>CM024580.1:14113922-14532654 GCA_014182395.1 Eucalyptus sp. ANBG9806169
TTTAAAGACTTCTCTTCCCAAGACTGACAATGCTAAGGAATTTATGAAATTTGTGAAAGAGCGTTCTCAAACTGCTGATAAGTCACTTGTTGGTACATTGATGAGTACACTGACCACCATGAAATATGATGGTTCATGTACCATGCATGAGCATATACTTGAAATGACGAATTTAGCAGCAAAGTTAAGGACTTTAGGGATGAACGTGGATGGGTACTTTTTAGTACAATTTATACTTAATTCCTTGCCTCATGAGCAATATGGGCCATTTCAAATGAATTATAACACTATAAAGGATAAGTGGAATGTAAATGAATTGGCTAGTATGCTAGTTCAAGAGGAAACAAGGATAAAGAATCAAAAGACTCATTCTGTTCATCTCTCTAGTCATCAAGAAGTTCGAAAGAATTTCAAGAGGAAAGGTGGAAGGAGCAAGAAGAAATGACTACACGTCCTGAATCTTCTCAAATCCACAAGAATGAACACAATCTTATTAAGTGTCATTTTTGCAACAAAATTGGACACTTGAAGAAAGATTGTCTGAAATGTAAGGCTTGGTTCGAAAAGAAATGTAAGCCTTGTGCTTTAGTATGTTTTGAATCAAACTTTACTGAAGTTCCTCATAATACTTGGTGGATTGATTTTGGTGCCACCACTTATGTGTCAAATACGATGCATGGATTTCTTACGATCCAAACTATAAAGCCAAATGAAAGTTATGTGATTACGGGGAACAGCAACAAAGCTCCAATTGAATGCATTGGCACTTATCGTTTGATCTTAGATACTGGGCATTATTTGGATTTGTTTCAAACCCTTATGTACCTATATTTTCTCGCAATTTAGTTTCTTTGCCAAGACTTGATGTGGCGGGATTTTATTGTAAATTTGGTTCTGAATCTTTCGGTCTATTTAAGAGTGATACTCTTATTGGAACTGGAACTTTATGTGATGGTCTCTACAAATTTAAACTTAATAATACTTTTGTTGAGATATTAATGACCTTGCATCATAATGTTGGCACTAAACAAAGTTTGGTGAATGAAAATTCTGCTTACTTGTGGCATAAACGTTTGGGTCACATATCCAAAGAAAGAATGCAAAGATTAGTGAATAATGAAATTCTTCCAAATTTGGATTTTATTGACCTTGGAGTGTGTATTGATTGTATTAAAGATAAACAAACAAAGCACACTAAGAAAGGTGCCACAAGAAGCACAGAGCTTCTTGAAATTATACATACTGACATATGTGGTCCATTTGATGTTCCATCTTTTGGTAAGGAAAGTTACTTAATTATCTTATTGATGATTTTTCATGTTATGGTTACATTTATCTATTGCATGATAAGTCTCAATCAATGAATGCACTTGAAGTGTATATTAAAGAGGTTGAGAGGCAACTAGATAAAAATGTGAAAATAGTAAGATCAGATAGAGGCGGTGAATATTATGGAAAGTATAATGAATCGGGACAATGTCTAGGTCCATTTGCTAAATTCATTGAAAGACATGGCATTTGTGCTCAATACACAATGCCAGGTACACCACAACAAAATGGTGTAGCAGAAAGGCGTAATCATACTTTAATGGAAATGGTTAGGAGTATGATGAGTCATTCATCTTTACCCTTATCTTTGTGGATGTATGCTTTAAAGACTTTTATGTATTTATTAAACATGATTCCTAGTAAGGCAGTTCCAAAGACTCCTTTTGAACTGTGGACGGGAAGAAAACCTAGTTTACGACACTTGCATGTTTGGGGTTGTCAAGCAGATGTAAGAATTTACAATCCACATGAAAGGAAATTGGATTCAAGAATGACCAGTGGTTATTTCATTGGTTATGCAGAGAAATCCAAAGGGTATAGATTTTATTGTCCTAATCATGGTACAAGAATTGTTGAATCTGGAAATGCTAGGTTCATTGAGAATGGTGACATTAGTGGGAGTGAAAGAATGCGTGATGCTTGCATTCAAAAAGTAAGGGTAGAAGTTCCTATACCCGAAGCTTCTAAAGTTGTTGTTCCTGATATTATAGCACAATCTAACAATAATCAAGAACAACAAATTAATGAATAACCACTCCATAATGAAGATGTCAATAATGAACCTCCAATAGCTGAGTCACAAGAAATAGCATTAAGAAGATCTCAAAGAGAAAGGAGGTCGGTTATTTCTAATGACTATATGGTTTATCTACAAGAGTTAGAAATTGACTTAGGAATTGGAAATGATCCAGATTCATTTTCCCAAGCCATGGAATGTGAAGATTCTAATAAATGGTTTAATGCTATGCACGAAGAGTTAAAATCCATGCATCAAAATCAATTTTGGGATATTGTTGAATTGCCTAAAGGATGTAAGAAGGTCGGGTGTAAATGGGTCTTTAAGACCAAACGTGACTCAAAAGGCAATATTGAATGACATAAAGCTAGACTTGTTGCAAAGGGTTTTATGCAAAAAGAAGGCATTGACTATAAAGACATTTTCACTAGTCTCTAAGAAAGACTCACTTATAATCATTATGGCTTTGGTGGCTCATTATGACTTAGAGTTACACCAAATGGATGTAAAAACCGCATTTCTTAATGGGAATTTAGAAGAAGAGGTTTACATGGACCAACCCGAAGGCTTTTTAGTTAAAGGAAAGGAACACATGGTATGTAAATTAAAGAAATCAATATATGGACTTAAACAAGCTTCCTGACAATGGTATCTTAAGTTTAGCGATACCATTAATTCATTTGGATTTAAGGAAAACACCATTGATCGGTGTATATATATGAAGATTAGTGGGAGCAAGTTTATTTTTCTAATTCTGTATGTTGATGACATTTTGCTTGCTGCTAATGATCTTGGTTTGTTACATGAAACTAAGAAATTTTCTCTCTAAGAATTTTGAAATGAAGGATATGGGAGAGGCAACGTATGTGATAGGAATAAAAATATTCCGTGATAGATCACAAGGATTATTAGGATTGTCTCAGAAAGTCTACATTGAGAAAATTTTAGAGAGATTTAATATGAGTAAATGTTCAGCAGAAATAGTTCCAATTCCGAAAGGTGACAAATTTAGCCTTATGCAATGTCTGAAAAGTGAATTGGAACGAGAACAAATGAAGAATATTCCTTATGCATCTGTTGTGGGGAGCTTAATGTATGCACAAACTTGCACCAGACCAGACATCAGTTTTGCTGTCGGAATGCTGGATAGGTATCAAAGTAATCCTGGAATGGATAATTGGAAAGCTGCAAAGAAAGTTCTTAGATAAATGCAAGGAAGGAAGAATCATATGTTCACTAATAAAAGATCTAATCATCTCAAGGTGATTGGGTATTCAGATTCAGACTTAACCGGATGTGCCGATACAAGAAAATCAACATTTTGTTAATTGTTTCTTCTAGCTGGAGGGGCAATTTCATGGAAGAGTGCAAAGCAGTCAGTTATTGCTGCATCCACTATGGAAGCTGAATTTGTGGCATGCTTTGAGGCCACTATTCATGGATTATGGCTGCGGAATTTTATTTCAGGGCTTGTGATTGTCGACAGTATTGCCAAGCCGCTAAAAATTTATTGTGATAACTCTGCAGCAGTTTTCTTCTCTAAGAACGACAAGTATTCTAAGGGTGCTAAGCATATGGAGATCAAATACTTGTCTGTTAAAGAAGAAGTTCATAAATGAAGAGTCTCAATTGAACACATTAGCACCAAACTTATCATAGCAAATCCCTTAACAAAAGGACTGCCGCCCAAAACATTTAATGAGCATGTTGAAAAGATGTGAATTATTGGATGTCATTAATGTTTGTATTATGATTGTATTAAGTTTATGTATTCGACACTTTGAGCTCACTTACATGTTTCTGATATTTCCTGTTTTCTATTTAGTATACATTATGGAAATAGATGAATGTTAAATAGGATAGTTTCTAAGGAAACATTATAATTGGACTATTACTGTACTTCTTATTTATGGATCATTTTAAGTAAAGTGCTATAATTGTAGTGTATAAAAGGGACTATGTTGATTAATGACATACAACCGCTATGACTCGCATTAGTTTTCTTTACTTAATTGTGATTATAATGTGATTGCCAATTTAATGAAATTTTTTATAGCATAATATTATTGTGCACATTACAGTCTTTGTTAAACCATGAAAGGAATATCATATGGACCAAGTGGGAGAATGTAAGAATTATTGCGGCTCACATGATATGATTTATTATATGGTTTAATAATTATTGTTATGCTATAAGAATAATACATATTGGTTTTGAGGAGTTACGACTAATAAAATGAAGAGGTACGACTTTAATGAAAGGGTATATCGCTTTGATGGAAGGCACCTTTTCAACAAATGTACAAATAGAGTCCGGTTCTCTCTCCACCCATAATGAACAACAATAACCTAAAGGAATTTGGTATTCTCTCATCCATCGATAGAATACATCAAGAATAGTGGGTTAAGGGTGAGAAATCGGATTTCTTCTTTTTGGTTCGAGTTCTTTGGGTTTTCTACAACGATCATCAAGTGCAATGCTATGGATAAAGGTATGTCTTCATCTATTTGTGAAAATCATGAAGATCAAAAGATCACTGTTTTTTACTTTGAATTTCCGCATCAAAGTATTATATGTATAATCTAACAAGCTACCCCATAACTAATTCCAACACCGCGTTTTTGTCTCCTTGACCGCAAGGTGTGCAATTTCCATGTGAGACCCTCTTTTTCTATGCTAGACTCTGCTTTATTGGTTGACTTACACATTTGTATGACCGATGACTCTCAGCTATTTTTATTCATATTAAGATAAATTTTTCATTGCATCAGATGGAACGATAGAGAGATGATTAAGTCTCTAAGCTTCACAAGCATGTTTTGTGTTTCGCTTCTCATATTGCATGTTCTGCAGCTAATGGGAACGAGTTGTGGTGCGAAGAAGAATCATTCATTCGTCGCTTTATCTTGTGGCAAGGTCAATGACATACATTATCCCTTTTGATTGAAAGGCGACCCAAAAGGGTGTAGCCGCTCTAATATAATAAGCTAGCTTGTGAAAATAACCGCAGCCAATATTATGTGAAATCAATTTACTACCTTTCTTATCTTAGCAAATATTTATTTGACGGTAAAATCATGGTAATTGACGACGGACTGTAAAAGAGTAATTGCTCATCCCTCCCTCCTTACTCATTCGTGCCCTCCAACTTTAGTGATGATAATCCATATGGCTCATCAGCTGTGCCGGTGGTCTTCATCAAGTTTTCACAGCCCGTTGCTTCTACCTCGTAAGTCAATACTGAACCGTGTACTGAGGAAGCACATCCTTCCGACATGCCCCCTAATTTTTCCCAAATGAAGCTGTACTCATACGCTTGTACATGGTTTTGATCTCCAAGTAGGGACATCAAGGATTCTTGCACCATAACCATGATGGCTTTAATACTGCATTATATCCCGGGGTAAGAAAAGGATCGGTATAATCGTGTGAGCTCAACGTATGAGCACATACTGGTCTATTTTTGTGCATGCGAATATTACACCTACAGTTTTTGCACGTGTCGGGCAACAATGAAGCAAGTGAATCTCTAATTGTGAATCGTATCGACTGATCATTGATTGAGAAATTATCATATTGCATTTTTCGTTGAGATCGGTCTGTTCATTCATTAAAGTAATTGATTTCTGGTCAGAAATCAATTTCTCAATTTCTATTCCCCGGACAAGTTTCTGAGCAAAGAAACCCGTTTGATAACAACTCAAAATTTCTATTTCTGAAACAGAAATCCGTTTGATAACAGAATAAAATTTCTATTTCTGAAACAGAAATCCGTTTGATAACAGAATAAAATTTCTATTTCTAGGAATAGAAATTGATTAGATAACAACATAGGAAATCCTTAAATACAAAATAATAATCAAAATAATACTAAAACAACATAGGACATCCTCAAATACAAAATAATAGTCGAAATAATACTAATACATTACAAAAGTTAGAAATACAATTTCATGGAATTTCCGGCATATTATTATCCCTTGCCATTTTATTGGCAATGGTTTTCCTAAGCGTATTTATTTGGTTTCCCTCTTCGGTCAATGTATCGTTTGCAAGCTCATCTTACATAGGTTCGGACAAGTACCGCTGGAAGCATGAATATGGTGCCATCAATGGCGCCTATACAGCCTTGTCATTTTATCAAAGACTAGTATTATACAAGATTATCAACAAAATAAAATTGATGGTGTAAAGGAATATATGAGAATTCTACCTCGAAGTAACATTTATGGTTAGGAACCAATCGGGAGAAGGTCGGTTTATTTTGATTCTCGAATTAAATCAGTCTAGTTGCTCATCCCTAATTTCTTTATTGTTGCTCAATGAACCTTTAATGGCCCTTGCATAGCAAAGAGAGAGATTCTCTTGAATCTCTTGCCTTCGAATTAAAATTCAAGATTGTGTAACAATTTAATTATTTTGATTTTAAAAGAATTTTGAATCCGTAAAGAAACAATGTTAAATTTCTAGGCACGTTTTTTTATTCATCTATTACGTAAGAACTTTTCTTCAATGGCCATGCGCGTGCCCTTTCTAGGAGGAAAGAGGCCCATTGTTCTTAAGTAAGCATTTAAGAACTTTGGTGGTTTTTGAAAATTGGGGACCCATTCGATTGCCTTTCATCCTAAAGATGAAGTTATCAAAAAAAAAATTGAAAAAAAAAAAAAACACGAGCAAAATAAGAAAAAGAAAATTAGCAATAATTTGTGAAGTTGTGGTTATGAGTGAATTAAGTTAGCAAGAAAGCACAAGGTTTTATATGGTTTGATTTCAGCTTCTGATTTCTATTTCAAAAACTGAGAAGTTAAAAATTTCAGCTTCTGATTTCTTCAATTTCTCTATTTCTGGAATAGAAATCTGTTTCAGAAATAGAGAAATCAAATTGCGTTACCAAACGGATTTCTGTTCCAAACCTGTTCCGGGGACAGAAACAGAGAAATCAAGAAATAGAAATTTTGTCATGCGCACCCTAAGTGGTTCAATAATGGAAAAAAGATGATAGTGTTATTCATAAATCTAGCATAATTACGAGAGAGTGATCTTAATATTTAAGCGTAGTGAATAAGTAATGTGAATTCAAATACTGAATCTATAGTCCTTGCGTGTGTCAATCCATGACGAAGCAAGTGAGTTTCTACTCGTGGTGTGTAGGTCCCATAGCTAGTTGAGAATTTACCATATTGCTTTCTTTCTTTTATAAAGTTTCACATCATCCATGACCAAGAAGTGCCCTCTTCTTATTGTCTTTCTATTTTTGCCAAAAGCGACATTATACAAGTTAAAATCTATGTACCCGTTAATTAACATGATGAAATCCATCATCCTGTTCCTTTTCGTCTTCAAAATTTAACGGAGCAACACTTACGAAATATTGGCCTTCAAAATAAAATAAAATGCCAGATAACTCATTTGAAAGGATTTTGAATGAGTTTAGGGTACAAAACATTAAAATAGAATCTTTTTTACGATACTAAATTAAATTAAATCTAGAAAATGCAGAGAAGTTTCCTCCCCAATGAATGTGAAAGCTGTCCATCACTAATTCCGAGACGTTTTAGCCAGGCTGTACTTTTTAATTTTTTCTTTGCTAGACTTTGTCTATGGGTTGACTTGGACATTTCGATGACCGACGACTCCCAACCCTTTATCAAGCCTCCCTCGCATAATCAGATTCGCTAAAACTTCCATTCCATCATATCAAGAGATGATTTTTTTCTCTCGGTTCGATATCTATGCTCCGTGTTTTACTTCTCATATCGTATGTTTTGCTAATGTTAGGGATGAGTTGTGGTGCAAAAGAATCACTTATGTACCCCTTCATCTTGTGGTGAGATTCATAACATAAGTTATCCTTTTCAATTGAAAGGCGATCCGAAACATTGTGGCATCTCTCAATTTGAGTTAGCTTGTGAAAATAATCGCACTGTTCTATATCTATATGCTGGCCGATATTACGTGACGTCAATCAATCACAAGTTCCATTATAACCAAGCTATATTGGGCAGTATCACAGTGGTTGACGATGGACTGCAAAAGGGTAATTACTCATCCTTCCCTCGTTACTCATTGGCGCCCTCCAACTTTAGTGATTATAGTCCATACTACTTTAGCAGTTCAGTGGCGGTGGCCTTCATGAGGTGCTCACAACCTGTTACTTCAGCTTCGTATGTTGATACCAAACCATATATCAAGGGAGCATACTCATACGATCGACCAAATTGGTTTGATGAAGCAGTAGGGTTCATCAAGGATTCTTGCACCATAACCATGATGGCATTCACATTGGATCAAGTCTGGGGGGGGTGAATGGGGGCTGTATTGGGAGCGGGTAGGGGATCAGCCGTATGGGAGCCTATCATACAAGGAACTCCACGACAAGATGGCCAAGGGATTCAATCTCTCGTGTTCAACCAGTTATTTCTCACAAAGATGGTGTCGCTACTTAAGTTTCAGATACTGAGTGGAGGTCTACGGTGTCTATTACTTCCGTAAGGGACCTTCCGTTAAAGTGTCGCTGCTTAGAGGTGTTCTTTCTTTCTTTCTTTCTTCCTTCCTTCCTCCCTCCTTTCCTTGAATCCTAGCTTTACTAAGAGATCTTGCCAAAATTTACTTACCAAGTGATGTGGCAAATTTTAGTTGGGTATTTGTAATACAATCCACAAATTAAGACACAATTTCTCTAAAAACACAACAGAAAAAAAATTGCCACGTCACTTAAGTTGAAAAGTTTAATAAGATTTCTTAGTGGATTCGGCATGCATTGCTCTTTTTAATTTTACAATTTATGGACCGTTTTTCTAGATTTGACACTATTACTTTATAAATGTTTCGGGGAAGATGGTTGATTTAATAGTTGCTCGTGTCCCTTGCATGGCTGTTATTCTTATGCAGGTGAATAAATTGCACGCGTCCTGGATGATCTTTGTAAATTAGAACTATACCATAGTGAGATGTGAACTTATGAATCATTTGATATATCTTGAGGGAACAAAAGCAAAATCGTGTTTTTTTTAGAGAAAAGATCATGCTGTGATAACATGGATTTCCCGAGTGAATAGAATAAATTGCGATGTAAGCGCCTATCTAGGAGAGTAAATTATTTTTTTGTTTAAATGCTAAAATGATAGATTTAATTTTTCATTGATTGATCGTCAATTCTAATTAGTCCTTCTCGGTCATCTTAGATTATGCTACGTGGGTCAAGTATTATTATGCGGCATTTGTGGGTCGGAGCCTCGCCTTTGTCTTGGGTATGACTAGCCCTTTTCTCCTCACCACTATGAAGATACCAAGAAGCACTTTGATTAAAAAAAGAAATTACGTTTAATTTTTTTTATTGCACTACGCTAATCTATGGACAATTTCTATGCAGCCAACTACATTGCAGCAAAATTCATACTTGGAACTCCATTTATGTTGATACTTCTAATCTATAAGTTGATGAAAAGGCACTGAGCAATCGATGCAAACATCGAAGAATTCTTACAAGCTCACAACAACTTTTTGCCCATAAGGTACTCTTACTCAGATATCAATAAGATTACAAAAAATTTCAAATGCAAATTAGGTGAGGGGGGATATGGTTCTGTGTATAGAGGAATCCTTAGAAGTGGTAATGAGGTTGTGGTAAAGATTTTGAACAAATCAGAATCTAACGGCCAAGATTTTACTAGTGAAGTGGGCACAATTGGAAGGATCCACCACATCAATGTAGTGCAACTAGTTGGTTTTTTCTTTGACTACTCCAAACAAGCTCTAGTCTATGATTTCATACCGAATGGCTCTTTAGATAAACACATTTCGAATAAGGATGGTGATGATCCTCTTGATTATAAGAAAATGCATGAGATCTCTCTTGGCATAGCTAGAGGGATAGAGCATCTACATCGGGGATGTGATATGCAAATTCTACATTTTGATATCAAGCCACACAACATTCTCCTAGACCAAAGTTTCACTCCGAAAATTTCTGACTTTGGACTTGCAAGACTTTATCCCATCAGCCATAGCATAGTATCATTGACTGCAGCAAGAGAAACCTTGGATTATATGGTGCCTGAGCTATTCTATAAAGACATTGGTGGCATTTCTTATAAAGCCGATGTTTATAGTTTCGGGATGATGTTGATGGAAATGGCTGGTAGAAGGAGAAATATAAATGCACATGCAAAGCATTCGAGTCAAATTTACTTTCCTCTGTGGGTTTATGATCAACTCGGCAAAGAAAAGGAGGTTGAAAGGGTAGAAATCATAGAAGAGGAAAGAGAAACAACAAGGAAGATGATAATCGTTGCGCTATGGTGTATCCAGCTGAGCCCTAATGATCGGCCATCAATGAGGAAAGTCCTAGATATGCTTGAAGGAGATATCAATAAACTGTGGTTGCCTCCAAAACCACTTTTGTATCCTATTGAGGTGCCGGTAGATGATGACAACACTAAGATATAACTTGAAATAGTCTCGTCTTCGTTGAGTGCTCCGATAATTTATGGCAGTTATCAATTTTACCATGACAATGAGTTTACAAAATCATATATTGTGTGATTGTTCCCTCTTGTAGAAATGCGATGCAAAATATCATTAGTACTATCAACATGTACCGTGAAGCTTTTACATGTTTTTCATATAGCATTGGTGTTTTCTAGTAGACTCATTATGTCCATATTTTATAAATGACAATGAAAGTTGTATGGCATTCATTAAATTTTTGTTTCATGTGAATCCTCCTGGTATAACAACGTAATTTTTTCTTCATGTTAATGTTTACATTTTGAGCAATGAATCTCTCATTTCCATCAAAGTCTCTCACCCCCACCCTTCAACCCCCGCTCGATCACCCAGCTCAACAACAACTACCTATTTAAGCAATCTCCAACTTTAACCTCATGTTGTTGGATGGGTCCTAGCCTAATCGATGAAAGACCAGCGCATATCAAAGAGGATAGACAAAGTAGGCTAACAATTTTTGCCTTTACAATGAATGGAAATTGAACACGTGATGTCATGTTAGAGGATGTGATTGAAAGGGTTAGTGGGAACACCTAAAAGGGGGTGAATAGTTGTTAAAATAATTTTTTTGCGGAAACGTTTATAAACACTTTTTCTTTTGAAATGTAATCTACAAAGTAATGGACTAGAGCGATTTCAGCAATTAAATGAATTTTCGAATGAATAAAAGAGTTCAGAGAAGAGAATGAGAAGAAAAATTTTATAGTGGTTCGCTTAGATCAAGCCTACGTACACTCTCCCGCGCCGACAGCCTACTGGCTTGAATTCATTATGAATCAAAAGAGATTTTACAGCTTCACGATCTTGGCTTCACAGTAAAGAGACTCTACTATACTCTTGCAAAGTCTCACAAGTATTTACTTTCTCTTTTGAGTACAAATTGAGCTCGATAATTGAAATAGCAAAGAACTAGGAAGCTTCAGACTTTGAAATTATTTCTTTCATGCTCTATCTCAAACAACTAACAAGTCTGCCTTAAATACTTCTTCATGCCAAAACGACCGTTGGCACTTTCCAAAAGAATTCTTCCAATCTACCCGTTGGACATAATCAATTAAGGAGATCTTGAGTCGTTTGAAGATCGAGATGAAAGCCCGTCAATCCTATTTGCCCATACAATCAGGATCTTGGTTTCCATAAGTAAAACTTTCCAAGTATACTTGCCATTCAAAATATTTGATTCTCCGAATTGATTCCAATAAGGATAATTGATGATATAGGTGCTATATCCAACCATAAGGTCTTCCAAAAACCATACTAGTTGAATCCTTAAAAATAATCCCGCATCTGGATAAGTCTTCATTCTTCGGTCTAGAAACTGTTAGTGAGGGCAGACTTTGAGAATAAAGTTTGGCAGTCTTCAGACTTTGACAGTAGTGTCTGGAGTTCTTTAAACTATAACACTTGAGTCTGCAAGTCTTCAGACTAGACTTTTGGAAAGGTTTTGTCAGTTTCAAAACAATAAATGAGTTTTCTTTAACAGTGATGTATTACAAAAGCATGATATCTCAATGT
This sequence comes from Eucalyptus sp. ANBG9806169, assembly GCA_014182395.1. Classification (NCBI taxonomy): domain Eukaryota; kingdom Viridiplantae; phylum Streptophyta; class Magnoliopsida; order Myrtales; family Myrtaceae; genus Eucalyptus; species Eucalyptus sp. ANBG9806169. Next base: position 14,126,012 of record CM024580.1, read on the forward strand.
AGTAAGAATTTGTGTGTTCACTCGATGGTAGGTCATAAGATGGTGCCTTACATTCTTTCGAGCAAGTATTGTCACGCCCGATCTTCTGAGCACGTGCCCATACCTCCTTGGTCAATTAATAGCGACGTCCCAAGATGCAATCACCAACCCATTCATTTAATATACGTATGCGAAAGCATATGAAATCCCAGAGAATAAAACAATAGGATAGGAAAGTAGGGCCAATTTTTCAAACCAAAACAAACATTTTCTAAACAACCAGGTTTATTTACAAGACCAGACTATTTACAAAAAGATCGGTTCATTCTAAAAGGAACGGTCTTATGATCTACTAGTCAGATCCGTTTGCCGATTCTAGTCTATCCACCTTTCCAAACTCCAGGGCTTCCGATCCTTCGTCAACACCATTGAAGGACCTGAAAATGGTTATACAATAACTAGTGACACAACGTCTTAGTGAGTTCTACCCCCTAAGACCCGATTAGGAAGCCAATACGCCCTAAGGGCTGCCTAAGCACAACACGGGTCAAAGGACTTACCTTGGCCTTAGTTCCATCCTACAAATCAACATTATTTACAGATGCCTCATATCACATCAATCAATCAATTCATAACATCATATCAAATCATTGATCAATCGACCTAGCCGATTACATGTCATCACGACCCTTTCTTAGTCGGTTCATCTCATACTATCTATAAGTCCGCTCATATCAGCTAAGCTGATAAATAGATAGTATAGCTCGCTTATGAGATGATCAAGTCTACTACTCTTTGCTAAGTTGCCATATCGCCCTCAAGCTGATATAGTATATCGAAAATGCTCAATCTAAGTTGATAAGGTATATTGTTCTATGCTAAGCTAACATATCGCCTGTAGGCTGATATAGTATATCCGACATATTCAATCAAAACTAATAAGGTATACTGCTCTCTACTAAGCTGACATATTGCCCGTACGCTAATATAGTATATTGGTATACCACTCTCTACTAAGCTGACATATTGCCTGTAAGCTGATATAGTATACCATCCCAATCATACAATCAATTCCATCTTTTTATCATTCTCGATAAAAATAGCCGTGTGTGGGTACATGGTTGGCCTATGCCAAAATATAATAATTTCACCTTTTCAAACATCCCACTAGTTTCAATAGCCCATAACATATTTTTGGCGCTGTAAACCGATGCTCGGTAATTTTCCCATTAATTACCAAAATTAATTAATTTAGGAATGAAATCCTAAAATCACGTTTAATTCAATTCAACACAAATTAGAACTAAAATAAATAAACGGATTGCATCACAATAATCGGCATAAAATTTCGATCGTCGGTTATCACAAACTAATTTCCGAAAAATAATTAAATAATTAAATAATTACAGAAATTATTAAATAAATGCAATAAATCCAACTTAGGCCTATAATGCCTAATTGGATGCCGAAACGTACCCGGAAAAATTCCAAGGTTCATTCAATAAATAATAATGCGTGTCTACTCGGTAACTGCACTAAGCATTTGCCTAACATGCATTGATAAGGCACTAATTTAATTGTCTACTCTAATCTATCCACCTAATCATGCTTAATTAAATCTAAACAACCCCTAAGCATCATTAGCCGACTAAGCAGTGATTAGTGAGTTCAACTCACTTGTTTAATGAGCGGTTCGGTGCAAAATTATGGGAATGTCGCGGGGCTCGACTTTCCTCAAGGCGGGCCTAGCAATCGAGGCTCAGAACTACCTCAAATCGGGCCTCGAAGCTGCTGGAAAACCCACAAATTCAGCCTCTATTTTGAGCTGTAAAACAGAGGAAACAAGCTGGTTATGGTAAAGCAAGATTGGTGGAGGCGACTAGGGTGTTCAGTGACCAACGGCGAGGACTCCGACGACCTTGGCTGGCTCCGACGGTGGTTGGCACGGCTAGACAACGACCCTGGACGCATGGATAAGGTTGCTGGAAGGCGGTGAGGCGCGGCAAGGTGCGATGATGCGTGTGCGCGCGAGGAGGGCGAATGGCGGAGGCGAATGGCGTCGTGCGGCTTTGGTGGCTGCTAGTTGGCTTCGGCAGCTCTCCTTCAGCTGCTGTTGGTAAAAAATGGTGAGGAGGAGGGTAAGAGCGGTGACTGGTTGCCTTGGTGAGGAAGTGAGGGGAACAAATGGAGCCTACCTTGGCCATTTTTTTCCATGCCATGGCTTCCTTCCTTGGCTGTAATTCAGCCAACAAAACTCCTCTCACAACCTTGAGATGGTCCAAAATGGGCTAGGCAAGGGGGCATACTAATTTCATGGGCTTTGGCTTCAATTAGACTTGATCTCACTCTCAATTCAATCCCATTTGGCCCTTACAAATCCAATTGACACCTCAATTATCACTTGGTATTTTTCCTCACCAATACATCTCACTTGCTTCCCAATTTTGCGATAAAAAATGATCCCGGCCATTTTTTGAACAAAAATAGTCCTATGCCGATTTTTTCCCAAAAAGTCTCGGGTTGCAAAAAAAAGCTTCTGAGACTGAGTCGACGCTAGTAGAATTTATTGTGACATGACAAAATCTTCAATTTCTGAAATCGGATTCAAATTCGCGGTTAATTTCACTCAAGCGCATTTTTAGCGTGACCTAAACTATTGGGTAGTTTTCAGAAATTTTTAGTGCAAATGACTCGTGGTCAATTTTCTTCAAACCACAATGAACCTACTCGACCCATTAGCAACTCTTGGCTGTCATGAAAATCTCGAGGATTCAGATACGGACATAGGGTACCAAAACGATAAAGAAATCAGTTAGTGCCGGCCAACGAGAATTTTCAATTTAATGGTGTCACCCATGATTAGCCACACATCTCAATCGAGTCGACCTATCTCAGATCTCAAATCGATTTTTAAACTATGTCGTAATGGCCTCTAAATATGAGCATGGTTGAGGAGCTGATTCCTAGTCAAATTCTCAGATCTATCGCATTAAAATTCCTTAATGGCTTCTCTAAATAGTCTAGTTATCTCGAGAGTGATCATCTCTGAGAACAGCCCTATAGGTGTGTCAATGAAATGCTTGATTTATTCAATAGGAAATAGGACTGAAAATTTGGGATGTCACAACTCTTCCCTTCTTATAAAAAATTTCATCCTCGAAATTTAAACCATTACAAAACTTCAGCAAAAAGGTGGGGGTACAACTATCTCATTGACTCTTCAGTCTCCCATGTCGCTCCTTCAGTACCGTGGTGTTACCGGATCACTTTGACCAATGGAATGGTCTTTGTACGCAGAACTTGTTCTTTCCGATCCACTATCTGAATCGGGCATTCGACGTATGACATAGTCATCCACGTCCAATTCCTCGAAAATTGAGCACATGGGTCGGGTTAGGCTCATACTTCCTTAACATTGACACATGAAAGACATCATGCCCATGCGCCAATTTCGGCGGCAACGCAAGATGATACACTAAGGTCCCAATTCTCTCACGAATTTCAAACGAACCTACGTACCTCGGACTCAATTTTCCTTTCTTACCAAAGCGTGAAGTTCCCCTCATTGGTGACACCTTTAGAAACACGTGATACCAACTTGGAATTCCAAAAGCCTTCGATGCTTATTTACATAGCTTTTTTGTCTACTCTGAGTGGTCTTTAATTTGCCTCTGATCACTGCCACGGTTTCTACTGACTACTGGACCAACTCTGGGCTTGTAATCTTTCTTTCTCCAACTTCATCCCAACACACTAGTGCGCTGCACACTCTTTCATACAATGTTTCAAAAGGAGCCACCTTGATGCTCTACTAATAACTGTTGTTGTAGACAAATTCCACCAGGTGTAGTTGATTTTCCCAATTTCCTTTGAAGTCTAGTACGCAAGCTCTCAGCATGTCCTTGAGGGTTTGAATGGTCCTCTCAGACTAGCCATCTATCTGAGGATGATATGCCGTACTGTACTGCAGCTTGGTACCTAAGGCACTCTGTAAGCTCTTCCAAAAAGCGACGGTAAACCTCGAGTCTCTATCTGAAGTTATCGTAACTGGCACTCCATGTATATGAACCACTTGATGCACATACAGATCTGCGTGTCTATCCAAACTGAGGTCCTTTCGAACTGCAATGAAGTGAGCCGATTTCGTCAGTCTGTTGACCACTACCCAAATTGAATCATTTCCTCTTTGATTCCTCGGTAGTCTAGTTATGAAATCCATCGTGATATGCTCCTATTTCCACTTTGGGATCTCGAGAGGTTGTAGAAGTCCTCCCCGCTTACAATGCTAAGCTTTAACCTGCTAACATGTCAGACACTTGGCGACATGTTTGGCAATGTCCGCCTTCATACCTGACCACCAATAGTGTTGACGCAGATTCTGATACATCTTGGTGCTACTAGGATGAATGTTGTAACTGCTACGATGTGCTTTTGATAGAATATATTCTTTAAGCTCCACATCGTCAAGTACAATAATCGTCCTCGGAATTTAACCATTCCGTCATCAGAACTCCAAAAGTCATCCTTTCTTTTCTCAGTGTCCTCTTGAAGAATTTTCTACACAATTGGATCTGTCGGTTGGAGTAACTTGATTCTGATCTGGACATCCGGTTTAATTCTGAGGGTGGCCATAAGACTCGAAAGGTGGCCTACCTCGAACTTGAATACCGAGTCTCGAGCTCTTTCGATTAGGTTCCACTCCTTAATCAAAATATGGGCAACTGAAGACTTTTGACTCAAAGAATCGGCGACCTTGTTCACCTTTCCTAGGTGATATAGAATATCACAATCATAGTCCTTCAGCAATGCCATCCATCGATGCTATCTCATGTTCAATTCCTTCCGAGAGAACATGTACTTGAGACTTTGATGGTCCATGAAGATATGAAATTTTTCTCCACACAAGTAGTGTCTCCAAATCTTCAGGGTAAAGATAATCGCCGCGAGTTCTAAGTCATGCATCGGATAGTTTTGTTCATGAGGTCTCAACTGACGGGAGGCATATGCAACAACTCTGCCATGTTGCATCAGTATGCAATCCAATCCTCTAAATGACGCATCACTATAGATCTCGAATCCTTTAGGACCAGATGGAATGGTTAGCACAGGCGCGGTAGTCAGCTTTTCCTTCAGTTCTTGGAAACTACTCTCGCACTTGTCTGTCCATACAAATTTCTCTTCTTTCTTCAAGAGTTTTGTTAGTGGCGATGCTAAAGATGAGAACCCTTCCACAAACCGTTTGTAATAACCAGCCAAACCTAGAAAACTTCTTATTTTTGTCACTATCGTTGGTCTTGGCCAATTGATCACGGCTTCAATCTTGCTCGGGTCCATAGAGATTCCTTCGCCTGAAATCACGTGACCTAAGAAAGCAACACGAGTCAACCAAAACTCACACTTGCTAAACTTGGCGTACAACTGATGGACTCTTAGTGTCTGCAGCACTAGTCTCAAATGACTTTCATGCTCTTCCTCACTCCTTGAATACACCAGAATATCATCGATGAACACAATCACAAACTGATCTAGATATTCCTTGAATACACGGTTCATCAAATCCATGAAGGCAGCAAGAGCATTCGTCAACCCAAAAGGCATCACTGTGAATTCATAGTGACCATACCAAGTACAAAATGCTGACTTAGGAACATCTTCCTTCATGATCCTCAGCTGATGATATCCTGTCCTCAAGTCGATCTTTGAAAATATCGATGCTCCTTGTAACTAATCAAACAAATCATCGATCCTCGGGAATGGATACTTGTTCTTGATCGTTACCTAATTGAGTTGCTAATAGTTGATGCATAGGCACATCGATCCATCTTTCTTTTTTACAAACGAAACCGGTGCTCCCCAAGGTAATGCACTAGAACAAATGAATCCTTTATCCAACAGCTCTTGCATATGCACCTTTAGTTCCTTCAACTCATATAACGCCATCCGGTAAGGAGCTTAGAGATTGGCTCTGTCCCGGGTGCTAGCTCGATTACAAACTCAATTTCTCTCTCTGGTGGCAATCCTCACAATTCCTTTGGAAAGACATCTGGAAATTCTTGCACCACAGCAATGTCTTCCATTTTCAGCTCTACAACTATCATATCAATGACAGTTACCAAGTAACCTTGACAACCCTCGTCTAACAGACGAGTTGCCTCTAGTGATAAGATCAAGACAATCGAGGGTTCTCCTCGATTTTCGACAAACTCGAAACTCATACCCTATAACAAGTCAAACTGAATCGCCTTGCGATAGCGGTCCATTATAGCTCGTTGCTTAGTGAGCTAGTCCATGCCAATAATTAAATCAAAATCATACATGGCTAGGACTAACAAGTCTATTTTCCCCACTCGCTCACCAATCACTAACTTGCAACCAGAACAACCCAAAGCAGCAATAACTTTATCCTTCAATGGTGTAGATATGCAAACTGCCGACTCCAACGCTATAGGACTTAATCCTAACAACTTAACATATTGCTTGGGAATAAAAGGAATGAGTTGCTCCTGAGTCGAATAAAGCATATGCAGGATGGTCATTCAACGAAACCATACCTGTGATCATGTCAGGCGTAGCCTCTGCCTAACCTTGTGTGATGGCATACACCGTGCCTTGAACTGGTGGTCTCAGCTGACCTCCTTGCGGTGCGTTCTGAGGCGCATACCCTCTAATCTATCCCATAGGTGGTGGCGGCAGCAACTGCGGTTGTCCTCTTGGTCTGCTAGGACAATCTCTGGCTTTGTGACCCAGCTGGCCACATTCAAAACCGACGCCCATCCTTTGGGGGCACTAATTCACACCATGTCATCTTCCACAAAGGCGACACATCTCGATTCGGCCTGGTCCAGACCTTCCAACTCCACCCTTCTTGTTGGGCGGGATCTGGAATCTACCTCCAGGTATGGGTTTTTTTCCCAAACGGATCCCTTCTTTGTGAGAGCTAAACCTTGATCCAGACAAGGTAGCTTGCTCATTCAAACCTCTCTTTATCATCTGAGCTCAACGATAGACTTCTCGATAATCTTTCAAATCTAATAGCAGTAGAGGTTGTTTCAATTTAGAACGAAGACCACTTCTGAATTTTCGGGCTTTCTCTTCAAGTTCTTCAATCAACCTCGGAGCATACTGTGACGGTTCTACAAACTTGACCCCATATTGGTCAACTGTCATGCTCCCCTAGCGGAGACGTTGGAACTCCTCTATCTTTTGTTCTTAGGCAGTACCTAAGAAGTACAGATCATTAAAAGCTCTTAGGAAGGTGTCCCACACCTGGACCACACCTTCGGGAATACCGTGTCCTTGATGGCTCTCCACCAAATGTTTGCATTGCCTTGAAGTTGGTACACAGCCAGTACCACCTTTGCTTCTCTTCGTTGCACATCAACAGTGCGAACGCTTTCTCTAGATCCTGAATCCAAAGTGATGTGACTTTAGGGTTTCCTTCACCAATGAACCTTGGTGGGTTTAGCTTCAAGAATTGCTTGATGAACTTATGGATCGGCCTCTCCTCTCTGCACTACGATATTCTCAGGCTGAACTACGGTGGGTGCAACAACGGGTGCGGCGGTAGGTGTGGCCTCAGCGACGGAGGCAACGGTAGCAGTAGCAGCAGCCTGAGCGACAGCTTCAATAGCAGTGGCTTGATTATAAGCCTACCAATCCATCCTATTCCCCATGACTTCTAGCACTCGCATGATCCCTTCGATCCTAGGATCATCAGGGGCTACTACCTCAGCACCAACAGGAGGTGGTGCTACTCCACTAGCATTGGCTTGTGCGGGTGCCCTAGCTCTGCCTCCTCGGGTACCGACCTTGGTCGGCGATCTAACCTAAGCCGTAGGCCTAACAGTTCTCTTACTAAGAGTTCTCTACTCCGGCTCGCTCATGGTTCAGTGTTTTCTACTGAAACCTGTCTTCCAAATCCACACTGGATTAGAAAATGAGCGATCCACACACGGCAAACAATTTTATCACACAACTACCATCGACATGCACCAGGCATGTATTTAAATGTCTTTCCTACCACTATCCCATGAACCATCGCACCTTATCACTCCAATCCCTAACCATTGCTTGATACCACTTAAACGGGGATGTCACGCCCGATCCTCCAAGCACATGCCCATACCTCCTTGGTCATTAATAGCGACATCCCAGGACGCAATCGTCGACCCATTCATTTAATATACGCATGTGGAAGCATATGAAATCCCCAAACAATAAAACAATGAGATAGGAAAGTAGGGCCAATTTTTTAAACTAAAATAAACCTTTTATAAACAACTAGGTTTATTTACAAGACCAGACTATTTACAAAAAAGATCAACTCATTCCAAAAAGAACGGTCCTATGATCTACTAGTCAGATCCATTTGTTGATTTTCGGTCTATCCACCTTTCCAAACTCCAAGGCTTCTAGTCCTTCGCCAACACCATCTAAGGACCTGAAAATGGCTATACAATAAAGTGAGACAACATCTCAGCGAGTTCTACCCCCTAAACCCAATTAGGAAGTCAATATGCCCTAAGGGCTGCCTAAGCACAACACGGGTCAAGGGGCTTACCTTGGCCTTAGTTCCATTGTGCAAATCAACATTATTTACAAATGCTTCATATCACATCAATCAATCAATTCATAACATTGGATCAAATCATTGATCAATCAACCTAGTCGATTATATGTCATCACAACCCTTTCTTAGTCGATTCATTTCATACTATCTATAAGTCCGCTCATATCAGGACTGCTTACAGCTAAGCTGATAAATAGATAGTATAGCTCACTTTTGAGATGATCGGGTATACTGCTCTTTGCTAAGTTGCCATATCACCCTCAGGCTAATATTGTTAGGACTAGAATGAGCACCTAGAGGGGGGGTGAATTGGTGACTAAGATGATTTTATAAATTTAACCGAATGTATAAGCAATTTCTTTAATGAGAGATTAATGAATTAAAAACAATAATCGCTGCAAATGAAAGTAATGAAAAGTAAAATGATTAGGGATAGAGAATCAAGACTCCAGATTTATAGTGGTTCGGCTTAGACCAAGCCTACATCCACTCTCCCGCACGGACAACCCTTCTGGCTGGATTTCACTAAGAATCAAAAAGAGAGTTTACAATCTCACGCCCTTGATTCCACAGTGTAGAGTTTCTACTACACATCCTTAAGGCCTCACCACACTTTAGTCTCTCTTTTGATTGCAAGTATAGCTCGAAGAATAGGATCACAAAATAACAAGGAGATTCAGACTTTGGAATTCTTCTATCTGGCACCTTTCAACAACTTAAGCGTCTCTCTTAAATACTTCTTCATGCCTTCATTACTGTTGGCACCTTCCAAAGAAGTTCTTCCAATCAACCCGTTGGATAGAATCAATTTAGAGAGATCTCGAGCCCTTTAAGGCAACTGTTGATAGCCCATCAATCATGTTCGCCCATACAATCAGGATCTTGGTTTCCATAAGTAGAACCTTCCAAATATAAGTTGCGAATCTTAGAGAATCTAGATTTATTCAAATACGAATATAAGATCTTGTAGTGCTGATTCCAGTCGAGAGAAATTCCTTAGCCGTTGGAGTCAAAACATATTAGATAAAATCAGAATAGAAGTTTTAACTTGTCGGTCTGGAAACTATCCATGAGAGTAGACTTTGAAACTTGAGTCTTGATATCTTCGGACTTTGCCGAGAGTCTCGCAAGCCTTCGACTAGACTCGAAGGAAATGTTTTGTCGACTTCAAAATATCTCAAGAGAATTTATCCAACAATCTCCCCTTTTTTATGGTGACAAAACTTTCCTCAGATTTGAATACTATTGCCCTGCAATACAACATTTAAGCTAGCAATGATATCTCATAAAAGATTAGAGTAAAGATAATATAAGTTGTCCTGTACACAGACTTGTTCTATACACAGATCTGCATCCACAGAAAACAAATTAGTCCTATGCAGATATCAATCAACTATCTTTATCTATTTTAATAGCTTAAAGTATTGCAATAATAAGCAAGCATTCCAAAACTCAAGATAAAGTCTTAAAGTCATTCACAACCAAACAAAATATTAAATCCAAAGAGTGTTTAAAAAATGAAAGTTTGGAATGAAAATCTGCAAAAACTTCTCCCCCTTTTTGTCATCATAAAAAGGTGAAAAAGTCACGGTGCGCGAGGAATGCGAACAAGTTGAAAGTCTTCCATAGACTTGACAGTTCATTCCAGTTTCCTCAAATCCTCCTGTAGTTGAGTGAGAAAAGTGCCTTTGGCAGTGGTCTGAACCTGATGTTGAATGTCTTTCATCTGATTATGCAAGGAGATGAACATGGCATGATTCTCACTCTGCAGTGTTTGAAATTCACACCCTAAAGCATATATCTGGCCTTTGAGCCCCAAAATGATTTCAAGCAGCCTTCCAAAATTGCCTGAATTGTTAGTTTGTGTGCTTGCATCAACACAGTCTGATTGTGGAGTTAAACTAGTGGAGCGAATATCAGCAGAAAGATCAATGTTTGGAGATGTTGCCTCTCCCTCAGGAAAATGAGCAGCATGAACATCTTCTGCACCAGGAGGTGATCGACTAACACTTGCACTGGTAAAGGTCAAGAGAAGATGAGTACTTTCTCTTGAAATAGCTCCCCCTGTTTCAATGCCTTTTGGAGGGGAGAAGTACTCTTCTTGCTGAGAAGTTTCCTCAGTGGCAAAATGTTGTTGATCCTCCTTTTCTATTGGAGAATCTGCTCGATCTTCTTCGGCATGTGATTCTGTTGGTTGTTGATGTGAGTTTGTTCTGGCTGTTTCTTCTTATTCTTCTTCTGTCTACAAGGATTCCAACTCCTGGTTCCCTTTCTCAGTTTCCTCTGCAACTTGTTGTTCTGGTTCTGCTGACATAGGAACAGAATGCTGGGAAACAAAGGCGGAGATAGGAATATCATCCTCATCATCTTCATCCTCCAAGATGATAGCCCGCCTCTTCTTGATAGAACCAAATACAGGATCCTTTCCTTTCCTCTTTGCAAGTAGATGTGTCAGGGTCCGGTCTTGACAAGGGTTTTCTCCTTGAACTGCTCAAGCTTTTTGCTGAGTTCTTTCAGACGCATTTTTGTAATCATCCTCAGCCTAATGACCATTTGATCAATATTTTTCATAGAGAGAATGTGGGGAGGCTGAATGTTCAAATGTCTGAATAGATGAGTGATGAGAGCAGCATAAGGGAGTTTTCCCTTGTCCTTCGCCATAGACCTATACATGTGGAACATGATGGTATGGGGCAAGGAAAAGTTAAGACCGATCTTGATGGCATACATCGTTGGCTTCGAGATGGATACATCTCGTCTTCGATGTCGACTTGGCCGAGACAGTTGATCACAATTTTGTGAAGCGAGTGTTTGTAGCATTCATCCTTGAGTAGGAGAGACAACCTTCTGCGATTCTGTCTCTCGCAAGCTCCAGAGTTGCATGGCTAACAGACACATAAATTGATTGGAAAGCTCCTCTTTCCACACCAATAACATCAGCCAGAGTATCTGTGTCAACTACATACTCTCTATCTCTCACACTAAAAGAAAAACTGTTTGCATCAAGAAAACTGAGGTTAGAATAAAAATAGGCCGTCAATTCAGAATGAGCAACCTCGCCCTCAGTACAAAATTTATGAAGTCGAAGCTTCTCAAACTTCTCCCTCAAATTGATGCTCAACAGATCCAGAAAATCAAAATCCACAGTTCATGGGTTCATCACCCCACGCTTCAGCAATTTTCCATACACCTACTTGTACCCGAAGAGTTGCAGCCACACCCATCCCAGGCTTAAAATGCACAAACATATTCTCATCATCATATTTCCCCTCAGGCTGATTTACACTACCAAAGTGAGGGTCACTTGGAAAGTTCGCAAAGGTCTTTTCTGCCGTTCCAACAGGAACAACACCCGATCGCTCCATCACAGTGAGAAAATGAGTCTCATTTTTATAGCATTTCTCTTTCAAGAACTCGTCAATGAAAGTCATTGCAGAATCTCCTTCCTTCAAAGTAGAATAAAGCCTATAAACAAATGCAGGCTTAAGAGACCTTACTAGTTTTACATCTTCAATGATTTCCTCTCCATGTTGAGGATGACGAACATGAGATCTAGTCGAAGAGGTGCGCTGTTGAGAGTGTTGGTGCATCTGTTCACTTGGAAAGTCACCTTCTTCAGTGAGATCAAAGTGTGTAGGCCCCTCACTCGAGCCCTGTGGTCCCCTGCTTGCAATTCTTGAAGATCTCCTTTGGTACGACATTGTCACTTTCTTGGAGAGAACTTTCACACTTGTGTCGCAAGAAAGATAAAAACTTGAGGAGAAGAACTTGAGAAGGAAAATCTCAGAGAGTGAAAAATTTGTGATCTAGGGTTTCCGGGTAAAGTAAAAAAGAGAGGAGAAGGAGTGTAAAAGGAAATCGATACAAGGTATCTGAAGCGTCACAAAAAGGAAAAAATAAAAATACATTTTCGAAAAAAAAAACTGCCATTTTAAACAAATTGATAACCACCTTTGTTTAAAAATAATTGCCTTATTCATATTAATTAGAGATAAACAGACAGTCTTACCTTTTCGAGATATCAGTTTAAACGAGTAAATGAATTGTAATTGTAACAACTTACAGTCGTGACATTTGGTCTTCTAAGTCTGAATTTTTGAGTCTAATACTTTTCAGACTTAGATTCCGAGTCTGAACTTCAACAGTCTTCAAGAAATAAAATGTTAAGTCTTGATCGAATAGACTCAAATAAACTTTTCTCTAGCAGTTTTGTGAAGATGTCTCGCGTTGATTCTTTGAGTCAATAAACTGTATCAAGACTTCTTTATTCTCGAACGTGATCTCTTATAAAATGATGTCGAATCTCAATATGTTTTGCTCTTGAATGTAGAATAGGATTCTTTGTAAGATTGATTGTACTGGTATTGTCACATTTGATCTCGGTACAAGAGTCTTCGATACCAAAGTCTCGTAGTTGTTGTTTTATCCAGAGTATTTGAGAATAGCAACTTCCAAGGGCTACGTATTCTGCTTCAATTGTTGAAAGAGCCATGGTACTTTGCTTCCTTGAAAACCAAGATACTACCCTGTTACCGAGTAATTGAAAAGTGCCAGAAGTGCTTTTTCTTTCAACTCTACAACCTGCAAGATTTGTGTCAATGATACTTTTGTATAATTTTTGGTCGACTTTCTTCCTTGCTTCATCTTTGTCTATCTTCAAAGAACTTGACATAGGTATGTCAGTCTTTTTGCAATTCTCAGCACAACTTTTGAACAAGTTCTTTTGCATATTTTTCTTGATGAATAAAGATTCATTCTTTTAGTTGTTTCACTTGTAGACCAAGGAAGAAGGATAGTTCGCCCATCATGCTCATCTAGAATTCATCCTGCATAGACTTAGAAAATTTCTTACACAAAGTCTCATTAGATGATTCGAATATAATATCATCAACATAAATCTGAACAAGTATAAAGCTTTTGCCTTCATTTTTAATAAACAAGGTAGTTTCTACTTTTCCTTTAGAGAAACCACTTTGAATTAAAAAGTTACTTAGCCTTTCATACCAAGCTCGAGGAGCTTGTTTTAATCCATATAAAGCTTTCTTCAGTCTGAACACTGAGCCTGGTTTCTTTGAGTCTTCAAATCCAGGAGGTTGTTCCACATAGACTTCTTCTTGAATAATCCATTCAGGAATGCGCTTTTGATGTCCATTTGAAATAACCTGAAATTCTTATAACATACAAAAGCAATTAATAATCTGATTGCTTCTAACCTTGCTACTGGAGCGTAAGTCTCATCATAGTCTATGCCTTCTTCTTGCGTGTATCCTTTAGCCACGAGTCTTGCTTTGTTTTTTGTCACTTTGCCTTTTTCATCGACTTTGTTCTTGAAAACCCATTTAGCTCCAATAACAGATTTACCTTTTGGTTTAGGAGTTAATTCCCAAACATCGTTAATACTGAATTGTCTGAGCTCTTCTTGCATTGCTTCAATCCACTTTCATCGCTAAGACTTCTTCAATGTTTTTGGGTTCTATTTCGTAAATAAGTGCAACAAAGACTAGATTCTTCTTGCCTTTTGGATCTTGTTCGAATTCCCTCATTAACGTTTCCAATAATGAGTTCTTCGGGATGACTAGACTTGTGCTTCCAGTTACTGGACAGTCTGATAGACTGTTGATCTTTTTCTTGAGTTGATTCTTCATCAGTAACTTGTTGTACTACTTCTGAATTTTGAACTGCTTCATGGGAGGTAGATTTAGCAGAGTTTGGAGCAGATTCTGATTCTTCAGTCTGAATTTGCTGAATTTGTGGAGAGTCTTGAAATTTGACGTTCATTTATTCTTCCACAGTCTGAGTTTTCTTGTTGAATACTCTATAGGCTTTGCTTGCAGTTGAGTAACCAAGAAAGAATCCTCCATCTGATTTTTCTTCAAATTTACCAACTCAATCATTTGCATTCTTCATAATAAAGCATTTACAATCAAATACTTGAAAATAATAAACAATTGGTTTCTTTTATTTAAAAATTTCATAAGGAGTTTTATCAAGAATTGGCCTTAAAAACACTCTGTTAATAATATAGCAAGAAGTTGAAACAGCTTCAGCCCAAAACCTTGAAGAAATATTACTTTCAATTAAAAGAGCCCTTGCCATTTCTTGTAAAGACCTATTCTTCCTTTCCACAACCCCATTCTGTTTTGGTGTGTATGGAGAGGAGAATTTTTGCTGAAAACCAGATTCATCGCAGAATTTAGTAAAGTCTTGATTTTCAAACTCACCTCCATGGTCTGTACGAATGCTTGAAATAGTGTGAGACATTCTTGATTGACAGACTTCTAAGGAGACATTCTTGATTGACAGACTTCCAATCTTTACTGTTCCACGACTAGTAATTCTTCCTTTGTTGTTACCACCAAAAGAAACTTTTCCTCCATCTATCTGGACAAGTTTTATGAAGCAACTTGAGTCTCCTGTCATATGTCTTGAGCAGCCACTATCTAGATACCATTTAATCTTCCTTTTGATAGTGACTTGTAATTAAAAAGAATTCAAGTTTTCTTTGGTACCCACATCATTTTGGGTCCAGAAGAGTTAGAGCAATAAACAGTTTTTACCCAATTCATTTTAACATGTCTTCAAACCAAAGGACATTCTTTCTCAAAATGTTCTGAGCTTTGACACTTGGAATATTTCAAAGCATTTCTGCCAACTGATTTTACAAAGACTTTCTGAAAATGATTTTTATAAACAATCTTGGTTGGTCTTTGTTTGATTCTTTCCTTTACCTTTGAGAAATCAATTAGTGGAATAGTTTCAGAAGTCATACCAAGACCTAACTTATCAAAGTAGGGTCTTTGTATTGAAAGAATCTTATCCAATTTTTCAGAACTATTTGAAAATCTTTTTGATATGTTTGAAATATCATTTTTCAAATGAGTGTTTTCTTTGAAAACAAAATCTGAGTTTTCTTTCAAGATTGTAAAGTTCTTATCTAACTTTTCAAACTTTTCTTTCCAAATTTTCTCCTGTTGCTTCAATGTAGAATTCTCCTTTTTAATTCGGAGATCCTCTTAAGAGAGGTTTTTAGACCAAGACATAGCTCATCAATATATTTCAAACTTTGACAGGAATTTTTAGATTACTAACTTCAAGCTCACTGTCTCGAGTCTCAGATCTGTCTCAAGGTGCAGGTCCGAATCAGATTTTGCCATCAAACAGATATTGGCATAATCATCATCGCTTTCTTCACATTCAGTATCACTCCAAGTCTCTCGCTTTGAGTGCCTTTCGTATTTCTTAGTCTTTCCTTTTCTTTTCTTTAACAGGGACAAATGGGTCCGATGTGTCCATTTTTCTTGCATTCAAAGCAAGTCACTTCTTTGTTAGAATCATCTTCCTCTCGTTGATTTGTTTTGAAACCTTTGTGAGCTTTGTTTCTTCCAATTGAATTTTCTTCCCTTTATGTTCAACTTTATGAATCTCTTTATCATAAGTGCCAGTTCTTCATCATCTAGATCTTCTTCAGAGTCTGTAACATCAGAATAATCATTAGACTTTAAGGTAATAGATTTCTTACATTTTGAATCTTCTTCTTTGTTGGTGTGCTCTACTTTGTAAACTGAAGAGTCCCAACCAGTTCGTCTACAGAGAGTGGAGCAATCCTCTGTGTTTCTCTTATTGAGGTTTTTATGTAATTCCAGTCTTTAGAGAGTCCACATAGAAGTTTGTTGACATTCATATGTCCTGAGATTGGATGTCCCTGATATTCAAGACCATTCACAATTTCAGTAAAACGACTAAACATGTCAGTTATTGATTCTCTTGATCTCATCTTAAAGACTTCATATTGTCCCAAAAGAATATTGATCCTTATTTCTTTCACTCGATCAGTCCCTTCATAGGTAATGTGAAGCCTATCACAGACTTCTTTCGCTATATCACAAGAAGATATTCTGTTGTACTCAGTAGGGGATAAAGCACAATATAAGGAATAAATGGCTTTAGCGTCAAGAGTCTGTCTCTTGGTTATATCTTCTTGAGTCAACTCGATAGGAACATCAACTTCTTTTCCTCTCTCTGATTCTGATGCAGCAGCAGGAATGATTCCTTTGTCTACTACTTCCCATTCCAAAGGATCTTTCGATCTTAAGAATGCTTTCATCTTGTTTTTCCATATGCTGTAGTCTTTTCCATCAAATTATGGAGGTCTGGTGTTGCTTTGACCTTCAACCAACCTTTAGGCAACATACTAGTCATAGATCTTTTACTCAGAAGTAAAGACACTTCTTATAAATGAGTACACATGCTCTGATACCAATTGTTAGGACTAGAATGAGCACCTAGAGGGGGGTGAATAGGTGACTAAGATGATTTTATAAATTTAACCGAATGTATAAGCAATTTCTTTAATGAGAGATTAAGGAATTAAAAACAATAATCGCTGCAAATGAAAGTAATGAAAAGTAAAAGGATTAGGGATAGAGAATCAAGACTCCAGATTTATAGTGGTTCGGCTTAGACCAAGTCTACGTCCACTCTCCCGCACGGACAGCCCTTCTGGCTGGATTTCACTAAGAATCAAAAAGAGAGTTTACAATCTCACGCCCTTGATTCCACAGTGTAGAGTTTCTACTACACTTCCTCAAGGCCTCACCACACTTTAGTGTCTCTTTTGATTACAAGTATAGCTCGAAGAATAGGATCACAAAATAACAAGGAGATTTAGACTTTGGAATTCTTCTATCTGGCACCCTTCAACAACTTGAGCGTCTCTCTTAAATACTTCTTCATGCCTTCATTACCGTTGGCACCTTCCAAAGAAGTTCTTCCAATTAACACGTTGGACAGAATCAATTTAGAGAGATCTCGAGCTCTTTAAGGCAAGTGTTGATAGCCCATCAATCCTGTTTGCCCATACAATCAGGATCTTGGTTTCCATAAGTAGAACCTTCCAAATATAAGTTGCGAATCTTAGAGAATCTAGATTTATTCGAATACGAATATAAGATCTTGTAGTGCTGATTCCAGTCGAGAGCTATTCCTTAGCCGTTAGAGTCAAAACCATATTAGATAAAATCATAATAGAAGTTTTAACTTGTCGGTCTGGAAACTATCCATGAGAGTATACTTTGAAACTTGAGTCTTGATATCTTCAGACTTTGCCAGTAGAGTCTGCAAGCCTTCAGACCAGACTGATGGAAATGTTTTGTCGACTTCAAAATATCTGAAGAGAATTTATCCAACAAATATAGTATACCGACAATGCTCAATCTAAGCTAAGAAGACATACTGCTCTTTGTTAAGTTGACATATCGCCCGTAGGTTGATATAATATACCAACATAATCAATCAAAATTAATAAGGTATAATGTTATCTGCTAAGTATACCGATATACTGCTCTCTGGTAAGCTGACATATAGCCCGTAGGCCGATATAGTATACCATCCCAATCATATAATCAATTCCATCTTTTTATTATTCTCGATAAAAATAGCCATGTGTGGGTACATAGTCGGCCTTAGCCAAAATATAATAATTTCACCTTTTTAAATATCCCACCAGTTTCAACAGCCCATAACATATTTTTGGCGTTGTAAACCGATGCACGGTAATTTTTCCATTAATTACCAAAATTAATTAATTTAGGAATGAAATCCTAAAATCACGTTTAATTCAATTCAACACAAATTAGAACTTAAATAAATAAACGGATTGAGTCACATTAATTAACATAAAATTTCGGTCATCGGCTATCCTAGCCTAATTTTCGAAAATAAATAAATAAATAAATAATTACAAAAATTATTAAATAAATGCAATAAATCCAACTTAGGCTCGTAATGCCTAATTGGACGCCGAAACGGACCTGGACAAATTCCAAGGTTCGTTCAATAAATAATAATGCGTGTCTACTCGTTAACTGCACTAAGCATTTGCCTAACATACATTGATAATACACTAATTTAATTGCTCTACTCTAATATATCCATCTAATCACACTTAATTAAATCTAAACAACCCTTAACCATCATTAACCGGGATTAGTGAGTTCAACTCACTTGTTTAATGAGCGGTTCGGTGCAAAATGACGGGAACGTCGCGAGGCTTGACTTTCCTCAAGGCGGGCCTAGCAACCGAGGCTCGGACTACCTTAAATCGAGCATTGAAGATGCTGGAAAACCCACAAATTCAGCCTATGTTTTGAGCTGTAAAATAGAGGAAACAAGCTAGTAATGGTAAAGCAAGATCGGTGGAGGTGGCTAGGGTGTTTAGTGACCAACGGTGAGAACTCCGGCGACCTTAGCTGGCTCCAGTGGTGGCTAGCACGGCTGGAAAACGACCTAGACGCACGGACAAGGCTGTTGGAAGGCGGTGAGGCGTGGCAAGGCGCGACGGCGCGCGTGCGCGTGAGGAGGGCGAACGGCGGAGGCGGTGGCATCGTGCGGCTCCAGTGGCTGCTAGCTGCTTCGGCGGCTCTCTTTCAGCTACTGTTGGTCAAAAATGGTGAGGATGAGGGCAAGAGTGGTGACCGGTTGCCTTGGTGAGGAAGAGAGGGGAACAAATGGGGCCTACCTTGGCCATTTGTTTCCATTCCATGGTCTCCTTGACCATTTCCAGCCATGGCTTCTTTCCTTGGCTGTAATTCAGCCAACAAAACTCCTCTTACAACCTTGAAATGGTCCAAAATGGGCTAGGCAAGGGGGCATACGAATTTCATGGGCTTTGGTTCCAATTAAACTTGATCTCACTCTCAATTCAATCCCATTTGGCCCTTACAAATTCAATTGACACCTCAATTATCACATTGGTATTTTTCCTCACCAATACATCTCACTTGCTTCCCAATTTTGCGATTAAAAACGGTCCCGGCCTTTTATGAACAAAAACGGTCCTATGCCAACTTTTTTCCAAAAAGTCTCGGGTTGGAGAAAAAATCTTCTGAGACTGAGTCGACACTCATAGAATTTATTATGACATGACAGAATCTTCAATTTTGAAATTGGATTCAAATTCGTGATTAATTTCACTCGGGCGCGTTTTTAGCGTGACCTAGGCTACCGGTAGTTTTCATAAATTTTTAGTGTCAATGACCCGTGGTCAATTTTCTTCGAACCACAATGAACCTACTCAACCCATTGGCGACTCTTGGTTGTCGTGAAAATCTCGAGGATTTAGATACGGACACAAGGTACCAAAACGATAGAGAAATTAGTCTAGTGCCGGCCAACGAGAATTTTCCAATTTAGTGGTGTCACCCACGATTAGCCACACACCTCAGTTGAGATGACCTATCTCCGATCTCAAATCAATTTTTAACTGTGTCGTAATGGCTTTTAAAGATGAGCATGGTCGAGAGCCGATTCCTAGTCGAATTCTTAAGTCTATTGCATTAAAATTCCTTAATGACTTCCCTAGATAGTCTAGTCATCTTGAGAGTGATAAGCTCTGAGAAAAACCCTATAGGCGCATCGATGAAATGCCCGATTTATTTAATAGAAAATAGGATTGAAAATCTGGGATGTCACAAGTATTATATTCCTTGCTGTTGTCCTCAACACATGAGTTTTCTTGCTTAGCTAACATTCCTCCAGACACCGATGTTGATAAGGAACGCGTGATATCCACTTCACTCAAATATTGCAGACACAGAGCCTTGACCTGATGCCAAATTAGTGAGGTGCTCCTGAATGGAAGCTGCAAACAAACCATTCATTAGGATTAAGAGTGCATAGGGAAGTAGCAAAATCGCATGCTTCTACTTGAACTTGGGTTGCCTCGCCAAGTGGAACAGCAATTAAATTTTTCCACATGGTCTTTTCAATTACTTTATATGGCTTTTAAAGTATCTAGAAATAGATAAAGCAAAAATGACCTTCCTAGTACAAGGTTAGAAATTGAAGGCTTTCAATTACTCTGATCAAGTTTCGGTTTGAAGAACACGAAATTGTTCGAGATCATCGCTGAAAGCTGACTCTTAAATAGCATATTACAAGCTTTTTTCAAATTTGATGCACAAAGAGTCAAATGCATTGATGGGTAAAAGAACAGAACCGCCATGTCTATGCAAGTATGCTGACAAGTAATATTCCAAGCCAAACCTTTACATGAAGAGATTTGCTAGTAGGAAATCCAAACCAAGTAAGATCGACAACGCAAAATGTTGAGCTAAACATCATTAAATGTCTTAAGTACCTTTAAGAGAAAATAAAGGATAGGGTATGAATTCAAGTGGCTCAAGCTTCGAGCCATTAGAAGTCGATAGTTGGAAAGGTCCCCTGATGTTTGTAGCTTGGTGGCCGCTAACGATGAGTTTCGAGAGATGAGAAATCGGTGCATGTGCAGCGTCTAATGTAGCCTTTATTCTCATTCCTTGTGCTTCCAATTAGGGGTGAGCGGTTCCCGATTCTAGTTCGGTTATGTTTGGAACCTAGAACCTACCCTTGGGTACAGGTTTCTCATTTTTTGGAACTTGGAATCTACCCTTCAAAATCAAGAACCTGGAACCTACCCTGTCATAGGTTCTAGGATCGGTTCCAAGTTCCAACAAGTTTTTTTTTTTTTTTAGATTTGAACTATAACATACGTGCATACTCTACGGTAACTTCCCATATCTTAGCAAACATACCAATGCCAAGAATCTGGACATACATAATCAAAACCAATAAGAAGCTTCTAGAGAGGAAAGGAAATGCTTGATTAACTGTAATTATTGAGTCCATACATGTCAATATATGTGCAATAAAGCTTAAATCGTCACATTTGCCAACTAGAGAACAACATGAAGGAGAGATCAATTGATTACATATGTGAGCCTTGAAGGGTCGATGTGTAGCAGTGTCAAAAAATCCTTCACAGTGTGGATGTTTTCCTGACCAAGGCATTTGTGGAAAGCTCCATCTTTCCCAATCTTTTCCAATCTCCATACTTCATCAAGTAAGGAGGGAGGGTGGTGCTTCTTATACACTGCAAGTAGAACTAGACACAGAAAGATTTCCTTTCAATATTAAAAGTTGCATGACAAAAAACCAGAAGAAAACATGCATAAAAGCGATAACTTTCTAATCTATGGAATTGGTGCATTAAGATATTCCGTGATTCAATATTCTACAAATCATAGAAAGATATCATACTATATGCACTTACATTCTCCACGGTGATCCCTGATAATGAAGGATTCAATCCTTGCTTCCCTTATTCTGATCCCATCAAAGTTATCTATAACTCGTGGCCCTATTCTGAATCTACGGCTCTTAGTCCAGCTTGAATTATCAGTGAAAGCAATCTCACCTAAAGAACAGACACCATCTTTAAGATTGAGAATTGATTCTCCTATAAGAAAAGGCTTCTTTCCTTCCCTTTCTCTGACAATGTTGTTCTTGAATTCTTCAACAGTCCAATTCTTGGTCTCATCGCTATCAAAGTCGCCCTCCAGAACTACAATTCATCCTTGGCCAATGACTCAGGCCCAGAATCAACGATCTGTCCACTAAGAGCATCAACAAGAGCTGTTTTCACAGTGGAAAATTCTTCCCCCTCAATTCTGGCACCAGTAAAGACAGGTAGAGAGAGACTACTCATAAACTGCAATTGTAAGCTTCTTGTTTCAAAATGATGTACCTCTTTCTCATAACTCCTGGATAGACAGGTGATCTTGTGTGACATCCTCAATTTCGACCCCATTTTGATAAAATGAAATGGACAGCTGATCACTCACGAGTTAACTAACCTATTAGGTGAAACCGTTAAGGGATGTATCCGCGGTAAAATCCCTAAAAGCTACTTAATTGGTTGGATTGGATTAAAATCACGTCTGGTCAATTTTAACCACGGAATTGAATTCGGTTTCGGGAATCGAATATTCGATCGTGTCATAATTCATTTTTAGAACCTCATCCTCATCATCCATCAAATTATCGACGAGTCCAAAATTTCGGAAAAGAAATTATCGGAGGAAAAATCAAAGACCGGAAGAAAATAAAAAGGGAAAGAGAAATGGAAAATAATAATAGTAATAAGAATAATATTATGATCTTATTATTTTATTATTCTCTTTTCTTCTCTCTCTCTCTCCCTTTTCTCTCTCCTCTTTCCCCCTTTTCAACCGTTCATCCCCCTTTCCCCTTTTCCTTCTCTCTCTCTCTCTCTCTCTTTCTCTCTCTCTTTTCTCTCGTGCGAATTCCCCCCCCACCGACTACTTCTGCTGGTTCCAACTTTGCTTCCTTCACTTTTTTTTTTTGACTTTTCAACACTTATCCCCCTCTCTTATCTCTTCTTCTCTCTCTCTCCCTCTCTCCTCTCTCTTGTTTGAGCTCTCTCTCTCTCTCAACTCTCTTTTGACTTTTCATTGCCCACGTGCTCTTGCCACTCACCACTTGCCCTCCACCTCTCCCTCACCCTCTTCAGTTGCCGTCAACGCCTCCTTTCCTCTCCCTCCATTTGTTGCTCGACGTCCCAGCAGATCTAGGAAGATGCCGGAGTAGACAGCAGCAACCGGTGTCACCTGAAGGAGCCACCGCCGTTCCGCCATTCACGCATCCACCACCACCACCACCACCGAGCTACCGTCCGTCTCCCCTCACGCTAGTCCAGTGCCGTCCAGCTCCTGTCGCCTCTGTCCAGCTCTGTTCGGCCACCACAGACCACGGTTCAGCCACTATGAACCGCCGAGAATCGCCGCTCAACCTCGCTGGACCACCGTTCGCTCATCCCAACTCCTTACCGCCCCAAACCAACCCTTTTTCTCCCTATTTTGCAGCAAGGTCAGTAAACCGGCGAGTGGGTTTCCAACCCCTTTTGGCCCACTTTTGGAGCATTTACGGGCCTCGAAATAGAGACTTGCTTTAGGAAAAAACAACCCTCACGTCATCCCCATTGGTTTGATCTGACTTTCACGAAATTCCGGTGAGTAATCTCACTAATCCTTACTTAGTAGAATAATTATGCTTAAGGGTTGACTAGTGTTAATTAAGTGCAATTAGGTGATTAGATTAGAGTAGATTAGTGATTATTAATTAATTGAGATACATATTAGACATGTTGATTATGCAATTAGCAACTAGATATAGTCTACTATTTATTGAATGCACCTCGAGATTTTTCCGGACCCTTATCGGGCTTCAATTAGGTAATACGAGCATAAATTGGATTTTTTAGTATTTAATTATTAATTTTCGAAATTAATTAATTAATTATTTATTTTCCGGAAATTCAACCGAGATGGCCGGTGATTGGAATTTCATGCTTATTGTCGTGGTGCAATCCATTTTTTATTTGAGCTCTACGATGCGTGGAATTGAATTAATTGTGATATTTTAGGAATTTATCTTAAATTGATTGAAATTGAGTGAAATCAAATGGTTGATTGGTAGATGGCCGAGTATATTTATTTAGCATTTATAATGCTTTGATGAGTTGTAAAGTGGAGAGAATCGTGAGAGTGAATTGGGAATACTCTTGGCTAAGACCAATCAGGTACGATGTTATGGACCTATGTGATTCGGTGATTAAAGATATCACTAACGAAAATGGCGTCTTAAAGAATGCACGTAATGGTCTAGTACATACATCATTATGGACCTACGTGGTTCAGTGATTAAGGATATCACTAGCGAAAACGGCGCCTTAAAGAACGCATGTATTGGTCTAGTACACATATTGTTATAGACATACGTGGTTCGGTGATGAAAGATATCACTGGTGAAAATGGCATCTTAAAGAACGCACGTAACTGTCTATTAAATACATTGTTATAGGCATGCGTGGTTCGGTGACTAAGGACGTCACTGGCAAAAACGGCGTCTTAAAGAATGCACGCAATTGTCTAGTATATTTATCACATTGGCGAAAACGACGCCCGAGAGAGTACGTGTGATTTGGTGATTGGAATTGACCTAGAAATGGTCTGACTGACATGTCATCGACTAGGTCGATTGATCAATGATTTGATCCGATTGTCGTGAATTGATTGATTGTTTGATGCAATATGTGAAGCATCTGTATATAACCTTGAATTGCAAGTGGAATCTGAGGCCAAGGTAAGTCCTTTGACCCGTGCGTGTATAGGCAGCTTGGTTAGCGTATTGGTTTCCTAATCGAGTCTTAGTGGGGTAGAACTTGCTGAGACGTAGTCTCAATGGTTATTGAATAATCATTTCAGGACCTTGACAAGGAGTCTGAGAAGGAGGAACCCGAGGAGGAGAACCCTGATGTGAAACTTGAGGAGGAGAAAGATCTTGAAGAAGAGGGTGATCCTGAGGAGGATCCTAAGTACAACCTGGATGAGGATTGAGATCCCATCTTCTTTTGTAATCAGTGTTTATATGTGAATAGAGTGAACCTAGGAAATTGTGAATGGTTCTGTGAATATACTTTGAGTTATGCTTTGTATAAAAGTATGGTTGTGAATTTCAATATGAAAATTATGGCATTGCTTTTCTATTCCATTATTTTATTATCTGGGGATTTATAACTGCTTCCACTTGTGCTATTAAAAATGAAAGGGGTTGGTGATACATAGTCCTGGGACATCACATTCTAAAATCGACCAAGTAGAAGGATGTGTGTGTACCCAAGGATCGGACCATGACATCTTGTGTTAGATATACTTATTCGAGAAGGTGCTTAAGCTGATGAATAACAGCCTGGAATAGCAGTTGTTTTTAACCCCAGGGGAGACAACTCCTGGATTAAATGGATTTGATTATGCTTACCTTTTCATGGAATTCATTTACTTTTTCAAGGCAATATCGACTTCCTCTTTAACCTGTATTCAAAAAAGTCAACTCTAATTGATGTTAAAATACGCAACCAACTACATTATTTGTACAGGAAGAACTTCTTAAAGCATCATGCGTTGTTCTAGGTTAACAAGATGGAAAGTTTTCTTCTAGTACAAAAGCATTTAAAAGAACCACAACCACCAAAACGACAATCAGTAGCTTTTCATGTAGGTACTAACAATCGTTTCAAAAGCCCAATGATACCGAAGCTTACAACAAATACGGATGAGAAAAACAATACCGAAGCAACTAAACAGTAAACACCCCTAAAAGCAAAAATGGATAGATTCTTAACATGATTAGATAAAAATCCCACTAAAAAACAGAAGTAAAGTCAAGCATGAACTGCTATAGTTGGATAAACAAATTAAAAGTTACCAGCATGTTCCATCATCATTAAATTGAAGCAAGGTCAAGTGCAATTTAAATCAAACAATAACTCAAAATGACTAACAAATGCCGTTGGTTACTTTCCACCAAAAAAAAAAAAAAAAAAAAGAAAAAACAAACTTACCACTTTTCGAATTAAAGGCTCTAGAATTGGCTCCAGTAGATGCTGAACAGGTTGCATCTTCATCACTTCAAGAACCACACTGGACAAAGCAAATATCAATGAATGCACTGCAATCAATGGTTATGGTCCAGTTCACACTGGAGCAAGATGGGTATGCACAAACTTATTTTACACACACATATGTATATATATATATATATATGTGTGTATATATATATCTATGTATATATATATCTATGTATATATATATATATATCTATGTGTGTATGTATTATCGTGCATGTAGTTCAAATAGTAAGCCTTTATTTGTAGATGACTACTCTTTTGACTAAAGTTCTGCTATTTTCTCAAACTTTACAAGTTCAATGACATGATCAACGTTCCCCGTCTTTGGAACCATTTATCGCGGGCTGTTTGGCATATTTCCTGGATAATACATTGCTTAAGAAGGATGGTCAAATCAGAAAAGACAGGGCTAAGGAGTGGTGGGACAAGTTCAAGTCATTCAAAGGTGACACAAGAAGTGAAGAGTTCTACTCACTGCCCTTCAACCTAAATAAATATTTCCCATCCCTGTAACTCGCATCACCCTGATTGACCACATGTTGTATCATCGTTCTGCACTCAACAACTAATTTCTAGTGTGTATTTAGCATGATACATGCCTATTTGCTTATAAGAAGTAAGAACCACTATCTTTTTGTTCTATTATAGACCAAATGATGAATATTCAACAGTGGAGATCCATTGAAAAACAATAAAGCTATTTTATTCTCTCACATGTTCTTGAGTTCTGATGTTCCACCACATTTATACACAGAATTGCTTCTCAGCAGCTCGATTACAAGTTGATTTTATGTTGGATGAAATTGTTATGAAATTGATGGAGAAGAGTTTGTTTCTTATACATTAATATGCATAAGTAGACTAAATTGTGAACTAGTCACATTTGATCATAATCTGTCATGTGCAAACCTTTACATTTTAATTAGATCAAATCATGTACATAATTTCATGAAAACTATAGACTTGGAAAATGGAAAGTGAAAATAACAAACTAGATAAGTCTGTGTTGGCCTCAGAGAGTTGATTTCATACTGGGAGAAAACAAAACTGCTTCACACTACAATAATACAGAAACCTCAAATCTATAATATAAAGATCTCAATACTATCTCCCTGATCATTGTCTTTTCCAAACCTCACTGACCTTGCCCAAATTCTCAAACCAAAAGATTAAGCCACAAACTGAAAAACCTGTAAGTAGATAATGATGTGGTTTGTGTTTTATAAGGAAATGATGCCCATTCATCATCTCTTCTGGGACCCCTAACTAATAAATCATCCACACATTAATTGAGACATACCATCAGACTTAGTTGCTCAGAGGAGCATATTAAAGAATAAAAGTGGAGTTTACTCTGCAACTTCGGCAACTGGCAACTTAGGTACCTCTTCTATTTTTGCATGCTTGTCTAGCTGGCTAAAGTTCCCCTTTACCTTAAAAAGTTGGTTATGGTGGTGCTTACAGTAGAGACAATTCAGATGAGTGATGTAGTTTGATGGGCTAATAACACAACCTCCATGGCTGCACCTGAAACAAGTTTTATGATATGATGTTCCATCAACTACCACCTGAAAGAATCAATACCCAACAAATTAATTTAAGAAGCTACAAGATGAACAAGAATGAACTCCTGAGATAAATTATGCTCAGATGTAGATTGCATCAAATAACCAATCCTTCTAAAAAACAATTAAGTATAGAAAGAAGGATGGCTTAGATGAAATCATATGGACAGGAAATGCAAGAACTCATGCTAAAATGACCGTGATTCATCAAAGTTTTTCATTTTGTACTTTGTGCAAACAATGTGAATGACATTAATTATGCTGCCAAATTACTCATTGTGACATCCCAGATTTTCAACCATGTTCTCTACTGAATAAATTGAGCATTTCATTGGCGTGCCTATAGGGCTATTCTTAGAGTTGATCACTCTCGAGATAACTAGACTATTTAGGGAAACCATTCAGGATTTTAAGGCAAATAGACTTGAGAATTCGACTAGGAATCGGCTGCTCGACCGTGTTCATCTGCTGAGATCACTACGGCACATACATAAATTGATTAGAGATCGGAGATAGGTTGGTTTGATAGAGATGTGTGGCTAATCGTGGGTGACACCACTAAATTGGAAAATTCTCGTCGGCCGGCACTAAATTGATTTTTATATCGTTTTGGTACCCTGTGTCCGTATTTGGATCCTCGAGATTTTCACGACAATTGAGAGTCGCCAATGAGTCGAGTGGGTTCATTGTGGCTTGAAGAAAATCAACCACGAGTCATTTGCACTAAAAATGCCTGAAAGTTACTTGGTAGCCTAGGTCATGCTAAAAACACGCCAAATGGAAATTAATTGTGAATTCAAATTCAATTTTTGAAATTGAAGATTCTGTCATGTCACAATAAATTCTAGGAGCGTCGACTCAATCTCAGAAGATTTTTCTGACAGTCGACACTTTTTGGGAAAAAGTCATCGTCGGGTCATTTTTGTGCAGAAAAAACCAGTGATTATTTTTTATAGCGAAATTGGGAAGCAAGATGGATATATGGGTGAGGAAAAATGTCGAGATGGTCGATGGATGACCGATTGATTTTATGGAGACCAATTGAGATGGAATTGAAGTAGATCAAGCCACCAATTGAAGACAATTCTTGCAAAATTCGTAACTCTCCCTTTCCCCTAGCCAAATGGACAAAAAGTGAAGTCATGAGAGGTGTTGGTGTGGATCATTGGAGGCCAAGGCATTTTGCTTGGCCTAGGTTGATTCTTGGAGATATTTTGTGGAAAATATCAAGCTAATGGCCCACCCTCTCTCTTATCTCTTCCATCATCTCTATCCTCTCCATCTCTCTCACCTCTTCACTTTCCAAGACCTTCTCTCTCCCTCCATCCTTGCTGTTTGAGGACCACCAGTAGCCAAGGAAGTCGCCGGAGCAGCCACACCACCGCCGGACCGTTTTCCTTCTCTATTTTCACTTCTACCGGTTCTTGCTCTAGTTGACCTTTCGTCAAAGATCCAAATAAAAAGTTAACTTCCCGAATGAATTAGCGAGTGAGCCACCCATCTCCATGAAGAGGACATCCAAATTGTTCCATCAAGCCTAACCTCATTCAGAACGGACCTGCCGGCTGTCTCTTACTGCCGACGCAAGCCACCGATCGTCGATCCATCGGTCCCCTTCCCACTTGCACTGTTTCGCGATTTTCTTCATTTTTCTTTCGTTTCGACCATTCCTTTGGCCATTCCATCCACCTATAAGACCCCATTTACCCCTGGGAGCCATTGGTTGCCGACCACCCACTCGCCGGAGCTTTGATTAGCCCATTTTTGCCATTGAAACCACTAGTTTCCTCTCTCAAGCCCGTAAGCCAAGCCCGCGGTTCAGCCCATTGGGATTTAGCCCAACTTCGGCCCAAGAATTCAGCCAAAGGCAGCCCAATCTTGAGGCCTGCGAAGCAACCCAAGCCCATCTTCAGGCAAGCCCAACTCGCATTTGTTTAGCCCAACTTCAGTTTTGGATCAGGCCCATTCGAAGCCCAAGTTTCAGCCCATCTCCAAAGTTCAGCCCATAGGTTCAGCAAGCCCAGTTCCAAGCCCAACCCCGCGAAGCAAGTCGGCCCAAGTTCGGCCCAAGCTAAACTTTTTTTGTGGGGCTGCAAGGCTTGTAGGCCTAGCCCGAGTGTCCGCCGACGCCATCGAATATTTGGATTTCGGCCGCCATTGTGTCGCCATTGCGGTGATCCGATCTTCGCTTTGCTCAAGTGAGTTTTGCTCATTAATGCTTTCTTAGTTTGCTAATGACACTTAAGGGTTGATTAATGTTAATTAAGTAGGATTATATGGTTAGATTAGAGTAAATTAGTGATTATTAGTTAATTGCATTGCATATTAGTCAGGTGGTTAGTGTACTTAGCTAGAGAATTGCCTATAGTATTTATTAAATGCGTCTCGGGATTTTTCCCGACCCTTATCGAGCTTTAATTAGGCATTACGGGCCTAAATTGGATTTATTCTATTTATTTATTAATTTTCGAAATTAATTTAATTATTTATTTATTTTTCAAAATTAGGTAGGGATAATTGACGACCGAAAGTTTTGCTGATCATCGTAGTGCAGTCCGTTTATTTATTTGAACTCTACGTTGCGTGGAATTGAATTAATTGTGATAATTTGAGGAATCATTCCTAAATTGAATGAAATTGAGTGAAATCGAATGATTGATTGGTAGATGGCTGAGTATGGTGTTGACACCTAAATTTTGGCGATTTAATTTATTTATTTTATTGCATAGAAAATTATGGGTTAATTTTATTAATTGCATAGCATATAGATTTAGGTTGCATTTATTGGACCGGTTGTGGATGAGTTCAAATTAGATGGATCAGGCCCATGAAGCGAGCAAGTCGGCCCAAGCCCATATTTTTAATGATTGAAAATTATCTCGTGTGAAAATTGATTTCAAATTTTTCCGAGATATGATGAATTTTGGGTGGATATAACGAAATATTGCGGTTTTTTTTTGCAAGATTTGGAATTAAAGAATAATCTTATCGAAATCTTGAATCGTTATCAATAGGTGAAAAATTTGTGAAAAAATATTGCAGATGTTGATTTAAAAAAGATATTGAAATCCTAAATTTTGAAAAAAATATTGCGGATGTTGATTTCAAAAAAAGAAATTGAAATCCTAATTTTCCCTATAAAAAGCATATGGACATGAGAGAAAATGGGGTTTTTTTTGGCTTTATTTTGGTATTTGGGGGGTTCTTTTCTCGATTGAAGAAAAAAACAAAAATCAAGCATACCAAAAGAGAGAAGAGCTTCAATTTCTTTGGGTTTTGCCGAGTGGGGGGTGGTTTTTGTTTCTGGAGTCATACGTAAAAAAAATTGAAGTCCAAGAGAGAAAAATTGCCTTCGGTTCATTAGGGTTTGGGGGAGGAAAGAGTGAAGGTTTTACTTTTGCTGAAAAAGTAAAAAGCAAAAGCAAAACAGAGAGAGATGTGAGAGTGACAGGAGAGAGAAAGGAAGAGCTCCTGTTCATCTTCCTCGGAGCCGACGTCTCCCCTACCGCCCGATCTGCCCATCGGCGCACCCACGCCCGGCCTTCCGCCTCTCAGCCGCTCGGGATCTCTGCTGCCGAGACGCCCGTCAGACTTCGCCTGCCATCCTAAGCACTAGCCGCCCCTATTTCTGCTCCACCCACCTTCTATTCGGGTCCAGCAGCCAGAACACCGTGCCTCAATCCTCGATCGTCGTTCGCTTCTTCATGCCAGTGACCACGACACCAGCAACCCACGAAGCCGATCCGCGACGACGTTGCTTCCCCTCCCCCGTCCGGATTTGCCAATCATTGCGGTCCGAGATCTGTTGCGCCAGCCCAATCGCTGACGCCGGTCATCGCCATTGCCCAATTTGCTGCACCAAATCTGCAACCCAGCCATGCCAAGCCTCATCGTGACGTCGCACCGCCACCTGCGAACCCGCCCCAGTGTCCCTTGCTGCCCAAAGCCGACTGACCTGAGCCAGATCTGCCCAAAGTCGATTGACCCGAGCCAAATCCGCCCAAAGCCTACCGCGCGTTCGACACCACCAAATCCGAGTAGACGCCACACTGCCCTCTCGCTATGCCGCCCGACGCCGCCTCCGCCTTGCCTCTTGCTCGAGCCACCCCTCTTCAACCAGCGACCCGATGCCGACTCGCCTAAGTCGAGCCGTACGCTCTCGCCCGAGCCCGAGTAAGGTTGCTGCTGCTACTCCCCGCGCCACGCCACCGTCACGCCGCTTCTACCTAACCTCGCCGGAACCCTAGCCGGCGTTTTCCCCCGAGCTCCGACCGGCTGCCCCTTGAGACCCGCGAACTGTGCATGGGAAGAAAAAAAACAAAGAAACAAAAAAAAAAAAAAAAAGGAAAAAAAGAAATTAGGTAGTTTCTTTTGTTTTTTTTTTTTATTATTACTTATTCACTTATAGTTTTTTTTTTTTTATATTTCCTTTACAGCTTGTTTTTTTAGTGAAGTTGTTTCTAAATATATTAGTGATATTCCGACATGAAAGTGCCTCCCAAATTAGGGGTTGTTAGTCCGATTTTTGCACTCGAAATCTGACTCGCAATTCCTTGCAAAAATCGACAATCCGATCTCATGCCCGAGATTCGATTCGCAATTTAATTTTAAAATTGGACAACCCGATCTCATGCGCGAGATATGGTTCGCCAATTTTCGAATATCAATCTTATCTTGTTTGATTTGATATCGTGGTGTTTAAGTCAATTTTATTTTTATAAAAGAAAAATCCAAAAAAAAGATTAGGTTTGTTTTTTTTTTTTTTTTTTTTATTATCTTGCATGTTTAAGATAGGTATTTTATTTTGAGTCATGAAAAAGAAATGAAAAAAAGTGCATTCATTTAGAATGTTAGTTTTTTTTTTATTATTATTATCTGAATTGCATGTTTAATTTTAATTTCGAATTTCATAAAAAAAAAATAGAATTAGGGCATTCTTTGCACGTCATTGCATATTAGATAAAAATTGCATTTTAGGTCTAGATAGATCTTTAGATGAATTGCATGATAGGTTTTTTTAAATGCATGTTTAGAAAGCATTTAGAATAGATAGTATTTCACTTTAATTTGATTTTCATTTTTAAGTGATTTTAATTACGAATTTTCATTAAATAAAATCATGGAATGCACATCATTTAGTTTTTATTAGGTTCATTTAATTAGAAATTGCATGTCATTAGAATTAGGTCACTTTGATTAATTTAGATTGCATATTTAATTATTGCATGTTCATTAAGAAATCATTAGTTTTTTTTTATTCATTCATATAGTTTAGGACATTTTGCAATGCCATATTAATTCATATTAGATTAGAAGTATTGCATTGCATATGGACTATATTCTCATTTAAAAAGTGAGTAAAAATTGAGTGATTGCTTGTTATTAGAAGTCATATCTAAGATTGCTGATGTGAATTTTGATCTAACAACGTAGATGCTTTCGTTGCTTTAAGGTAAGTCCTGCATTATTTAATTGCTTTCCTAAGTGTTAAATTGGTGGTATGCGCACTTGTATGATCACCTCACATGTTAGGAAAGTGAATTAAAATCAATTTAAGCTGCCTACAAAACATTTTTTTTAAATGAAAGAAAAATGTATCGAAAGGGCACTAATAGTCTAGTGTAACCAAGTCCCCGTACTCAAAATCTCTAGTTCGTAGCAATGAAATAATTCTCCCATTATTTTACTTAGGTGTCTAATCGACCTACCGTAAATTGATTAGTGGCGACTCCCTTTTGCATGCTAAATATTTGAATTTAAATCGTGAGACGGTATGGGCTTGGGAGAGCCCGAGCTAAGTCTAGGCTTAGCAATCCATTAGCCTAATTTTAAATGGTGCACCCGAAATTTTGGTTGCGACAGATTGGCGACTCTGCTGGAGATTTGAGTTAAAAACTCTTAGTGGACTTAGGCCAATTTTCTCTTCTATCTGAAAAAATATTTTTGTTTGGCAGCAAGGATTCCAAGTACGTCCCTAACATTTAAGATGATAAATGTTCTTGTAGGATGGGAGGTATAAGGAGATTTGTTTGCTGACCTTTATTTTGCAGGGATGTGTAGGAATGAATGATTTACTTTCTCATATGAAGTGTTGCTTGATATAAACTGTTGTGCATGCCTTACATTTGCACTACACTTTTGCACACACAACCTGCCGTCGGACCTGAACCGCATAGGAATCATCTAGGATGGTATTGAGATGGATACCACTCCGACCGCATGCCCGCAGTACGAGTTGCCCATCTCAATCCCGAAGTTTCTTTTTTGGTGTCAAGAGTACCCACCTCGGTTCGCATGCCCACGACCTGAGTCGGCTCTTTGACCAAGTCGAAGTCATGAGAACCCGACATAGTCCACATGCCCGTGGCTAGTCTGATCATCCTTGTGGCTTCACATTGCTAAGCTTGTCTAGAGTAGAAATCAAGCCTCACATCTCATGTGCATATCTATGTGATTGCCATTGATTTTCCTTGGTGAAGTAAGTCTTCTATCCCTATACTATGCAATTTACTTACTTTGTTAGACTTTTGGTCCATCCATGACAATCTAAGTGAGGCATTGGATCAAATTCCTTTGCCAATTAGAAATAAAATGAGGAAATTGTCATGCAATGAATCATTTGGAAAATAAAAATTGGAAATTCATTTTCAATTCATGTTAGGAAGTTTCAAATTTTGGCTTTTTCTAGTTCATGTTTGGGGAAATTTCGTCCCTCCTAGGGCATCCCATGTCCTTATTTTTCTAGTCCATTTTTGGGAAATCCTCTTCATGAGTGGACTTTTCGTGATTAAAAAAATAGATTGTTGTCATGGATTGGCTCTCTATTTACACCTCGTACTTACATATTTTTATTTATTTGAATTAGGTGATAACGGATCCTCCACGTTCACCCATCATTACACGATTGAGAGCTAGAATGGCCGACCAAACTGAAATGCGTGATCGTATGTCCACTGTGGAGACTCAACTCTAACAAGTGCTTGTTTCTATACAGCTTATGATGGATCAACTCCAATTCCTCCGAGCGAATCCTACTCCCGCACCTGCTCTCCTTGAGATAGTAGTTTCAAAGCCGACAAACAAGACCCAAATGATTGATGACGACATGCTTGGGCTGGAAGATGACCCACCGTTGATCATTGCCGAAAAGGCTAAGCTTGACAACATCCCTAAGACGGAGCAAGATGAACGCGTTGCGAAACTCGAGGAGAAAGTGAAGCAATTGCAAGAGTCATAGAGTTCACTGCCGTTCGACTTGTCCGTGTATGAAAAGGTCAAGATGCCGAAGAAGTTCAAAATGTTGGAGTTCGAGAAATACGATGGTACTTCCTGCCCAAAAGCTCATTTGCAGATGTATCACGTACACATGGCCCAATATGTCAAGAATGAGCCCCTCATGATTCAATCATTCCATGCAAGTTTGACTGGGCCTGCACTAAACTAGTACATAATGAAGAATGTAAACCTCTTTGACACCTGGAATAAAGTGACTGATGCATTCTTCAAGCAATATAAGTTCAACATGGATATTACACCTTCCCGAGAGGATCTTGAGCGAATAGAGAAGAAGAAAAATGAGTCATTCAAGGAGTATGCTGTGAGGTGGCGAAATCTGGCTGCTCAAGTCACTCCGGAGCCTGCTAACAAGGAGTTGATGAAGTTGTTTGTCAAGACTCTCCCATTTGAGTTTCGCAACCGGATGGCTAGCACATATGTTGAGAACTTCAACCAACTTATCCCGGTGGGTGCACAAATCGAAGTTGGGCTAAGAGATGGATGGTTCAATGAACCAACCCATCAAGGCAAAAGGTTCACCATAAAGAAAGACCAAGAACCTAGCACAGAAATCAATGTTGCGTATGCACAATCTAGCAAGCCTCCGATTGTTTATGTCCCCAAGAATCAACAAGGCAGAGGCCGACCGATCGCACATCGACAGTTTGTTAAGAGGTAGTTCACTCCTCTTCCTGGCCCTCTATCCCAGGTCTTGAAGGTCCTTCAAAAGAAAGAATTGCTATCTTACGAACCAAAGCAACCCAATGTTGAAAACAATTTTAGCTACGACCCCTCCAAGAAATGCGAGTACCATATGGGAATGCATGACTTTGAAGCATAAGATCCAAAACTTATTGGACACCAAGGCGTTTGCCTTCGGTACCGCTCAACCGAATGTCAAGAAGAATCCTCTACCTGAGCATGAGGATATGGTGAATGCCATTGATGAAGGAGCTCTAGAAGAAATGGGTCTTGGCCCGCAAGAGTAACTTATTACCTTTGCACATTCCCTTGTGCGGGAATTTTTATTGCTTTCTAGGAATTGTTTTCGATTTCTTCTTAGGGGTTGAATCACATTTTCCATTCAATAAATTGTAATTACTTGATGAATTTCAATAAAATTACAAGTTTTGTTTTGAAGGCATGATGAGGTACACCAAACTAGCCCGGTGATGATATCCGGCCGACAAACAAAAAGAAAAATCCAAGGAGAATTCTGAGGCCTGGGCTTCATCATGTTTTCTCGTGTCAAAATGCTTCAAAAAAATGCTTTTCCAATTGCTTTTCAAAAAAATTTCAAAAAAAAAAAAATCTTTCAAAAAATAAAACATTATTTACCCCGTTTGTCTTTTTGATCCATCTACATTCTATTTCAGGGACGGTCTTATAGCATGCAAATGTGTGAAAAGAGTCCAATCCAATTCCGGATTCTGGGGGCAAGTTTGCACCAAATTGCAGCCGCCCATATGTGGTGAAGAATGTACTTCCTGGAGGTGCCTTGATCCATGCGGAAATGAATGGTCATTGATTTTTTCACTCAAGTGAATTATGATGTTGTCAAGAAATATTACCCATGATTGAATTTGCCATGCTGTGTTTTGAACTGCAAATATTTTTATAATGAATAAATTGCCTTAATGAGTTGAATTGTTCATATTTGTTGTAAATCTTGCATGTTTTCCTTGATGAATTGTGTGAGATAAATTGAATGTGTCAAATGGGATACTTTGGAATGACAAAAGGCAAGCTTTATTCCATACACTGTTTCATACACTAACCCTTGGTGAGTTGTGTAGAAAAATTTCATGCCTACAAGGAAAATGGTGATCTCGCAAAGGGTACGTCAACCGAGGTGACAAGAGGCAATTTCTTTCTCTACCAAAAACACTACAGGTATATCCATTGTTTAGCCTTTGAGCCCACACACATGAAGAGTTTTTTCAAATTATCCCCATCAAGGATCATCTCACATTGGGACAAATTTGAAATGAATGATAGGAATTTTCTTACTCACACTTGCATCAATCTTCGAGTATTGCTTTCGCAGTGTAACTTGTACGATAATTTGAAGTGCCTTAGGACGACGAAGAGCATTTTTTTCTCTATCATATACACTTTATCCATTGCATAGCCCACTTGAGCCTATGAATTCATTTCTCATTAAACCCAGTTGGTGATCATCCCCCACACTAGGGCAAGGCAAGAAAAACAAACCACTTTGAGTAGCATGGTTTACAATGCTGATAAAAGATGGAGGCTGTGCAAGTCCAAAGAAAATTAGTGCAAAAATAAGGCATGAAAAAGCAGTGTGCTTGATAAAAGCAAGGCCAATGCCCAAAAAAGAAAAATCAAACACTTGAGTTGTATCCCCCACAAGGCGGTACTAAAAAAACTCGAATGATGTTGCAATCAATGGAGTTGTGATGTGAAAAAATCTTTGATGGTGGAGGAGAAAATTGGAGATGTCAAGATGATCACCAACTTTGACCCTTTAAACACTTTTTGAGCCTAATAATGATCATTTCATTTCTCAACCCATGAACCAAGCCTACGTTACATCCCTTGCAAAGTCTCTTCATATTATGACACTTGAATTAACGTAAAAGTTCATATGTTTGAAAACATCGATTGAAGAAGTGCGGATAAGATGATTTCTGCCTCATTTTGCATGTTTCTTGACTTGTAAACCCTGAGATGTTGACAGAATATCATTTTTTTCAAAACCTCGACTCAAGGAGTCTCATTTGTTAAGCCGTTGACTAAGCCTATATTACGGTCCCTGTTAAAGACCTCTCAGATTGGTAAGGTCGTACCACTTGCGAGATTGTTCAGACCTTTGTTTGACATGATGATGGATGAATAGCCATTTTAATGCGGACGAGTGAAAAGTCCTTTCAGACCGAAAGATCTCTCATTTGACATATCCATGACACTCATGTGATCAGATTGGAATATTCTTTTGAAATCCTCCCCAATGAAAATTAGGTGATGCAAGATTGGTAGAAATCATCACGCATGAACCTCACTTGAATTGATGCATGTCTGTGACTCTAAATGCATATTGCCTCTCCTATGACCAAGTTTTACAAGAGACATCCCCTAGGAGCAGAGATGTCACCAAGTAAGTATATCTCTATTCATACCTTAAATATTTGTTGTTGTACAGGTATTCCCTTTTTTCAATACATTGACACTCGATCCCCAAAGATTTTTCTCTAGATTGCAATGCTAGGCGACCGAAAAATGGTTCGGGTCTTAGCCAAGTAAAACCTCCGTTTAGGCGACCGTAGAGTGGTACAGGTCCTAAACAACATTTATTGCTCTAACAGGCGACCGTAAAATGGTACGGGTCCTGGAAAAGCAATTTCCCCATTCAGGCGACCGTAGAATGGTACGGGTCCTGAAAAATCAATTTTTCATCAAGGCAATCGTAGGTCATAGACAACACCTATTTCCCTATTCAAGCGACCGTAGAGTGATACGGGTCCTGGAAAGTGAATCCTCGTTTAGGCGACCGTAGAATGATATGAGTCCTAGACACAACCAAACACTGCTATACTAGGGTGACCGTAGAATGGTACGGATCCTAGGAAAACAATTTTTCAATATTCCTCTTTATACCTTAGTCTGGATCTAGGTATTTCGAGTTTAAAAATCTTGACATTGAACATTTCACTCTGGATGTGAATGTTCTTCGACCTTCCTCGTTATACTTTAGTCTGGATCTAGGTATTTCGAGCTTCAAATTTCTTGACATCTCAGTCTGGACCCGAATGTCTTGATTCTTTTCGTTAAATATTTCACTCTGGATGTGAATGTTCTTCGACCTTCCTCGTTATACTTTAGTCTTGATTCTTTGTCTTGAAAATATTTCACTTTGGATGTGAATGTTTTTCGAGCTTTCTCGTTATATCTTAGTCTGGATCTAAGTATTTCTAGCCTTTTTTTAAAAAAAAAAATCTTGACATCTTAGTCTGGATCCGGATGTCCCAATTCTTTTTGTTGAACATTTCACTTTGGATGTAATGTTTTCCCAATCTCAATGTCTCAATCTATTACCTTTTAGACTCTTCAAGGAACCTGAGTGAGAGTTG
The DNA here is from genome assembly GCA_014182395.1 of Eucalyptus sp. ANBG9806169. Taxonomy (NCBI): domain Eukaryota; kingdom Viridiplantae; phylum Streptophyta; class Magnoliopsida; order Myrtales; family Myrtaceae; genus Eucalyptus; species Eucalyptus sp. ANBG9806169. The sequence continues at coordinate 14,164,796 of CM024580.1, forward strand.
GGTACTTGTGGAGTAAATAAGGATTTATCAAGTACCTCAAAATGCTTTACCGCACTGACTAGTAAGTGATTGTAGGTACGTTATTTCCTATCGCATCATGCATTTGCATTAGCATTTCCATGCATTATATAAATTGCGTTTTAAAATGGGATTCATTTTTCGACAAAAGAAAAAAAAAAATCAAAAATCAAAAATCAAATCATTCAGTGCATTATGCATGGTCAAAATTTAGGTTTCAATTTCTCTTTGAAAGCAACCTCTATTAGCTCACCTTCAAAAAGGGCATTTGTTGACACCTAAATTTTGGCGATTTAGTTTATTTATTTTTTTGCATAGAAAATTAGGGGTTAATTTTATTAATTGAATAGCATATAGATTTAGGTTGCATTTATTGGACCAGTGGTGGATGAGTTCAAATTAGATGGATCAAGCCCACGAAGCGAGCAAATTGGCCCAAGCCCATATTTTTAATGATAAAATTATCTCGTGGGAAAATTGATTTCTTTTTCCGAGATATGATGAATTTTTGGGTAATATGATGAAATATTGCTTTTTCTTTGCAAGATTTGGAAAAAGAATAATCTTATCGAAATCTTGAATCGATCAATAGGTGAAAATTTTGTGAAAAAAAACTTGTTGATTTCGAAAAAAGAAATTGAAATCCTAAATTTTCCCTATAAAAAGCATACGCACATGAGAGAAAATGGGGTTTTTTGGCTTTATTTTGGTATTTTGGGGGTTCTTTTCTCGATTGAAGAAAAAAACGAAAATCAAGCATACCAAAAGAGAGAAGAGCTTCAGTTTCTTTGGGTTTTGCCGAGTGGGGAGTGGTTTTTGTTTCTGGAGTTATACGTAAAAAAATTGAAGTCCAAGAGAGAAAAATTGCCTTTGGTTTCATTAGGGTTTGGGGGAGGAAAGAGTGAAGGTTTTATTTTTGCTGAAAAAGTAAAAAGCAAAAGTAGAATAGAGAGAGATGTGAGAGTGATAGGAGAGAGAGAAAGGAAAAAAATAAAAAGGAAAGTGCTCTTGTTCATCTTCCTCGAAGCTAACGCCTACCCTGCCGCCCGAGCTGCCCACCAGCGCACCCACGCCCGGCCTTCCACCTCTCAGCCGCTCGAGGATCTCTGCTGCCGAGTCGCCCGCCGGACTTCGCCTGCCATCCTCAGCACCAGCCGCCCCTGTTTTTGCTCCGCCCACCTTTTGTTCGGGTCCAGCAGCCAGAACACTGCGCCTCAATCCTCGACTGTCGTTAGCTTCTTCATGCCAGTGGCCGCGACACAAACAACCCACAAAGCCGATCCGCGATGACGCTGCTTCCCCTACCTCGTCCAAATCTACCAATTGCAGCGGGTCCGAGATCTGCTGCGCCAGCTCAATCGCTGATGCCACTCACCGCCACTGCCCAATTTGCTGCACCAGATCTGCAACCCAACCGCGCCAAGCCTCGCCGTGATGCCGCACCACCACCTGCGAAGCCGCCCCAACGTCCCTTGCTGCCCGAAGCCGACTGACCCAAGCTAGATCTGCCCGAAGCCTACTAACCCGAGCTAGATCCGCCTGAAGCCTACTGTGCATTCGACACCACCAGATCTAGAAGCAGATGCTACCCGCTGGTCTCGCTGTGCCACCCCGACGCCGCCTCCGCCTTGCCTCTAGCCCGAGCCGCCCCTTCTTCGACCAACGACCCGCCGCCGACCCAACGCTTCAACCCGAGCCTGAGTTGAGCTGTTACACTCTCTGCTCGAGCCCAAGAAAGGTTGCTGCTGTTGCTCCCCGTGCCGCGCCACCGTCGCACCGCTTCTGCCCAACCTCGCCGGAACCCTAGCCAGCGTTTTCTCCCTGCCGGAGCTCCGACCGACTGCCCCTTGGAGACCCGCGAACTGTGCGTGGGAAGAGAAAAAACAAAGAAACTGAAAAAAAAAAAAAAGGAAAAGGTAGTTTCTTTTTTTTTTTTAATTATTATTAGTTTTCTTTTAGTTTTTTTTTTTTTTATATATTTTCCCTTACAGCTTGTTTTCTTAGTGAGTTTTTTCTAAATATATTATTGATATTCCGACATGAAAGTGCCCCCCATATTAGGGGTTGTCAGTCCCATTTTCGCACCCGAAATCTGACTAGTAATCCCTTGCCAAAATTGACAATCCGATCTCATGCCCGAGAATCGATTCACGGTTTAATTTTAAAATTGGACAACCTGATGTCATGCACGAGATATGGTTCGCCAATTTTTTAATATCAATCTTATCTTGTTTGATTTGATGTTGTGGTGTTTAAGTCAATTTTATTTTTGTAAAAGAAAAAATCCAAAAAAAAGATTAGGTTTGTTTTTTGTTTTTAATTATCTTGCATGTTTAAGATAGGATTTTATTGAGTCATGAAAAAGAAAAGAAAAAAAGTGCATTCATTTAGGATGTTATTTTTTTTTTTTTTTTATCTGAATTGCATGTTTAATTTTAATTTTGAATTTCATAAAAAAAAATTAGAATTAGGGCATTCTTTACACGTCATTGCATATTAGATAAAAATTGCATTTTAGGTCTAGATAGATCTTTAGATGAATTGCATGATAGGTTTTTTTAAATGCATGTTTAGAAAGCATTTAGAATAGATGGTATTTCACTTTAATTTGATTTTCATTTTTAAGTGATTTTAATTACGAATTTTCATTAAATAAAATCATGGAATGCACGTCATTTAGTTTTTATTAGGTTCATTTAATTAGAAATGCACGTCATTAGAATTAGGTCATTTTGATTAATTTAGATTGCATATTTAATTATTGCATGTTCATTAAGAAATCATTAGTTTTTTTCTATTCATTCATATAGTTTAGGACATTTTGCCATGCCATACTATTTCATATTAGATTAGAAGTATTGCATTGCATATAGACTATATTCTCATTTAAAAAGTGAAAGCAAAAATTGAGTGATTGCTTGTTAATTAGAAATCATATTTAAGATTGCTGATGTGAATTTTGATCTAACAATGCAGATGCTTTCTTTGCTTTGAGGTAAGTCCTACATTATTTAATTTCTTTCCTAAGTGTTAAATTGGTGGTATGCGCACTTGCATGATCGCCTCACATGTTGGGAAAGTGAATTAAAATCAATTTAAGCTGCCTGCAAAACATTTTTTTTTTTAATGAAAGAAAAAGGTACCGAAAGGGCACTAGAATAGTCTAGTGTAACTAAGTCCCGGTACTCAAAATCTCTAGTTCGTAAAAGTGAAATAATTCTCCCATTATTTTACTTAGGTGTCTAATCGACCTACCGTGAACCGATTAGTGGCGACTCCCTTTTGCATGCTAGATATTTGAATTTAAATCGTGACTTGGTATGGGCTTGGGAGAGCTAGAGCTAAGTTTAGGCTTAGCAATCCATTAGCCTAATTTTAGGTGGTGCACCCGAAAATTTGGTCGCGACATATGGTTATTTAGCTTTTATAATGCTTTGACGAGTTGTAAAGTGGAGAGAATCGTGAGATTAAATTGAGAATACTCTTGGCTAAGATCAATCAGGTACGAGGTATAGACATACGTGATTCGGTCATAAGGAAATCACTGGTGAAAACGGCGCCTTAAAGAACGCATGAGTGCTGTCTACTACATGCATCCTTATAGACATACATGGTTCGGTGATTACGGATATCATTAGTGAAAACGGCGCCTTAAAGAACGCACGAGTGCTGTCTATTACTTGCATCATTATGGACATGCATGGTTCGGTGATTAAGGATATCACTGGTGAAAACAGTGCCTTAAAGAACGCACGAGTGCTGTCTATTACTTGTATCATTATGGACATACGTGGTTCGGTGATTAAGGATATCACTGGTGAAAATGGCGCCTTAAAGAATGCACGAGTGCTGTCCATCACATACGTCACCTTGGCGAAAACAACGCCCGAGAACATTAATGCAGCTCTATGACTAAATGTAATATTGGAGGTTGTATAATGAGGAGTGAACTGACCTAGAAATTGGTTCGACTGACATGTAATCGACTAGGTCGATTGAATCATTGCTTTGATATGATGTCATGAATTGATTGATTGAATCGAAATGAACGATGAATGGTTCAATTGACATGAAATCGACTAGGTCAATTGATCGAGATATCGATCTGTGATGTGATTGCTTGGGTGCCTATTTGAATTGTGCTAATATGTAGGTGGAATCTGAGGCCAAGGTAAGTCCTCTGATCCGTGAGGGCATAGGCAACCCGGACGGTGTATTGGTTTACTAATCGGGTCTTAGGGGGTATAATTTGCTGAGATGTAGTCGCATCCCAGTTGTGGGACAACATTTCAAGTCCCTAGATGGCAGCACCTCCACCTCCTCGTCCTCCTAGGCATTTTGGTCCCCCTCAAGAAATTACCGAAGAAGCATACCACTTTCCAATAGACCACCACCCTAAGGGACTAGAGTACGTGCTGATACAGTCCAAGGTCTAGGTTAATGTGGGTTATAATGACCTAGTGCCTCACGAGTACCGCTCGTGGTATTGTCACTACCACGATGGGCGGCAAGAGGGTCCCATCCGGAAGATGATGTGCCTTTATATGTCCTTGAGGCAGCATTTAGGCTGGGGATAGCAGACCCTAAGGGTGGGTCAGTAGTGGATGCTAATGATCCCAAACTTGAAGGCAATCCTGAGTCACCAGTCTACTCAACTAGGATACTAATTGGAGTGAGGAAGAAGGTGAGATCACCGAGCAAGAGGAGGGACAGGAAGAGTACCAGGAGTGGGAAGAGCCTGAATAAGAGAACCGGAGGAGGAGGGACCAAGGAGGATTACCGGTTGGGTAGCCCTGTTGACGAGCCAACAAAAGATGAAGAGCTTGAAGAGGATGAGATTGACTCTGAGGAGACCGAGGATGATCGGGATGATGACCCCGAGTACGACCCGGATGAGAACTGAGATCTCATCCTGTCTTGTCAGACCTTGTCTGCATGTGAATAGATGTTAGATCAAACTTATGTATATAGTATTGTAGAATACTATGAGATGTTTGTTAAAAGGTGTGGTTGTGAATTTTCAGTATGAAAAATATGGCCCTGCTTTTCTATCCCATCATTTTATTGTCTAGGGATTTATAACTTCTTCCGCATGTGCTATTAAAAATGAAAGGGTCGGCGATACTTAGTCCTGGGATATCACATTCTAAAATCGATTAAGTAGAAGGATGTGTGCATGCCCGAGGATTGGGGCGTGACACTCATGCTTACTCTAAATTTGGTGGATAATTGTGCTGTACTCATTCCACACCACTTAAACAAGGGTAGATCAATCATTGATTATGATGACCCTCAGTCACAACCACTTATTTTTTTGGTTGAGGCTTAATGTTCAATTGATGCCAAAAAATGGCTCCATGAAAAGTAGTAGCTTGCCAGCATGTTTCTAATGCTTACCTTTTCAATTGGATAAACAGTCTTTTTGCATGCAACACACTTATCTCGGGTTCCAAAAAAGAATCTCGAGGCTTTGTTGTTTGTTTGTACTTGTCAAAAATCGACCATCATAAGCATCTTAGCATATTCTTAAGAACTCGATATGTTGCAAAGCAACTGATTTAGCTAAATCTAGCTCATATAATGAAGCTAGTTACATAAGGACTTGGCAACCAAGGGTTACCTGATTAGTAGATTTATTGACAGCTCTCGAAGTACCTACATAGACATGCAAAATGGACTGTCAAAAAGTGAATCACTGAGATATTAAAGTCTGTGCTAGTGACTTTCGATCACCTTCAAAACTTTTATCCAGGCTACCAGTTATCTTAAACAGTTGATCAAAGTGGGGCTTGCAATTTAATACGCCCTCAAAGGAGGAGTAGTTACTTAGCTGCAGGAAATGAGAAGAATATTAGAGATTTACAAACTAAATCATCACAAAAGCAAAGGTCAGTGGTGGCTCACCGAGCAGAGGTCAGCGGTGGCATTGAGGGCGAGCGACGGTGGCGTCGAGCAGAGGTTAGTGGTGGCTCACCGAGCATAAGTCGGCGGTGGCGTCGAGGGCAAGTAGCGGTGGCATCGAGTAGAGGCAGAGAACGAGAGAGACTTAGAGAAGAAAGAACCGGTCTTCTTGTTTGTAGTGAGAGTGTCGAGTAGAGGTAGGGACAAATCTGAATTGGGGCTTTTTTTGTAGCCCTAACCGGTTCCGGTTCCTATGGGATAGAACTGGAACCGAAAACCAGAAGGGAATCGGTTTTGGTTCCCGGGAACCGAAACAAGTTCCTTTAGAACTGGGAACCGAATCGGACCCTTCAATTCGATTTTCGGTTCCCGGTTCTACCCGAAACCGTGCTCACCCCTACTTCCAATGAAGGACTAGCAAGATTATTGCTAGGTACGAGATGGAGTAACGGACACCTGGAGTGCCGAAATTTGGTACGTAGGGACACTTAAATGACAAAAGTTAATAAAGTGACTCTTAAGTGTGAAAATCGGAGCAAAATGGATCACTTAAGTGCCACTCCGCGAAAATCCGGCAAAAATGCGATGTGGCGATTTTCGACGAAATAAGTATAAAACGGTGTCGTTTTGATGTTGATGTGGTAAAATATTAATATAAAAATTAATTAAATTTAATTTAAAACTAAATTTATTTAAAACATTTTAAAATAAAAATAAAAATATTTAAAATATTAATCTTTTAAATAATATTATAAATAAATAAATAAATAAATAATTTTTTTTAAAAGGAAGGGGTGGCTGAGAGTTGAGACCTCGCCGCGCCTCCGCCGCCGTCGCTAGGAACGGTCGGCGATAGAGGGGGAGCTGTCACCAAATCTAGCGAGGCTCAACCCTCGGCCGCCTTTTTTTTTTTTTTTTTTTTTGTATTTTTTAAAAATGCTTTATATAAATTTAGTTTTAAATTTAATTTAATTATTTTTTATATTATTTTTTATCACGTCGGCACCAAAACGATGTCGTTTTTGTATATTGTCTAACCACGTCTGTGTGCAAAATGACGTTGTTTTGCACATATTTCGTCGGAAAATGGCGATGTCAGCATTTTGGCCGGATTTTCGCCAGAGTAGCACTTAAGTGATCCATTTTATTCTGATTTTGGCAATTAAGTGTCACTTTCCTAACTTTTGGTAATTAAGTGTCATTATGTGCCAAGTTTTGACACTTGGGCTGAACTTCTCCCGTACGAGATGTGGAGCAGACCCTACCACCTCCTCTGACCCAACAAAGTCGACAGGAATGGCTAGTAGCTTGTTAGACTTACCTCTGCTCATCATCAATTTAGAACCAGAAGCGCAAGCATAGTTAAGGCGTGTTTGGTAACGTTTCTGTTCCGATAAACAATTTTTGAATAGAAATAGTTTTTTTTTTTTTTTTCGAGAATAATTTCTTAGTATAAGAACGTATTTGGTAACTACAAAAAAATTCTACTCCAAAAATAGAAATACGTTTGGTAAACTTGTATAATTTTTTTGTTTCTTTTAGTTTTTCAATATTTTTATTATATTTTTCCTTTTTTCTTCCTTCTCTTTTTTTTTTTTTTTTTTTCCTTCTTTATCTTTGTGGCTGGTCGCCGACCATGGCGGTAGCCGGCAACCGACTGGGCAAGCTTTGTCGAGCTTGCCAAAGCCTCGCCAGGCCATCGCGAGGCCAACCTCACGTCGCCTAGGCGAGGTCGAGACTCACCAGTGGCCTTGCGAGGCTCGCCTGGTCACCAAGGCTACCAGCGAGGCTCAACCTCACCTAAGCGGCGCGAGGTCGTTCTCGCCTTGGCCTGGCGAGGCCGAGCCTTGCTGTGACATCCTGATTTTCAGGTTCTGATTTCGATTGGATAAGTCGAGCCTTTCATCAACGTGACTATAGTGTTTTTCTCTAAGATGGCCACTCATGAGATAACTGACCTATCAAGTGAAGCCATTAAGGGATTTTAAATGCAATGGATGTGAGAATTCGACTAGAAATCGACTGCTCGACCATGCTAGTCTACAAGGGTCATTACGGCACAATTAAAAATCGATTAGAGACTGGAGATAGGTCGATTCGACCGAGATGGCAATCAAAGTGTGGGTGATTCCACCTGCAAAATTCTCGTCGAGTGGCACTAAACTAATTTTTTGTCATTTTGGGTACCATGTGTCCGTATTTGAAACCTCGAGATTTTCACGACCACCGAGAGTCGCCAATATGTCGGATGGGTTCATCGTGGTTTGAAGAAAATCAACCACTAGTCAATTATACCAAAAATTCCTAAAATCTGCTCGGTAGGTAAGGTCACACTTAAAACGCGTTTGATTGAAAATAACCGAGAATTTGAATTCGATTTTAGAAATCGGAAGTCCTGTCGTGTCATGAGTCATTCTAGGAATGTCGGCTCATCTTTTGAGGAATTTCCAGCGAGTTCGGGATTTTACGGAAAATCGAGACAGACAATTCGGAAAATGAACGGAAATACGGATTGGCCAATTAGAAGAGACTTTTGGCATATGGTGTAAGTGAATCGGTGAATAGAAGTTGTTTGGGCTTTTTCTGCATTCGAATTAGACCTCAACCAGATTTGTTTGTTTAGAAAATTAGGATGCGAGAAAAATGAAATAAAAGTCGGATTTGAAGGAAATTCGTGAGATAAAGGGGCGTCTTATATTGGTCTTCTATTGAATTTCGATTTGTGCAAAATGGTGAAGAAATTGGCCTAGCTTGACCAATTGAATTGTTGTGTAGAAGTTGAACAAAACTATAACTTGGTTTTGTTTTGTTTCTCCTTCTTTTTCTTTGGACCCGTGCCCCACGCACGCACGCCTCCATTTCCCCCTCAGACGGACAGATTTCTTCTTCCTCTCCTTATGCGTGCGAGCTCCCCATCTGCACAATCTCTCTCTCTCTCTCTCTCTCTCTCTCTCTCTCTCTCTCGCGCGCGCGCGGGGAATTCCCCTGGCCGACAGCCTGCCGTGTCTCACCTTCTTCCTCTCCTCTTCTTTGACTTCTCCTTGAGTCATGTCTATCTTGTTTATTCTTTTTGACCAACATAGCCAGCCCACATTTTCCTTTTTCCCCACGCTAGCGAAGCCAACCCCCCCCCTCCCCATTATCCCGCTTTTCTCTTTTTCCTTCGCTGAGCGCAGCTACTGTTTTGTTGCTTCTCCTTGGTTCGATCGAGGAAGCCCGCTCATTAATTTTTCTCTCCCTGGCAGCCATCTTCATCGAGCAAGCTCAGCAGCTCATGACCACGCGTTTGCAGCCCAACCTTCTTTAGTCAACCTAGCAAGGCCGAAGCTGTTTCTTTGGTTGTTTTGTTGACCGTCGGCTCCTCCACGAAACGGCTCCATCTCGCTTTCTCTTCCAGCAGCGAAGCCAGCCTGAATTTGTCCCTTGGTGGTGCTCCTCAAGTTCGACTCAGCTCGGTAGCGATCAAGAAGCCCTCCCCACATCCAGTTTGGCCACATCTCAGCCCCAAACCCAGCCATGGTCAGCCCATTTGGACCGACCAGCAAGTCCAGCAATGTAAGAACAGAAAGCCCAGCTCCACGTGGGTTTGCGAGGCCGATTTCGGGCTCGTCTCAACCCCAGTTGGCAAACCCGCTTTGGAGAGGATCGAGCTTTGTCGCATGCTCGTCAGTTTGATTCAAGTGGATCTTTAATCAAGTGAGTTTTGCTCACTAATCCTTGCTTAGTTTGTTAATGATGTTTAGGGGTTAATTAGATTTAATAAAGTGCAATTAGGTGATTAGATTAGTTTAGAACAATTAAATTAGTGACTTAATGATGTATGTTAGGTGGTTAGACTTAGTCATTAGCAAGTAAAGAGCTTCTAATATTTATTGAACGAATTTCGGGATTTTTCCCAATTTGTCTCGGCCTTCAATTAGGCATTACGGGCCTAAATTGGATTTATTGTATTTATTTATTAATTTTCAAAATTATTTAATTATTTATTTATTTTCCGGAAATTAGGTAGGGATATCCGGTGACCGAAATTTTATGCTAAAAATGTTTTGGTGGACTACAGAAAATGTGGGAGTCATGGAAAGGAAAATATTATATTTTGGCTAAGGCTAACAGTGTGTCTACACACGATATTTTATCGGGTATGATAAAAAAATGAGAAGAAATGCTATATGATGTGGCTTGGCAATTAATACATCACTTTGGCATATATGACGAGTGCGTTTGGTTGGACTTTTAGGGAAAGCCTTTGGGAAAATGTAAAAGATTTTGAGTTAAATGAGTTTTCCAAAATGCAAACTGTATTTGGTAAATTGTAATTTGAAAGTCCATTGCGAAGTACCTTTGAGTAAAATGGTGTTTGGAAACATTACACTTACAAATGACTCTGGTGATTAATAAAAAAAAAAAAAAAAAATTATCAAAAATAAAATAAAATAGTTCAGCGACGAAGCAAGCGGCCTTAGGCAGCCCCGGAGACGACCGACGAGGGCCGCCTAGGGTTGGGCGACCTTCGGCGAGGGTCGCTCGGGGTTGGGCGACCCCCGGCAGCCCTTCATGGAGGTCGCTCGACCCAGATTTGGGTTTGCCGGAGGTTGCAAGACCTCGCAGCGACCCAAATCGAGGTCGCCGGAGGTTGCGCGACCTCCGGCGACCTAGATCTGGTCGCCGGAGGTCGCGGTTGCGACCAGATCGGTCGCGCGAGGCCACGTGACCTTGGTGACTAGGTCGTGGTGACACGACTCACGGCGAGGTCACGCGACTCGCGAGTGGTCGGCGACACGCAACTCGGTCGGGGGACTCACGAGCGGGTCACTCGCGGGACGCGACCGGCGGTGACGGTCGCCGCGACCTCAGCCGTGACCTCGTCGGCCTCTCGAGCTCATCTCTAATCAACCACGCCGCTGGAGAAGGAAGATGAACAATAGCATGAATAGTGACATGAAGCATTCCGAGAATGATGAAATCCCAAGGCAGCCTAGGACCTGCCTTAGGCTTTCAGCCTTGCTAATGCCAGCTTTGCCTTAATGCCCCTTGGAAAGTAGTTCCCAAACACATTCATTTTGGTCCAAAGGCCTTTAGCCCCCAAAGTCCCTTGGAAAGCAATTCCCAAATGCAGCCGACGCCTTAGAGAAAGCACGTGAATTGTTGAATATATATCACCTAGAAAAGCACGTGGCTCGGCAACTAGGTATATTACACTAGAAATTGTATAGTATGGATGGGAATGACTCTTGGTTCGATTGTGGTGGGTTACTTTTATGCTATTCTATTTCTAAAAGAAAAACAATAAAAGAAATCAATCAGAGAAATTGAAAGTGCAAGACATGAAGTAAACAATCAAGAAAAGCAGTAAATCTAATCATGCAATCCTAAAGAATATAAAAGAGAAAATAACCGGGAAAGAAAAGAAACCCGCAACTCGTCGGGTTTTATACAATGCATGAAACCCGAGACATATGTCGGGAAAACAAATGGTACAAGATAACAGTCGGAATGGACATCGACTTCCATCATCTTCACACCAAAGTCCATCTTTGGAATCCTAATCTAAACCCAATCTAAGAAAAAATGATTCCTTGCCTCATCTTATATGACTAAGACAACGCATTGAAATCATTATTATAACGAATAGACATAAGCATCAGACATGAACATGAATCCAGCAAATTCAAGTCATGAACATGACAAAATACAATGCATGTTTAATGGTTCGTAAGACCGCCTAAACAATGTAAAAAAAAAATGTGAAACTTGCACATGACATAAGGTTGAATGCGAAAAAGGTTTGGGTAAACATTTAACCCTAAATCAAAATGCAAAGAAGTCACACAAGTCATTAACATTGCCAAGTGACTTAGAATTAGGAATGTCATGCTTGGCAAATTTCAATTGCGATTAGCCAAATAGATGCATGATATTCACATCAAACGAGATTCAAAAATGATATGCCATGCATCGATGCGAAACTTGTAACATGTGTTTCAAATGTCAAGAAAACAATGAGGCATGATTTAGCCCTTAACATATAACATTTGGACCAAAAGTCTCATGATCCTATCCATCTTTCCCTTCTGAACAAACATTTACAAAATGCATGTCACGATAACCTTGCTATCTCTACCTATGAAAAAGTAATAGTCTCGTGTTGGCACTATTTGCTTCATTCAGTGTCAAGAAAACAATTATAGCAAGGCTTAACTAATATATTTGAAGTATTCTATGGGATATAGACCGTAAAACCAGGTTGCATCTAAAACAAAACCCTTAGGTGATACAAGTCAAAAGAAAGTAATCATATCAAGACATGAAACTTAAAGTCAGTGGAACTTTAGAGAAAGATGTTGACATTCATGCCACGGTATGTTACACAGATACAGGATGATAAAACACATGCATTACAAGTCAGTCTTAGAGAAAGAGTTGACTAGAGGTATCGAGGAGAGGTCCTTAGAAAGTCTTGAAAGGGACATTAAACCCATTTACAAAGATGTGATTATTCTGTAATAAGTAGAAGCAATAATATCCAGACTATCTAAAGGTAATTGAGACTGTAGTGATGAGCTAGTGAATTGTAATGGCAACACAAATTGACTTGGCAGAACGGTGAATTGTAATGCAAATTTTGTTTCACACTGCCAGCCCACAAAAACCTACTTCTATATTATTCATACAGCCGAAACATGTTAAAATCAATGTAATACAGAAACAAATGTTTTCCAAACTATTGCAGGAAGAGATGGGATCGAGTTTTTCTGAAATTCTCTGGATCGCACTTGAAAGATTTCAAAGCTTACAAGGCTTAGAAGGATCGTAAAGGTCATTGTCAAATCCCTTTTGTTCTGATCAGCATAGGTTGCCAGACTTGCAAACTAGAGACAAGCTATCTCATAGCGAAAGGAGATGATGGAAGCATACAATCCAAGGGCATACAAAATAAGTACAAATGGCCATTCATCTATTCATTTCTGAAGAACAATGAAAAGGTCATCTTTCACAAGATCCGACGCATGACATAGTCTCTGGAAGTGAGGAACAATCAAGAAACTTACCGTAGAAGGAATACCGCACTACTTGAAGCTCAGCTTGAAAGAATCAATGAAGAATCAAAGCCGTCACTGCCGAAGCCGTTGTCTGAGCCCTAAACTTCAAACTCGATTGAGTGAACGATCAAGCCCAAACCATAACCGAAAGCAATCGAGAGCCTTCCTTGCGATCCCCGACCACCGGTCTTCGATCTCCGAGAGCGATCCGCCGAACCAGAACAGAGAGAGCCACAAATCCAAATAAAGTCAGATCCGAGAGAGAGAATCACTGGTCGAGTGAGCGAGGCTTGAGAAGGAACCGAGTGATCTCCAACCTCCGGCGCTCGATCTCTGATCGCCGGCCAATGGAGGAAAACCTTCGCCTCGACCAGAGCTGATCCCTGACCACCATGGCGATCCCTAACCGCCAGTGTGCGAGAATCCCCGATCGAGTGAGCGAGCGTCCATTCTCCGAGAGAGAATCAGATCCACTCTCCTCGTCATCGTCGATGTCCACCTTCCCCTCTCCTCAAGAGAACGATCGGGCCTCCAGTGATAACCCTAACCCATTGAGCTCCGATCAATCCAAATCCCTCGAACCCTAAGCCATCCAGAAGGAGGACTCCCGCAAAGTCCAGGTAGGGATTTTTTTCAGAGAATTCACCCGCGAGAGAATTCCGTATCTCCTAGAATCTGAGAGAGCGCGCGGGAGAGGGAGAGTCCAAGCCCCCAGTCCCCCAAAGAGAATCCTCCTTTTTTTTTTTTGTTTTGTTTTTCTTTTTTTTTATTGTTTTCTTTACATTTTTTTTGCTTTCTTCTTATCTTTTTTAAAAAATCTTTTTGGCTATTTATTTTTTATATTTTTGCAAAAAGAATGTTTAAAATGTCGATCGGTCAACAGGTATCGATCTGTAATATTATGATTGGGTGCCTATTTGATCTATGTTGATTTGCAAGTGAAATCTAAGGCCAAGGTAAGTCCTTTGACCCATGTGTGTATAGGCAGCCTATAGTGTATTGGTTTACTAATCGGGTCTTGGGGGTAGAACTTGTTGAGACGTAATCTCATCCCGGTTGTGGGACAACATTTCAAGACTCTGAGGAGAAAGAACCAAAGAGAGGACCCTGATAAGGAACCGGAGGAGGAGTCCGAGGAGGATCCCAAGGATGATCCGGAGTATAACCCGGATGAGGACTAAGACCTCAACTCGCTTTGCAAACCCTGAGTGTGAACTGCTTTGAGTTAGATTAGACTCTTGTTAATAATATTGCAATATATATTATGAGGTTTGCCTTGTATATAAGTGAGGTTGTTTTTGGAAAGCTCAAAATTTAGTCCTACTTTCCTATCCCATTGTTTTATTGTCTAGGGATATTTTATCAGCTTCCACTTGCGTATAAAAAGAATGGGTCGGCGATGCGTCCTAGGGACGTCGCAATTTAATCGACCAAGGAAGGATGGGCATGTGCTCGGAGGATCGGGGCATGACACTCGCTGTGGCTCGGTGTCTCCGAGGGCCGGTGACACTCCGGCGAGGTTGCTAGCCCTCGTTTGGCCGGTCGTCAACACCGGCCATGGCCAAGGCCGGTGACCGGCAAAGGAAGAAGAAGAGAAGAAGAAAAGAAGGAGAAGAGAAAAAGAGGAGAGAGAAAAATTGTTTCTCGAAATTGTTCTCGGAACAAAAAATAACTTTTTTTTATTTTTTGTTTCTGTTCCAAATCTGTTCCCGGAAAAAAAAAGTTTTACCAAATGCATTTCTCTTCTTTTTTTGTTCCCCGGAACAAAATAACAAAAATTTTGTTATGGAGAACAAAAACAAAAATAAACAAACAGACCTTTAGCATCACAACTCAATTTTGAAACTACGTTGTTCGACAGGAATGCAGACGGCAACTATCATGTTGTTGTTGGTACTATGTTCTACCATTGGTAGCAATTATGATCATCTAAACAGATGATTCCCATCAAAAGAATATTCAAGTCCTCTGAAGCAACACTTTCAAAAGAATGTTGAGGTCTGCTGAAGCAACACTTTTGACGAGGCAAAATAACAGTTATGCCAAGCCTCATGCCATAAGTCGTCATAGGCGCTTGCACTCTCGAATGAAGCATGTATTTAATCTAGTGCAGATGACAGAATTGGCCGAGATAGTGTGCACAGGGAGGTAATTTATATTAAGAATCCTATAACTGTAGGTAAGTAGTTTTCAGATTGAAATGAAAAGTTAACTTAATCACTAGGTACTATGTTCGACGCAATGGAGAAAAAGTAAACGATATGAGACAGAAACAACTCAAGAATCTAGTTTCTTACTTATTCCTGCAGTTCGTGGCGCTCACTGGAGAATCATATTGATAAAAAAGACCATTCATTGTGATAGGAGGTTGTGGAACTGTATCTACCAATTCCTTTGACATTTGTTGCTCCGCTGCACCATGAAAATTGAAAGGAAGGCGAGAACAATTGAAACCTCACATAAGTGTTCAATACGACAACTGGACCCGTTTAGTGTACGGAAAAATTCATAGGCTAAACTTCAAGGTCTCCATAAACCGACTTCCAGAAGCAAACGATCATATACAGATGGCCTCACTTAGAAGAGCCCTTGATAAGAGACTCGAGGAGCTGGAAGAGATTCATGGAAAACCGTCCCCAAGTGAAAGGTAAGTAAATTGCGTATCAATTCCACTTGTGGAGGAACTGATTACTGATACGGCGATGCACTTAAGTTGAGGTCTTGTGGCATGGATTGCTCTCGGCCATCGTGAACTTCATGCGGGTACAATCTCTGCTTATTCTTTAATTCTGCAACATTTTCACATCTGCTCCGAGGACAAAAACCAGCTCTCGGTGGATCTTTCATGGTCCATGTCTAGAGCTTCGGGATTCTCTTCTTGTTCCTTGTGTTTTCTTCACAGTTCTGTAGCTATTCAAGTAAAGACAGTGTTAGATTGATGTTGATTCGACACTTTCCATGTTTAGCCATACTACCAGGCGAAGAACTACACAAGTGCTTTTTACTACGTTGCTCATTTTGAACCGTTTACTCATGACCATTACAATTTTCAGTTTGCCAGTGAGCCGAGATGATTTTCTCTACACATGCTACCTGAGAATTTATTGAAAGATGATGGAACGACATGCTCAGCAAACGATAGATACGGGTTACTAACTAACCTTCTGAGTGGTTCGTTTATGATATCATGTTTAGCATATAAGAAGACCAGCTGAAACATGTCTCCAAACCATCTGTAAAGCAACGCTATGTGACCGGACACAAATCATAAAGTGTGAACTTTATACTAGATATTGAGTTCCATCTCTTTTGGCGATTTAAGTTCTTTAGATAAGTTTGGGACTTTGTCCTGTTCAAACTATCATCAGAATCAGGATGGAAGAGAGATGCTAATTATTCATGGGAAAATTATCGATAGAAAAAAAACTCGTTGCACTTTTACTAATTTAGGCTTTAACCTTTCAGTCATGTTAATTGAATTTTAAACATTTTTCACATTTTGTCAATTGATTTCATCTGTTCAATTTTATTAGGAAATCGCTCATATGGACATCAATTATCTTATATGACATAACCAGCGCTAACGTGAAGAATTTTTAAAATATTTTAAACATTTTTTGAAATTTTTATGAACTTTTTTCTTTTCTTTTTCCTTTTTTCCTTTTCTTCTCTTTTCCTCCTTTACTTTTTTTTTTCACCGTGTTTGGCGAGGGTCACTAAGTCCTCACTAGTGGCCGCAAGGACCCAACGACTCTCACAAGCCACGGTAAAATAAAAATAAAAAAGAAGAAAGTTTAAAAATTTTCATTTAAAAAAATATTAAAATTTGTCAACATCAATATTAACCATCTTATGTAAAATGGCTGGTGTTTACATCAAAGATTTTTTTATTAAATTGGCCAAATAAATTCAGTTGGCAAAATGTGAAAAGGTTTAGGTTTCAATTAGCATAATTAAAATGTTTAGAACTTAATTGTCTAAAGTGCAATAGGCTTAGAACTTTTTTGAAAATTTTCCCATTATTAATGATAACTACATACAATACCTCTAATTTAACATAATTCTAGCGATTAAGAGACTAAGGGCGTGACCGATAATGGTTACTCCTGGTCATTGCCGATTTTAAAGTCGATTTTCATCTCTGACAGTCACACAGGCTCTGAAAACGAACAGTTAGTAGTTACCATCAAAAGGCAATAGGACACTTATGAAATCAGTAACAAAGAGAGCCAATCTTATACCCTAAAACACAATGATGTATGTCTAGACCTTCGGCATACACCCTCTAGATAATCTAGGATACTTTTCGTCAAGAGATTTTTCTGTTTAATGATTTGACCAGTCATAACTTAATATTTTATTCACGATATAGAAAGCAATTTAAGGTATCAACAAATGCTAAATAGACCAATTATTTCGATGAAAAAAATTTTGTGCCCGTGTTCGTGTTCATGATTTCTAGAAGGGGAAATTCACAACAAAAGGGGGAAAATACAACATTTTAATAAGTGACTATATCACTATAGAAAAAAAAAATGAACATGTGCAGTGAAAACCTCGCTGGATGTGTCATGTGACCTACTAGCATAGCTTTAACAAACGGTAGAATTATCAAATATTAATAATTAATTACCTTTCTGTCTCATTAAAAAACTCACTTATTTTTACATTTTCATGTCATATGTTAGTGAGGTCTAGAGTAGCAGAGCTGCAAGGTCGCAAGTACCGGGATTCTCACCAGTCAACGATATTGATGCAAAATCTTAACTTTTTTTTTTTTTTATTCCTCTTCCCATGATTTTCTAAGTTGAGATCCCTAGCAAAATTGAAATAAATAATTCAATCGATATAAATTACATCAAGGAGGATCAATTGAAGAGTATATGCCAACTAAGAGATACTCACGTCCTTTACTATGCTGGTGCAAAGGGTGCAGTTTGCCAACCATTATAACGGGGAGGCAGTTTTTTTATTCATAAGCTAATTAACATGATACATTAGTCAACAATGTCTATTATATAGAAATATGTTTCTTTCTCTTTTCATTACACTTTTAATTATGATGCTCGTTAAGGCTCCATTTAGAAAGCACGGAAGGTATTTTTTTATGCTATCGAAGTAGATTGCATTAACTTACCACTTTTCTTCTTTTCAATTCTAATTTCAAATCCGGAGAAAAAAGAACGAAGACATTGAATACTTTCACAAAGGTTTAGAATTCATTGTTACCAGACTTCACATATTTTTTTTTCCCCATAATTGTTTTTTTTAAAGGTATTTCATTTGAAATTTTTGGGTCTTTTATCAATCACTCGATGTCCAATTAACCAAAAAAAAAATCAATTTTAAAAATTTGCAATTCTATTCCAAGGACTTTTAATCTAAAACTTTTCAACTTTCGGTTAAATCTAAAGACTCTAACCTCGACCTCAGCAAAGTCAACTTAAGATGTCGCCCTCGACAAAACTAATTTGAATCTTGCAGTTAAGATTAAAAGCGAAAAAAAAGAAAAAGGCATAGAATACTAAAAAAGAACTTGTCAGAATCACTCAGCTCCAATGCCTAGCTAAAATGTAAGAATTCACTTTTGTCGTGTCGAAATCTATACAGATGTGAAAGCCATCACATTGGAACCCTCCCCTTTCAACTCTAAACTGAATAATTAAAAAAAAAAAAAAGGGAAGACAAGATGCACAAAACAAGCGAAGATTTACATAGAGATTGACGAAGCCGGCATGCCCAAGATCACTCAACAGCAACAATAGCAGCAGCAGCTAAGAAAAGAGTGGAAAGAAAAGGAAGATATACATGTAATGTCATTCGACTTTGCTTAATGTGTTTGTTGTCCATATACCCTTTGAAGGAGTTGTGCCTAAGATCCTTAGAATGGCCTAGTGCTTACGTTGTCGTCGCCTTTTCTTGGTAATTTTATTGTTGTTGCCATTGCTTTCATGGGGAGGGTTGTTGTCGCATTTCGTTACATTGACTTTTATAATGTGGTCATCGGATGTCCCTTCCGATGATAGGACTGCATATGACCCCGAAACAAACTTGTATGGGCAATCTGGTGACGCCAATATGTAGTCCACCCTTGTTTTGTATTTGCACGTCCCTTGCACATCTACAATAGAATAAACAGTTTCAAATTACATATTAGGATAGTAGTAACTCAAAAAAAAAAAAAAAAAAAAAAAAAGACTTTGGACTTTAATTTTTATACCATGGATTTTTACTACAAAGGTTGATATCGACAAAGTGATGACAACGATGAATGTATATATTCAACACAATCATCATGCTTCAAATGTTATGAATTTCCATCTATTCAAGCCAATCGTGTGATCATCGAGTGAAAGGAGCATTGTGCTCGAAAAGCACCTTAGATTAGCCATTTGATAGAGCAAAAAAGAAAAATCGAAATATGGGAAAGCGAACAAGTGAGTTCTTACTTTATCCTTTGGCAATGACAACCACAGACTCGCATTCTCCGGCGAAGTCCTTAGCATCCATATACTGCTTGCTCTTCAGAAACCTCATGACTTCAACCTTTGGGGTCGGTTTTTAAAGGATATAAGCCCAAGCCGAAGCTAAATGCTACTGATCAAGAGTGCAGTTCCGGTGAAAATAAGGGAAGTGAAGTGAAGAAGTTCAAGCTGAAGCAGAAGCTGAATGTTGATATTCGAAAGATCAGTTCTGGTGAAACAGGGGAAGTAAAGTAGGCAATCTACTGATTTGGGAAATGAAGCAATACTTGATATTACTGATGATTCAATCAAGACTGGAAACAACGAGCTTAACTCCGCATTTGTGGATAAAGATAAGCTGAACGAAGATGACATGACTTACATCAACAACACGTGCACATTAAAGAATAAATATTCAGTTTTGAGTTGTAACTGAATACTTCCTTTTCTATTATTTTTGCTTGCAATTAGTTCAGTTAACAAGTTTGTTGTTCTCATCACTTGTTCTCGTCGTATGTTGAACGAGATAAATACTGAGTTGTAAAGAAGATTGGTTATGATGCTCTTTGTGAAAACTATCTCTCAAATTGATTGAATACAAAAACTCAATACTTCATTTTCGATTCTTCATTTCTGTTAAAGTCGTCTATGTTCTCTTCTTCTTCTCTGTTTTTGTTCTCGTCTCTTTCACATGGTATCAGAGCTCATCCGAAGAGCATCACGAACAATGAGGTAATCCGAATCCATCCTTCTTTAGATTTGTATGTTATTGTTGTTGTTTCGCCTTCATCAGCCTTAGAAAATGGCGAGTTACATATGTGGAAGAAAGTCTTCAATGTCCAAAACCACAACAGATTGAAGATTTACTCAAGCTGATAGTAAGAACAAGACTTGAAAGTGCGAGATGGCTGCAAGAACTCAAAAGTATCCATTTTCGATTCATGTCAACATCTCTAACTTTGTTACCATTAAGCTAGCTAAAGATAATTTTCTTCTCTAGCAAGCGCAATTTCATAGATTTCTTTGACCATAGTAAGCTGGATTCATCAATGGAGAAATATCTTCACCTATAAAACTATTACAAGTTGAAATCGAAGGAAATGTTGCAGAAGTGGTGAATCCTTATTACAGTGACTGATCAAAATTGATCAGCTTGTGTCGTCGTGGATTAGTGGAGTTGTTTCAGAAAACATACTGAGTTTGATAATCGGCTTGGATACTGCATATGAGGTATGGTAAACCTTACTAAATCGATTTATGCAAAAGTCTGTAGTTAGAGAATTCGAGTTGAGAGGAAAACTGCAAGCTTGCCAAAAGAGAGATCGAGCATTGTCGGTTTACCTCAAAGAATACAAATCAATTTGTGATTAACTCAGTGCAATAGGAAAGCCTTTAGATGAGATAACAAAGCTATTTGGAGTTCTTGAGGGACTAGGACCTGAATATGAGAATCTGAAAACCACTATATACTGCTTGAAACCTCAGCCGGAGTATGATGAAGTAATTTCACAGCTAGAAAGGTTTGAATCACAACTACAAAGTTACTCATCAAGCCACTACAGCCCTAATCTAGCTTACTATGGTCAAAGAAAAACTGAATTTCAGCAAAATGAAGAAATTGATAGAGAAACTATTCAGCAAAACTCTAGTTTTGGAGGTTCGAGAGTCACTAATCATGGAGGATGTAGCTATGGAAGAGGATGATCTTTCAATAACATAGGTCATGGTTACAGATATCCTGGAAGGGATTTGAGTTACAAATCAATTAATGGCAACTATGAAGGTCCAAGATCTAGACAATTTAGTAATATTTATGGTCCTGGTTCTAATCAGGGATTTCGCCCTTGTGTTGGTTCTTCACAACGATATCAAGAGACCAGATCATATCCTTCTTCAAATCTAACCTTTTCCAAAGATCTGCAGGTTGAGAAATCAAATGACAATGTTCGATTGGAGTGTCAAATCTGTAAACGTCCAAGCCATGATGGACTTCACTGCTTGTATCACTTTGACAATTCATACCAAGCAGAGGAAATTCCAACAGCTTTAGCAGCAATGCACATTGAAGATTCAAAAGGAAATGAATGGTATCCAGACATTGGTGTGACTGCTCACATTACTACAAACTCTGGTATTCTTCATAATCTTTCTAGATACAGTGGAACTGACACAGTCATGATTGGAAATGGATCATGTCTACCTATTACCTATACTAGTGATACATTGTTACATACTAAAGTGGATTCATTACCTTTCAATGATGTGTTAATTGTTCCTGATATAAAGAAGAATCTTCTATCAGTATCAAAACTAACAGATGACTATCCATGTTCTTTTGTTTTTGATAAAACTGGTGTATATGTTAAGGACAATTACACCAACACAACTCTGCTGCTCGGGAGGAAAGTTAAAGGGTTGTATCGAGTCGATCCTCACACCACTAAGGCATTCCTAACTCAAAGAAACAGAGCAATAGGAGAGGATATATGGCATCAACGTTTAGCGCACACCAATCTAAAAACACTGCAGTACCTACAAAATCAACAACTCATTTACTACAATACCAGAGTACAAAATGTGTGTCGAAGCTGTCAAATTGCAAAACATACTGCTCTACCCTTTCCATTGTCAAATTCTGTAACATCTAGAGCTTTAGAAAAAGTTCACTGTGATATATGGGGTCCTTCACCAATCACTTCATTTCAAAACTTCAAGTATTATGCCATCTTTGTAGACAATTTCTCTCGGTTCAGCTAGATTTATCCAATGAAAGCAAAATCATATTTCTATGACATCTTTGTTCTGTTCCAAAGACAAGTTGAAAATCAACTTGATTGCAAAGTCAAGATCTTTCAATGTGTTGGTGGAGGTGAATTCATTAGTCACAAGTTTCACACTCATTTACAAAGATGTGGCATTAAACAACATGTATCCTGCCCCCATACACCAAAACAGAATGGTGTTTCTGAACAAAAGCATCGCCATGTTGTTGAATTAGGGCTTGATATGCTCTATCATGCTAAAATTCCTTTGAAATATTGGGTTGATGCATTCATGACAGCTAACTATATCATCAATATGCTTCCTACACCCAAGTTACTAATGCAATCACCCTATAGTAAACTCTTTCAGAAAGAACCGAGCTATGATCACCTCAGAGTTTTTGGCTATGCATGTTTTCCTTATCTCAGACCCTATGCACATCACAAACTTGATCCACGATCACTTACCTATGTGTTTATTGGATATAGTGAATGTCATAAAGGATATAGATGCCTTGTCCCTACTATTGGTCGAGTTTACATCAGTCGACATGTCATCTTTGATGAAAATTTCTTCCCTTTTACTAAGACCTGTGTAACATAGTACACACCATATACAACTCTATATCGACTGTGGACAGAAGAAGTTAAATTTCTGGACCCAGTAAGTGGAGGTGCTATGTCTTCATCTTCACAAGACTATACAGAACAGCTGCATAATAATAGCATCAATCATTCTACTTCATCTTATTTGCCTCCTGTAGAGCAGGACCATCCTACTTCCATTACAACAACACAAGATGAAGTCCCTAGTAATCAAGATCATTACTCTTCACAAGATCAAGAAATATCTAGTTCTGTAGCTGCTTCTGAAGATGTACACTCAAATGGAAATAGTCTCGACCAAATTCCTGCTCATTCTACCTTATAAGGTACCACTTCAACTCATCCTATGCAAACTTGATCAAAGTCTGGCATTATAAAAATAAATCCTAGATATGGTTGCCTTGTTGAATACAAAGTACCTGCTAAACCAAGATCAATCAAGTCAGCTTTAGCAGATCCAGGATGGTATACAGCTATGAAAGAAGAAATGGATGCTTTATATCATAATCACACTTGGATATTAGTTCCTCACACTAATCACATGAATGTGATAGGTTGCAAATGGGTGTTTAAAACAAAATTGGCATCTGATGGAAGTCTTGATAGGTCGAAAGCTCACTTGTAGCTAAAGGGTTTCATCAAGAAGAATGTATTGATTTTACAGAGACTTTTGTCTAGTAGTAAAACATGCTACAATTCGATTAGTTCTCTTTATAGCAATGATGAATCAATGGTCAATTCATCAACTTGATGTTAAGAATGCCTTTTTACATGGCACATTGACTGAAACAGTTTACATGGAACAGCCTCCTGGTTTCATACAGTCACAGACACCCAATCATGTGTGCCTCCTCAAGAAATCTCTCTATGGCCTTCGACAAGCTCCTCGTGCATGGTTTGATAAGTTCAGTAACTTCTTACTTGAGAATGGTTTTTTCTACAGCTCAACTGATCCATCTCTGTTTATTCTTCGTGATGGACAAGACACATTACTTCTATTACTCTATGTTGATGACATTGTCTTAACTGGTAGCTCAGCCCAATTACTGTCGAAGTTACTTCATTCTCTCAGTCTTCAGTTTCACATGAAAGATCTGGGATATCTTCACTATTTTCTTGGCATTGAAGCTAAACATATCTCTACTGATTTGTTTCTCTGTCAAACCAAATATGCTCTTGATCTCCTTACTCGAGCTCACATGATTGATTGTAAACCAATATGTACTCCTCTGTCTCAAAGACCATCTGTCCTGCAAACTGATTCCATTCCTCTATCCAATCCTCTTGAATATAGGAGTCTTGTTAGTGGTCTTCAATATCTAACATTAACTCGTCCTGATATTGCCTATGCTACAAACATGTTATGTTAGAAAATGCAGCAGCCCACTATTGCAGACTTTCATAAACTAAAGAGGGTTCTGCGTTATGTTAAAGGAACTATTAGTCTGGGTATCTTTCTTCACTCTCGAAGCTCTAGGCATCTTTATGGTTTTTCAGATGCAGATTGGGCTGGTTGCATAGAGACCAGACGATCCACAACTGACTTCTGCACACATCTCAGTTCTAATCTCATTTCTTGGGCAGCAAAGAAACAGCCTACTATTAGTCGATCTTCTACCAAAGCAGAATATCGTGCACTTGCCTCTGCTACTACTGAACTTACCTGGATCAGTTTTGTTCTTCGTGATATTGGTCTCTCACTTTCTTCCCCAACTTGTTTGTTCTGTGATAATCAGTCTGCCATTTCTCTTATTGCCAATCCTATTTTACATGCTCGCACCAAACACATGAAGTTGATTTTCACTTTGTACGTGAGAAAGTTTCCTCTAACTCTCTCAATGTGTGCTATGTTCCAAGCAATTGTCAGCTTGCTGATATTTTTACAAAAGCTCTCTCACGGTTAGCTCACTTTGATATTCGTATCAAATTGGGCATGGGCTCTTTATCCCTTCCCAATTTGGGGGGGGGGGGGGTGTTAAAGGATATAATCCCAAGCCAAAGCTAAATGCTGCTGATCAAGAGTGCAGTTCTGGTGAAAATAAGGGAAGTGAAGTGAAGAAGTTCAAGCTGAAGCCGAAGCTGAATGTTGATATTCGAAAGATCAGTTTTGGTGAAAACAGGGGAAGTGAAATAAGGCAATCTACTGATTTGGGAAATGAAGCAATACTTGATATTACTGATGATTCAATCAAGATTGGAAGCAACGAGCTTAACTCCGCATTTGTGGATAAAGATAAGCTGAATGAAGATGACATGACTTACATCAACAACACGTGCTCATTAAAGAATAGATATTCAGTTTTGAGTTGTAACTGAATACTTCCTTTTCTGTTATTTTTGCTTGCAGTTAGTTCAGTTAACAAGTTTGTTGTTCTCATCACTTGTTCTCATCATATGTTGAACGAGATAAATACTGAGTTGTAAAGAAGATTGGTTATGATGCTCTTTGTGAAAACTATCTCTCAAATTGATTGAATACAGAAGCTCAATACTTCATTTTCGATTCTTCATTTCTGTTAAAGTCGTCTCTGTTCTCTTCTTCTTCTCTGTTTCTGTTCTCGTCTCTTTCACACCCATGATTACAAAATCGCCATAGTTTAAGCTATTTAGTAATCGAGTTTCACATGCTAACAAATATCACGTCAAACATGACAGAAATGTGCGTACCTTGACGATGTTGGTCCACTACTCTTGCGAGTAATCGGTCTCGTGGAGAGAGTTGAGGCCACCAGCCAAGATGTGGGGGGAGTCGCTCGACTGGATGATGGTGTCGACTTGCTTCATCCGCCAGTTCTCGTCGAGGTGATCCGGGTGGGTGCACTGGAAGTTCACTTCCCCAACATGGGGCACTTCTATTATTGCCTTCAGAACATTCTCGTGTAATAAAACGCATCGAGTTCACGGCCACTTTGATTCTTGGTTGATTTAATATGTCGATCAATTATATTTCAATCCACCCTTTTCTTCTTTTTCTGAATTTTCTCGGAACGAAAGCACATAATCCCTTCACTATCTAAGGCGCAGCTTAATTAATCGAACGCAAAAGTCTCAGAACTTGACTCCATGTCGAGTAATTGCTTGCTGTCTCAAATAAGTTGATTCTCTCTGGTCTGTCTCCCTTGAGAGAAATGTAGTTTCCTTGAAGATGAGTAGTCCTTGTACAGCCTTCAAGTCAAACATCCGATTTGGCAAATTCATAAAATAAAAGCAAAAGCAAAATCCTCCCCACGTTACTGTCCTACCCACATACGCTTACCCTGCCCTCATTGAATGTACGCCATAGATCTTATTTTTCGTTTATCTTCCCAACTCCTTATTTAAATACTAAAGAGCAAATATATATAAGCATTCTCTTGACTATATCAGCTGTTGACACCTAAATTTTTGGGATTGATTTTGCTAAATAGAAAAACAAAACAAAACAAAAATCACATGGCATGTAGTTTAGGAAAGTTTTTTTTTTTTATATATAGATTTAGGTAATATACATTGAGGGATGCATATTTTGCGCAAAAAGGGAATTTTTTTTTTATCGAAAAAAT
Organism: Eucalyptus sp. ANBG9806169; assembly: GCA_014182395.1. Classification (NCBI taxonomy): domain Eukaryota; kingdom Viridiplantae; phylum Streptophyta; class Magnoliopsida; order Myrtales; family Myrtaceae; genus Eucalyptus; species Eucalyptus sp. ANBG9806169. The sequence goes on from CM024580.1 coordinate 14,191,129, forward strand.
ATTGCGCGGGATGAAATGATATATTCAATGGAATTTTACACGAGCAAAATTGGCAATGAAATATATCACAAAGATGCATTTTTTTTTTTTTTGCTTATAAAAGGGGGCTTTTGGTTTTCTTGGAGAGAGAAAAAAAAAAAGAACAAAAAATTCTCAAAAGTGAAGAGGAAGGGGAGAATAGGGTTTCGGTCTAGGGAGTTTTTTTTTGAAAAAAAAAAAAAAGCAAAAAGCAAAAAGAAAGCAAAAAGTGCAAGGAAAAAGTACGGGGGGGTAGAGGGACGACTGTTCATCATCTCCCTCGCCGCTTCCCCCTCTGCAATTTCCTCGCCGGAGACCTTCGCGGCCATCGCTTGCCGCCGCCGACGCCTCCGCCTGCTGCCGCCGCTCTGACCTGCGCCGCCCCGAGCAACCTGACGCCCGAGAAGAAGCCGCCCGCACTACCGCTCTGCCACCCCGCCGGACGCCGCTTCACCGCTTCCCCCTCTGCAATTTCCTCGCCGGAGACCTTCACGCCCACCGCTTGCCGCCGCCGACGCCTACGCTTGCTGCCACCGCTCCGACCTCCGCCGCCCCGAGCAACCTCGACACCCGAGAAGAAGCCGCCCGCACCGCCGCTCCGCCACCCCACCGGACGCCGCTTCGACGAGCTCCTACACCGCCGATCTTGCCGCTCCACCTCAGCCCTCGGCGCGCCCGCATTCTCCCCGGCCCGCTCCACCGTGCCGCCCGGAGACCCATACCGCGCGCCCCCGAAGCCTCGCCGAGCGTCCCATCGCTCTCGACCCGAAGCTCGCGCCGCCTCGACGCCCGTGCCGGATCCCTACCCGAGCGACGAGTTGCTGCCCTAATCGCGCCCGACACCTTAGTCCTCCTCCGCGCCGCACCAGATCCCGATGCCCCAGATCCCGAAGTTCCGCCTAACGCCCGAACCCACGACGACCTGAAACTCCGCCGGTCGCCGTGCCCGACCTCGTCCGACGTCCCATAGCCGCACTATTGCCGGAATCCCCGCGCCCTACCAGATCCGCCGAACTCCCGACGCCGAGACCCGAGGCCCTTGCTCCACGCCGATCGCCGCCGCACCCTCGCCGGAGTACCCGCGCCGGAGCCCGAACATCGGCGACCCAACACCTTTGCCGGACCGAAGATCTGCAACCCCCTTTTTTCTCCTTAGGTTGTTTATTTATTTTTACTTTTATCTTTCATTTATTTATTTACTTTTAATTGCCATTTATTTTATTTACCTTTTTTTTAAGTTTTGCTATTATTGTACCAATTGGAATATTGGTAATTGTTTATTATAGGCATTATCCATAGGATTTGTCCCTACGGTTTATTGTAATTATTAATTTGACCCATAAGATGTCGGGTCATTTTTTTAATTGTATTAACTCTTGGGGTTTCTTTATGGTATATTAATTGTTGAATCAATTTAATTATTAAATTGATCCGTAAGATTTCGGATTAGATTTTCAATTATTTTGATTTCTTGTCGTGATGTTCAGGGTTAAAAGTAATCGTTAATTTGACCCGTGAGATAACGGGTTATTTTTTCGTCTACTTTAATCCTTTATTTGTTGAATATCTTGTTTGTTTAGATTTAATGTTTGTTTTAGAAAATCACTAAGAAAATAAAAAAAAGATGTTTGAATTAGGATTTCAATTGGTTTTAGAATATTTCTTGTTATTTTGCATATCTAGAATATAGATTTTATTTTAGATTTTAAAAATATAAAAAAAAAAATGCATTCATTTAGGATCTTAGTTTTTATTTAATTTAAGTTGCATGTTTAATTACGTGGCAATTTTAAATTTCAACATTGTTAAAAATAAAAAATATCATGCATATGTCATGTAGAATTAGGGCATGCTCCGCACGTCATTGCATATAGGATAGATTGCATTCTTAAAAATAGAAACATCAAATGCACGTCATTTAGTTTTTATTAAGTTCATTTAATTAGAACTTTCATGTCATTAGACTAAGTCATTTAATAAATGTCACGTGACATATAGCTCGCATATTAAATTGCATTTTGCATGTCATTTTAGTTGAGATAATTTTGTATGTCATTGCATTGCATTGCATATCATTATAATTAGATCATTTAGATTGTATTTAATTATTGCATTTCTTCATGTCATATAGTTTAAGTCATGTCGTCATGTCATATTAGATTATTAGCATGCATCACATGATTTTCATTGAATAAAGTGAAAACAAAAAAACTGAAATTGCTTGTTAATTAGGAATCATATCTAGGATTGTTGATGTGAATTCTGATTTAACATTGCAGATGCTTTCGTTGCTTTAAGGTATGTCCTGCATTATTTAATTGCTTTCTTGATGTGTTAAATTGGTGGTATGCGCACATGTATGATCACCTCACGCGTTAGGAAGCTCAATTAAAATCAAAACAAGCTGCCTGCAAAACATTTTTTTTAAAATTAAAAAGAAATGGTACCGAAAGGGCATTAGGATAGTCTAGTGTAACCAAGTCCCCATACCCAAAATCTCTGGTTCGTAGAAGTAAGATAATCCTCCCGTTATTTTACTTAGGTGTCTAATCGACCTACCCTAAACTTATTAGTGGCGACTCCTAGATAATAAGCTTTTGCATGTCAAATCTCTAAGTCGCGATTTGGTATGAGCTTGGGAGAGCCCAAGCTAAGCTTAAAGGCTTAATAGTCCATCAACCTAGTTTTAGGCGGCAAAACCCAAAAAAAAAATTGGGTCGCGACAGCTTGGCGACTCCACTGGGGAACTTGTGTATGAACACTTAGTGGACTTAGGCCAATTTTTCTTTTAAAATGTTTTTGTTTGGCAGCAAGGATTCCAGGTACGTCCCTAACATTTTTAAGGTGTTAAATGTTCTTGCAGATGGGAGGTATAAGGGGAGTAGTCTTTGCTAACCTTTGTCTTGCAGGTTGGAGTGTGGGATGAATGATTTATTTTTCTCAATCAGAAGTGTTGTTTGCATTTAAACTGATGTGCATGCTTTATTGTTTTAGCACTACACTATTTGCACACATAACCTGCGGTCCGACCTGGGCTGCGATAGGATTTCTAGGATGGTGTTGAGAAGTATTCTTCCTCCAAAGCGAGACTGCTATGTAGAGGTTGACATTCTCTTCCCCGAAAGTTTTTCATGGTGTCGAAATGTGTTTTGTTCATATCCGTGAGACTGCGTGACTATTGGACATTCCATTCGACTGAGCCCGGAGTTAAGGGGACCTGAAATTAATGCGAGACTGCAACGATCAGATCACCCTCTTAGCTCCACTTTGTTAAGCCTTTTAGATAGAAATCACGCCTCACGTCTCATGCGATGTGTCTATGTGATTGTCATTTATTTCCGGTGAAAGTAAGTTGTCTAAATTATTGCAATTTACTTACTTTATTGTAATTTTTGTCGGCCCATGACAATAGGTTTCGTCGTCAGTTTTGTTTTATATGCAATGGGGAAAACTGACGTACAATTCATTTTCACTCCCAAAAAAGAGCTCAAGATGTGGTTGGACCAGTTAGATCAAGATGGCCAAAAATATGTGAAAGCTAGGATCCCCCGACTTCTCCCACTATTAGAGATCAACGTTCACTCTGGTGTGATCCAAGCACTCCCTCATTTTTGGTGTCCACAAACTTCCACCTTCGTATTTGGTGAGTTCGAGCTGACTCCAACGCTTGAAGAATATAGTGTTGCCATTGGAATGCCCCTGGAAAAGGAACTTGTTAGACCGCCTATCGGCATAGATTCTATTTATGAATTATCACAGTTTTTTGAAATTGAAACCGAAAGAGTAAGGAAGGTTGTCAAAGCCAATTGTTTTGCATGCCCATTTTCATTTTTGGAAGAGTGTTTTGCAAATCAACCAATGATTTCGAAAGCTAGGATCTTCATATTAGCATTTTTCGGACTAATCGTTTTTCCTTATCGAAGAAATGCTATTAATCCTTCAATTTCATATGTGGTTAATCGTGTTTGCAATGGTTTAAATTATGTTAATATGGTTTTAGCCGAAACGTTCTTGTCATTGAACCGTTTCAAGCAAAATGAAGAAAAGACCATGCGTCCCCTTCCTGAACTTTTGCAAATATGGTTTTTCTCACACATAAAAGGCTTTGGGCACCTTATGAAACAATTTAGAATTGATGATTTAAGGCATCCCATACAAAAATTTGCGGTTTTGGAACATTTTTCTCCGAATAAACAATATGCCCGTTGGGTTAATTTTTTGAGAAATCCTAGGCCCAAGGCATTCCTATGGTATACTAAATGGCTTCATGTTGAGGAGGCCCGTTTCTCTCACAAGTATGATGGTCCAATTCCATTACTGGGCCTTTCTGGTGCTACCTCCTATTACCCATATCGGGTGGCCCGTCAGTACAGAGCTCTTCAAGAAGTTCCTCCACTCCTCAAGACAAAGTTATTCCAAGTCCGTTTTGTTCGTACGGACTATGATTATTTCAATGAGGTCCAGATGATCATTGGTGCATGGAATGAATGTCATCTAGAAAAGATTTTGGTGCCCAAGAGACTGAAAGGCAAGGAGGAAATCCACCATGCGTTGACATTCTACATCCAACAACACCGGATTCCCGATGCCTTACGCCCAAAGGGTCCCCGATGTGACCGAGAAGCCTACTCAACGAACACAAATTGAGCATCTTAAGCGGAAAGTGGAAATGCTTGAAGCTGAAAATAAGAAGCTTCGAAAGACGTTGGGATCCCGAAAGCATATAAAATGAGATGTTTTGAATTTTTAGGGATCTTGATTTCAATTTCCAATTCAATGCTTTCAATTTTTAGTTCAATGTTTAGGGAGTTGAATTTCAATTCTTAGTTCATTGTTAGGAAGTTTGACTTTATATTTCAAGTGAATTTTGAATAAAATCAGACGATTAGACCATTTGTGATGGGCCATTTTCCTGTCTTGTCACTAGTTTTTACATTATTTTTTCCTTAGGTGACAACGGATCCACCGCGATCGCCTATTATCAGGTGATCAAGAGCTAGAATGGGCGACCAAACTGAAATGCGTGATCGTATCTCCGCTATGGAAGACCAACTTCGACAATTGCTCGCCTCTATGCAATTCATGACAGCTCAAATCCAATCTCTCTGAGCTGATTTGACTCCTGCACCTGCTCTTCCCAAGACAAGTAGTCTGAAACGATCGAGCAAGACCCAAATGAGCAATGATGACATGCCCGACCTGGAAGATGGCCCACTGTTGATCACTGCCGAAGAAACTAAGCCTGACAATGTTCTTGAAATGGGGCAAGATGAAGTGGAAGTGATGGACACTCTGTGGCAGCCTAGTGGCAAGTTTGATTACTTGGTGAAGTATTCGGATCCTCCCAGCTTTTACTTTGATTCCCGCAACATAGTTCCAAGTGGATGGGATGACATGGATGATCTGACGCCTCCAGAGACAAAGAACTCTAATGACGCCCTAGGAGGAATCACAAGCCTATTCGACAATCTCGTCATGGGAGACATTGATGAAGAACCTCTGGAAGAAATGGACCATGAAGAGTGACCTAGCACATTCTCTTGCATGAGAATTTTTATCACTTTTTAGGAATCATTTTCACTTTCTAGGAATCATTTTCGATTTTTTCTCTTTTTAGGGGGTAGGAATCACAATTTCCATTCCAATAATGTAATTCATTTGATTCTATTCAATGAAATTACAATTTTATTTCCAATTTTGAGGACATGATGGGGGTATACCAAACCAGTCCAATGACGATATCCAACAATGAAAAGAAAATATCATCCATGGAGAAAATCTGAGGATTGGGCTTCTTCATGCTTCCTCATCCAAAATATTCCTTAAAAAAAAAAATCATTTTTGAAGCAATTTCCAAAAGCATGCATTAGGTTACCCTTGTTTGTTTTTCTAACTTATTTACTTCATGTCTCGAGCATAACGTAGAGGCATTTGAAAATAATGCGTCAATTTCAGTGATAGTTCGCCCGTTGATTTTGGAACATACATCCGAAGGAAAATAGATAGGAAGGCAAATGATCATTTCCTAGCCGATTGTGATGACATCTCCCAAAGAGTGAAGAAAATCATCTTGATTCCAAAGTGTGATATATGACGCCTCTCATAATAATTTGTGTGAGATGTCATTCTCGAAGGCCAAATGAAGTTTCTCATTTCCATGAGAAAATGATGAAACAAGTCAAAAGAAGATCATCCGTCTTGGATGAAATGGATACATTGCGTTCATGAATATAATTAATTTCGGAATTAACACTTTTGTTCTTTTTCTTGCAGATGAAGAATTGGGGCACTACAAATTCTAGTAGTGACATGACTGAGACAAAATCTCGATCCAAGCCAAAATGGTTGTGCAATTTGAATTTACTCTGATGTTGCATAGTATCCTATTCATGCACGTTCTCTTGTGCAGGGGCAAAAGTGGGTCTCCACTTTTGATGGATAGAGACGATCCAAGGACATCTATTGCTGAGGCAATTCTTTTGTGGAGCAATTCCCCTAAATGAGTGCTTAAAACCATGTTTTTAGTGCAATAAATTGTTTGTTTTGAAGTAACAAACTCTTTTCATGCTTAAAGTTGCTAGACTCTTTTGAAAAGGGAATTTTCATATTGATTTAGCTCACCAATTTCATGTGGAGATTTGTCAAGATAGACAATTCAATAGAGTGACATCAATGCTTAAGAATGCGAAATGAGACGTGTCAGGATGATGAAAGGCAAGCCCTATTCTATACACAGTCCCATACTTATACACTTGTGAGATGAGTGTAGAAAGTTCCATATCTGCAAGGTAAAGAGTTCTCTCGCAAAAGGTACGATGATCGAAATGATGATGGGCAATTCATTTTTCTATCCCAAACACTACAGGTGATCCATTGCTTAACCTTTTTGAGCCTATACACTTATGGATATTCTTTCAAATTATCCTTGTCAAGAACCACCCCACATTGGGACAAATTGGAGGGTAAGACAGCACCATAAGGTGAAGAAAATGGATTGAAATTTTCTTGCTCTCACTTGCATCAATCTTCTAGTCATGCTATTACATTGAATTCATGTGGTATTTTAAGTGCCTTAGGATGATGAAGAGCATTTCTTTCACTATCCTATATACTTATATCCTTTGCATAGCCCACTTGAGCCTACAATTTCATTTCTTCAAACCCAGTTGGTGATCATCCCCCACACTGGGGCAAGGCAAAAGGTAGATGAAGACTCTTGAAAAGTTCTAATGTCATTCAAAGTATAATTGCTTGACGCATGCATTGTGCGTAAGAATTGAATTCAAAATAGAACTAAGGGGCATGAAAAAGCAGTGTGCCTGGTAAAAGCAAAGGCCAATGCCCATGAAAAGGAGTAAAAAAAAAAAAGCATGAGAATTGAGGGTATGAAAAAGCAGTGTGCCTGGTAAAAGCAAGGCCAATACCCCTAAATAAAAAAATTCAATATAAGGTGACTGTCAATTGCAAGAATTGAATCCCGATGGAGCAATATTCAAAGAACTCAAAAGTTGAGTTTTTACAATCAATAGGGCATTTCATGAAGACAATCCCTAGTGATGAAAAAGAAAACTGGTGGCAATGCCAAGATGATCACCAACTCTCACCATTCACACATATTTTGAGCCTAATGATCCTTTCATTTCTCAACCCATGAACCCAACCTACGTTACGTCCCTTACAAAGTCTCTTCAGATTAGGGCACTTGAATTAACATAGGAGTTCATATGTTTATAAGCATCGCTCGAAGAAGTGCGAGCAAGATGATTTCTTTCTTATTTTTGCAGGGTTCTTGACTTATAAACCCGGAAATGATTACAAGACTATTCATTCAATATCCTTGACTCAAAGAGTCCATTTGTTAAGCCGTTGGCCAAGCCCACATTATGGTCCCTGTTAAAGACCTCTCAGATTGGTAAGATCGTACCGTTTGCGAGAATATTCGGACCCATGTCGATATGATGAAATTGAGTGGTTCTCATAAAATAGCCATTCTAAATGAGAGTGAGTGAAAGTCATTTCTAACCGAAAGTCTCTCATTTAGTATTCTTAAGAAAATCCATGTCATGAGTGAAAATTGTCTTGAACGATAATTCTCTCTAGTGGAAATTTGGATGATGCAAAAGTCATTATGCATGAATCTTGATTGAATTGATAAAAGCTTCAGTAGATTTTGAAGTATGCATTCCAGAATAGCCTTAATTGCTTATTTCTTTGGTGAATGCATTTTTGCTCTAATCATGTCTGACAGATAATGTTTTCTCAAAGACCCAAGAGCTCCTAACATTTAGGTTCTTTTCAAGATGCCTCATGATATGAGGAGAGGAGAAACCATCATGAACATTCAAGGTGCATCATGGATGTTCCAAAATTTATTTCTACCAGGAGGTGAGAGGTCTTCACAGGATATCCAAGTTCCATAAGACATATTCCAAAGAATCAGAGATATCATCAAGTAAGTATATCTCTACCCATTCTCGACACTTGACTCGGTCAAGCTATTCTTTTAAATTGACCTGGCGTGCTTTCGTAGCCCAAAGTCCCTCTTTATTGACCCAGCGTGCTTTTGTAGCCCGGTATCCTTTTAAATTGACCCGGCGTGCTTCTGTAGCCCGGTATCCTTTTAAATTGACCCGGCGTGCTTCTGTAGCCCGGTGTCCTTTTAAATTGACCTGGCGTGCTCTCGTAGCCCAGAGTCTTTTTAAATTGACCTGGCGTGCTTTTGTAGCCCAGTACCCATCTTTACAGGAGACATATCCCTAATGAGCAGAGATGTCACCAGGTAAGTATATCTTTATCTATACCTTAAATACTTGTCGTTGTATAGGTATTTTCACTTTTGAGTACTTTGACACTCGATGGAGTTGTCCCTAAAGATTTTTCCCTAGATCGCGACGCTGGGCGACCGAAGAATGGTTCGGGTCCTAGCCAAGCAAAACCCCGTTTAGGCGACCGTAGAATGGTACGGGTCCTGGACGTGTAACACCAATCTATCTTGAGTTACTCTATCCTCCTTGAAGGTAAGTTATTCCAGGTAGGTTCATCTATCATTTGCATTAGCATTTCCATGCATCATACAAATTGCATTAAAAATGGAATTCATGTTCCAACAAAAAATCATTCATTGCATGAGCATGACCAAAATTTAGGTCTCAATTTATCTTTAAATGCAACCTCTGTGAGCTCACCTTTAAAGAGGGACAGCTGTTGACACCTAAATTTTTGGGGTTGATTTTGCTAAATAGAAATACAAAACAAAACAAAAATCACATGGCATGTAGTTTAGGAAAGTTTTTTTTTTTTTTTTTTTTATAGATTTAGGTAATATACATTGAGGGATGCATATTTTGCGCAAAAGGGAATTTGTTTTTGATCGAAAAAATATTGCGCGGGATGAAATGATATATTCAATGGAATTTTACACGAGCAAAATTGGCAATGAAATATATCACAAAGATGCATTTTTTTTTGCTTATAAAAGGGGGGCTTTTGGTTTTCTTGGAGAGAGAAAAAAAGAAAAAGAACAAAAAATTCTCAAAAGTGAAGAGGAAGGGGAGAATAGGGTTTCGGTCTAGGGAGTTTTTCGGTGAAAGAAAAAAAAAAAGCAAAAAGCAAAAGAAAGCAAAAAGTGCAAGGAAAAGTACGAGGGGGCGAGGGATGACTGTTCATCGTCTCCCTCGCCGCTTCCCCTCTCTCGCAATTTCCTCGCGGAGACCTTCGCGGCCATCGCTTGCCGCCGCCGACGCCGCCTGGAGCCAACACCTCCGACCTGCCGCCGCCGCTCCGACTCGCGCCACCCCGAGCAACCCGACACCCGAGAAGAAGCCGCCCGTGCTACCGCTCTGCCACCCCGCCGGACGCCGCTTCGCCGAGCTCCCGCACCGCCGGTCTCGCCGCTCCACCTCAGCCCTCGCCGACGCCTCGCATTCTCCCCGGCCCGCTCCACCGTGCTGCCCGGAGATCCATACCGCGCGCCCGAAGCCTCGCCGAGCGACCAATCGCTCTCGACCCGAAGCTCGCGCCGCCCGACGCCCGTGCCGGATCCCGCCCAAGCGACGAGTCGCCGCCCTAATCGCACCCCCGACACCTTAGTCCTCCTCCGCGCCGCACCAGATCCCGATGCCCCGTATCCCGGTTCGGCCCGACGCCCGAACCCGCGACGACCAAACTCCGCCCCGTCGCCGTGCCCGAGCTCGTCCGACGTCCCGTAGCCGCACTATTGCCGGAGTCCCCGCGCCCTACCAGATCCGCGAACTCCCGACGCCAGAGACCCGAGGCCCTTGCTCCACGCCGATCGCCGCCACACCACCCTCGCCGGAGTACACGCGCGAGCCCGAACGCCGGTGACCCAACGCCTTTGCCGGACCGACGATCTGCAACCCCCTTTTTTCTCCTTATTTATTTATTTTTACGTTTCATTTATTTTATTTACTTTTAATTGCCATTTATTTTATTTTTAAGTTTTGCTATTATTGTACCAATTGGACTATTGGTAATTGTTTATTATAGGCATTATCCATAGGATTTGTCCCTAAGGTTTATTGTAATTATTAATTTGACCCGTAAGATGTCGGGTCATTTTTTTAATTGTATTAACTCTTGGGGTTTCTTTATGGTATATTAATTGTTGAATTAATTTAATTATTAATTTGATCCGTAAGATTTCGGATTAGATTTTTAATTATTTTGATTTCTTGTCGTGATGTTCATGATTAAAAGTAATCGTTAATTTGACCCGTGAGATAACGGGTTATTTTTTCGTTTACTTTAATCCTTTATTTGTTGAATATCTTGTTTGTTTAGATTTAATGTTTGTTTTAGAAAATCACTAAGAAAAATAAAAAAGATGTTTGAATTAGGATTTCAATTGGTTTTAGAATATTTCTTGTTATTTTGCATATCTAGAATATAGATTTTATTTTAGATTTTAAAAAATATAAAACAAAAAAATGCATTCATTTAGGATCTTAGTTTTTATTTAATTTAAGTTGCATGTTTAATTACGTGGCAATTTTAAATTTCAACATTGTTAAAAATAAAAATATCATGCATATGTCATGTAGAATTAGGGCATGCTCCGCATGTCATTGCATATAGGATAGATTGCATTCTTAAAAATAGAAACATCAAATGCACGTCATTTAGTTTTTATTAAGTTCATTTAATTAGAACTTTCATGTCATTAGACTAAGTCATTTAATAAATGTCACGTGACATATAGCTCGCATATTAAATTGCATTTTGCATGTCATTTTAGTTGAGATAATTTTGTATGTCATTGCATCGCATTGCATATCTTTATAATTAGATCATTTAGATTGTATTTAATTATTGCATTTCTTCATGTCATATAGTTTAAGTCATGTCGTCATGTCATATTAGATTATTAGCATGCATCGCATGATTTTCATTGAATAAAGTGAAAACAAAAAAACTGAAATTGCTTGTTAATTAGGAATCATATCTAGGATTGTTGATGTGAATTCCGATTTAACATTGCGGATGCTTTTTGTTGCTTTAAGGTATGTTCTGCATTATTTAATTGCTTTCTTGATGTGTTAAATTGGTGGTATGCGTACATGTATGATCACCTCACACGTTAGGAAGCTCAATTAAAATCAAAACAAGCTGCCTGCAAAACATTTTTTTTTAAATTAAAAAGAAATGGTACCGAAAGGGCACAAGGATAGTCTAGTGTAACCAAGTCCCCGTACCCAAAATCTCTGGTTCATAGAAGTAAGATAATCCTCCCGTTATTTTATTTAGGTGTCTAATCAACCAACCCTAAACTGATTAGTGGCAACTCCTAGATAATAAGCTTTTGCATGTCAAATCCCTAAGTCGCGATTTGGTATGGGCTTGGGAGAGACCGAGCTAAGCTTAAAGGCTTAGTAGTCCATCAACCTAGTTTTAGGCGGCAAAACCTGAAAAATTGGGTCGCAACATCAGCAATTAATAGAGAATGATCTTCAACGCTGACTCTCATCAACCCACTAAATGCAACCAGAAATGAAAAAAAGAGGAATGAAAGAAGTCCAAGACAGTCTTTCATCACACACATTCGCACGAATTTCGAATAGTTATAACTGAAGATATTATTACCATTACTATTATTATTATTATTATTATTATTATTATTATTATTATTATTATTATTGATAAATGACAATTCTCTGGAGAACCCGTATCTAAAATATAGAAAGAAAAAAAGGGTTTTTTAAAAATTTAATTTATATTTTAATTCGGACTGGCATTGCTCACAGCTGGTGCTGGGATTCTTGGAAAGGCCCACCATTGTTGTTGCGCATAGCTTTCCGTAAGTTGTACAAAGGCAAACAGGCTGTAGGAGAAAAGCCTTGGGGAATTCTTGAATTTTTGGTGGTAGGGTTCTCGTGAATAATATTTTAAATTCTTCCCATATCAGTTCTTGGACAACTCCATAGTTTAAAAAAGGGGAGAAAAAAAAAGACAAAATATAAACCAAGTGACAGCAAGATTTTCATCAACAAATTCTGATGGCCAGGCAAAAGCTTATATTTTTGTTTTTATTTTTATTTTTGGTTATGCGAATTTTTATTACATCAACCTTACCTTAATTTCAACAAAATTTTCGATAGTCCAAAGTGGGTTTGCACTGTTATAGATGGGTTTGCGAAACTAATCTTTTCACTAGAAAAATGAAAGAAAATATGATATAATATGCCCAGAGGGAATATTAATTATGACATATTATCAAACTTCACTTTCAATGGTGGGGCCGCCTCAATAAAAAAAAAAAAAATATCTTTTAAATTTGGAAATCGCATAGGAAGACCACTTACCCAATGAAAAAGGGAGCATATCATCGTCACCATAATTACGAAAATGAAATCAAGAAGAACAGGTAAAAAATTATGGAAATTGATAAATAAATAAAATAAAATAAAATAAAACGAAATGACTGACCTGAAATCGGTGTCGTCGAATATCTTTTGGACCTTCCAGTGCTTGATCGGCCACCGGGAGAGGACGGCGTTGCCGTACTCCGGCGCCCAGCTCTCGGCGAACGCGTAGCTCATCCCTAGCGCCACCGCCAGCTCGGACAGCGGCTTCATCTCCCTCTCCTCCTCCGCCTTCACGTCCTGCAGCGCCACTATATCCGCGTCCAGCTCCCGCAGCACCTCCATCACCGTCCTCGTGCTCCTGTACACCTGCCGGCCGCTGCGGGGGTCGCCGCCGCTACCACCGTTCTCGAGGCTCCCCCGCCGTCGCCGGAGCCTTCCCTTTGAAGATTCGACCGATCGACGCTGAGGCCAAGGACGAGGAGTGGGGAGATGGAGAAGGAGAAGTCGAAGGTTCGGCGGCGGCGGTGGCGGCGGTGGCGGCGGACGATTCGCTGAAGCTCAGGTTCCGCCGGCTGCGGAGGAGGGAGATTTCGTTGTCGGGCAGGTTGATGGAGACCCAGAGCTTCGATCTGGCGAACTTCTGCTGCTTCGTCAGGTGATCCTGGCCGTTGATCGGGTGCAGGGGAGACTGCTTGATTGTGCCCCTGACATCCATGTCTTCTGGCTTGATGTTCGGAAAGGTTACAAGAGAACTAACCGCCATCTCCTAAAAGCTGCACAGCAGAAATTATAGAGTTATCCTCAGCTTGACCTCTGGTTCTCTCTTTCTTATCTGAATCGTATAAATTACCTCCACCATCCTTCTCAGCCTCAGTGATCTCGCAATGGGAAAACTCAAATGAATGATCAGCTGAATTCATCACATGAAGACTTTCAGCATTCATACTGGCTGGAGAATCATAAAATTCGAAAGGAAATACAGACTCAGCCTTGCTCGATGTTTGTGAATTGGCAGATGGTGTGCTCTTCCAAATGACAAAGTATTGTAGGACAAGAATGGAAGCAAGCAAAAAGACAAGTGCTGGCCATAATTTCCGAATGACATTGCGATTTAGAAGTATGCAGGCAGCGAGAAGTGCAATATATAGCATAGAAATGGCATTTAACAAAGCAAAGGAGGCAAGGAGCTAGGCCACCATGTTTATTTCGAGGCCAAAGAGATTAAACATGTTCTCCATCCAAAAATTTATATAGACTATGAAGATTGTCTTCTGCGTTTCAAATCTCTCCCCTCTCATGGTGATAATTATTTTCTTGTTCCATTTGTGGCTTTCGTTGGTGCTTCCCCAAATATATCCAAAGGAATATTTTCTAGCACTGCCACCCCCAGAGCCTCCAGCTATGGGTACATTATTTGATGCTTGACAAAAACCAGAGGCTGATGAAGACAAATTGTTTCTCACACCTTCTGCTTCACAAGGAATTGCAGGAGAATCTGCAGGTGGTTTGCTTTCCCCGTTTGAATTAGAAAAATCCCTAAACACTTCTTCTGCTGATACAAACAGAGGGCAAGGTTCTTTGGTGTAATATTTGCTCAAAATGTGAGTTAGTACTTTTTGCAACCAACGGAAGACATCGTATTGAAGGATACAAGCAGATATCACCAGCACTTTTCCCCCTTAAACCCAATTCTAGACCCCAAAAGCCTGACTGAAATAACTCAAAACCCAAGAACTTGGCTAAACTAAAGTCATTCTGTCCAGGAAACATTCCTGCCTGGGCACCCCACATCTGAAAGAGATATTCTGTCGTCACCAGAATTCCTGTATAAAGAAGGAATAACTTTGATGGGATTCAAGATGCTTTAGGTAAAAGGGAACAAATGACGAGACCGAGCAGATAATGGAAACCAAAGAGACTAATTGGTGACAATGATGCATAGAACTTTGATATACACACTATCTTGTCACTGTGCCAAATGAGGAAACTCTTAATAAATCCAAGTACTCCAAATTCCATAAGTTTGGAGTCATCAGATTGGATATACTTGCTCTGTCTCCTCTCGTAGCTGTAAAGCTGCATCACAATCAGTATTGCAATAGACTGCCAAATATTCTGCAATAGCAAAGCTTCTGAGTTGTAGGCCGAGTAAAACTGAAGATCAATCAACCCTGACAACCACATCTCAAAGGTGGAGAAATTGCTCAAGCTGTATATGAAGATAAACACAGTGACTGCATATACTTTTAATGGAAACCAAAGGTGTCTTCTCGTCCTTTCAATGAGTTGTCTTCCTATGATCCAACATAGGAGGAGCAAAATGTAGCCAAACGATATGCAATTGGGTGTCACCAAGTAAACTGTTATGAGAATTGTCAAAAAAAGCAATATACGTGCCACATGAGCGATATACAGATAGAAACTTCTGCCCCATTGCACCAAGAAACGACGCGATCCTTCTCTCTGGAAAATTGAAAGGATATTACATTTTAGAAATGCAATTTACAAATACATGTCATATAATTTAGAAAAACAGTAAACAAAATCTTCCACTATAAACTTCTATAAATGAATCTGGCATTCTGAACAGTGCATAACTAGTCAAAAGTCTGCCACCATATCTAAATAGATAAAGTCCAGTCATTATTCGCATGCTATTCGACCAGTGAATAATCAATTTTCATGCAGAAACTCCAGGGGGGAATTTAAAGGGTGTGTTCCTGAAACGAAAGGGAGGGTCTTGAGCATATTCAAGCAGCCATCAACAGAGAATGAAAATGACAGCACTCCAAGTCATTTAGTCAAAAGAAAGCAACAAGTGACGACTCAAACTCGACAAAAAGGACGGCTCGTTCAAACCGAGCATGCTGGTGGACTAGGGAAAATGAGGCCCAGTTATCGTTTTGGTTCCGCCTTAAATAAAACCAAGCAACAGAGTCCCCAGAGAGAAGTGTTTGACCACGAATATCCCTACCCGGCTCAGCGACGACGACCAGAAGGTGAGTCTGAAGTGAAATGAGCTATGGTCGGCCGCCTTGACGTTGCACCAAGCCAGGATCATTGAGATAAAAGTGGATCGAACCCAAAGAAAACTCACCACGTGCTCGAGGGTGTTGACTGGAGATCGCCGGTTTATGTTGGGGATGGCCGCGTAACGCTTGTCCGAGAACGAAGTTCAGCTCTTGGGTCTCGCTTTCTCTCAGTCCATCCCTCCGCTCACTCTCGGTTCTCTCTCCGCTTCACCCTTTGCTCACTCTCTCGGATCTCACTCTCTCTGTTGCTCTCGCTGTCTCCAGCCTCCCCCGAAGAACTCAAGAACATAGTCGCCTCTCTCTCCCACTCTCCCTCACTATCCACCTTCCCGGTCTCCCCTCTCGAGCGGCTCTAGCCTCTCCTTGGTTTTCAGCCGCACCCTTCCAGAAGCAGCCACCCTCGAGCTCCCTCTCTTCTCTGGCTCGCTCCTTCTCTCTCTCTCGAGCTCACCTTCTCACTCTCACTAGCTCTCTCTCTCTCTCTCTCTCTCTCTCTCTCTCTCTCTCTCTCCGGTTGCTCTACCTCGGCCGAACAAACCCAAAAAGACCGGAGAGACCCCCCGCCCCCCTTTCCCTTTGTCGCCTTTCTCTCCCATTTATCTCGTCTCCCTCTCTCTCTTCAAGGACGAGACCAGCTGGCTTCGTACCGCACGACATTCTTGGGCGAACGTGGGGCGCAGCCTTGCGTCCTTGCGTCCTTGCGTCCTTCGGCCAGCGACCCACTCTCTGTTTTGTCCTGGAGCTAACGTCCAAGCGAGGGAAGGAGGAGGAAGGAGGAAGTGAGGAAGTGAGGTCAAAGCAACAATTCGTTGCTCAGAGAATATACGCTGTGCAGAACCACAAAAGTCTAGAGGGGGCAAGTAGTTGTTTTATGTACTCTATGTTGATATCTAGGGGAAAAAATTAATTATAGGTGATTCACCCCTGCCCTTCCTTAAAATAAACAATTTATAATCTCTATTACATAGAAAGTAATACTATCCTTAGTTTGGAGCCCAAGCTCTTTTTTCTGTCCAAGAAAAAAGAAAATTGTAATAATAAGTTGTATTCACAGGCAGAGATGTTGATTAATAAGATAAGAACAAAAATCTCTCAAATTAAATAAAAGATGTTGTTTCATCCACACAGGCAAAATCGAAATCTCTAGATTTTCTTTCTCAAAATATGTTGGCTGGGTCCACCTGGATGTGGGGCCTAGCCAGCATTAAAAGAAAAACAAAATGAAAAAGAAAAAGAAAATAAATAAAAGAACAAAAGAAGTGGAAGTTGGGGTCGTGCGGTATCCGTCGAAAAAGTGAAGAGAGGAGAGAGAAAAGCAAAAAACTGCTCAAGTGGAGAAAAGAAGGAAGAAAGAGGGCTGCACTTTGCGGCTTTGATTCGAAGGCCAAATATTGTCGGAATCGGTTCAAATTTCAGTATGTTGTTCGTGAGACCGAGGGCTACGAGTTGATGGTTTTTGTTCGTCGAGAACCGTCTCCGAATTCTCCAGTTGCGGTTAAGGTTTTCTTGCTCCAAACTTGTTTATCCACCTATGTGGTGAGAAGAAAATGATTGTAATGTTGATGTTGAGTCTCTAGTGTGTGACTAGAGAAAAATACTTTGAGTATCCTACTATTCTTAGTAGTTAGTGGATGTTTTTGGGCAGTCCATAGTTTGAACTATATTGGGTTTTCCATGTTAAATCATTGGTATTGTTATTTATTTTGTCTACTTATCATTTCAGCATGATATTTGCATTTTGTGAGGCTATACATTGCTGGTTGTTGCTGGGGGTTAAGAGATTTTAAGTTGATTTAGTATCGAGGGAGAAATTGATCCTGGATTGCGTTTGGCCGTGGTGAATTGTTGTACCCAAGTTCTCCCCAACAAGTGGTATCAAAGCTAAGGTTGAAATTTTAGTGTTAAATGGAAGAAACCAGCAGCACCATGTTTAAGTTAAATGCCTCGAATTTTTCTATTTGGAAGCCTCGGATGGAAGATGTGTTATATTGCAAAGACTTATTTGATCCTATTGAGGGTGATGAAGCCAAAGGAGATAAGGAAGACAAAGAATGGGAGAGAATGAATCGGAAAACTATTGGGTTTATCCAACAATGGATTGATGATAGTGTGTTTTATCATGTTGCTCAAGAAACGAAGGCAGACACTTTGTGGAAGAAACTACAAGATCTCTATGAGAGAAAAACTCCACAAAATAAAGCTCTTCTAATTAAGCGACTTGTGAATTTGAGATACAAGGAGGGGAGTAATATGGCGGAACACTTGAGTGAATTTCAAAATGTTGTAAATCAATTGACAAATCTTGAGATTGATCTTGGTGATGAATTGCAAGCATGCTTATTACTTGGTACTCTTCCTGATAGTTGGGACACATTGGTTGTGGCATTAAACAACTCGGCTCCTTTTGGTGTGCTTTCTATGAGCATGGTTAAAGAAAGTTTGTTCAATGAAGAAACAAGAAGAAAAGGCTTGAATTATGCTTCTACATCGGATGCTCTTGTCATAGAAAACAGGGCGAGAAGTCAATCAAGAAGGTTTCAAAGAAATGATATCCGAGGCAAGTCAAAAGGAAGATCGAAATCAAGACCGAGGAGGAGTGTCAAGTGTTATAATTGCGGCAAAATGGGACATTATGCAAAAGAGTGTTGGTTGCCAAAGAGAGATAGATTCCATGATAGAAATGGAGATCAAAAGAAAGAAGAGAAACAAGCTACAACGGCGGTTGCATCCGATGGCGATATTGTGTTCGTATGTGACGACGGATGTGTGAATCTTACATGCCAAGACTCTACGTGGGTTGTTGATTCTGCGGCTTCTTTTCATGTCACCTCACGGCATGATTACTTTGCTTCTTATCACAATGGCGACTTTGGTTATATTAGGATGGGAAATGGTTATGTTTCCAAGGTTATTCGCATGGGAGATGTTTATTTGGAAACCGATGTTGGATGTAATTTGCTCTTGAAAAATGTAAGACACGTTCCGGATATTTGACTTCACTTGATCTCTTCGGGTGCCTTAGATGATGATGGTTATTGTAATTCCTTCTTTGATGGCAAATGGAAGTTGACTAAAGGTTCCATGGTAGTGGCAAAGGGTAAGAAGACAGGCTCTCTCTACACCATGCAAGCTGACTTGATTAAAGAAGAGGTAAATGCAGTGGAGGATCCCTCGGTTGATTTATGGTATATGAGGCTGGGTCATCTTAGCAAGAAAGGACTTGAAACTCTTGCTAGAAAAAACATTTTACCTTTGAAGGAGAAAAATCTAAAAGAATGCAATCATTGTCTTACAAGTAAGCAACATAGATTCTCATTTCATAGATCCTCTCCACACACTAAATCAAATGTACTTGATTTGATTCACACTGATGTTTGTTGCATGGATGCTAGAACTCTTGGAGGTGCATTATACTTTGTGACATTTATTGATGATTGTTCTAGAAAAGTGTGGGCTATTGCTTTGAAATCTAAAGATCGGGTACTTACGGCTTTTAAGCAATTTCATGTCAATGTGGAGAGAGAAACCGGAAAGAAGCTGAAATGTGTTTGGGCTGACAATAGTGGTGTATATAGAGGCCCATTTGAACATTATTGCAGGGATTATGGTATCAAGCTTGAGAAGACTATTCCAAAAACACCACAGCATAATGGAGTAGCAGAGAGAATGAACCGGACAATTAATGATCGAATTCAGTGTATGCTTTCTCATGCGAAGTTGCCTAAGTCATTTTGGGGTGAAGCCTTAAAAACGGCAGTGGACTTGATAAATCTATCTCCATCAGTTCCTCTTAAGAGGGATGTTCCGCAAAGAGTTTGGAGTGGCAATGATGTTTCCTACAGCCATTTAAAAGTGTTCGGTTGTCGTGCTTTTGTGCATGTTCCAAGAGATGAAAGATCCAAGCTTGATGACAAGTCTAAACAGTGTATCTTCTTAGGTTATGGACATGAAGAGTTTGGCTACAGGTTATGAGATCCAATTGCAAAGAAAGTCATTAGAAGCCGAGATGTGGTATTTTGTGAGTATCAAACTATTGAAGACATTGACAAGGCGGAGAGACCGAAGAATACAGCTCAACGTTCAGTTAGTTTCAGCC
The DNA here is from genome assembly GCA_014182395.1 of Eucalyptus sp. ANBG9806169. Lineage (NCBI taxonomy): Eukaryota > Viridiplantae > Streptophyta > Magnoliopsida > Myrtales > Myrtaceae > Eucalyptus > Eucalyptus sp. ANBG9806169. The sequence continues at coordinate 14,211,096 of CM024580.1, forward strand.
CAAATCTTTCTAATATTGATAGAAATCATGAGGGAAAGTGCATGGAAATCATGAAGATGGTGAGTCCTCACATAATGTTGATTCTTCAGTTGAGATAGGTGAAATAGTTGAGCAAGAGCAGTCTATCCTACCTCAAGTTAGAAGATCTGAAAGAGAGCGTAGGCCTTCTCAAAAATATTTGCCACATGAGTTTGTGTTACTCACCGACGCAGGAGAGCCAGAAACTTATGAAGAAGCTATATCATGTGAACGAAAGAATGAGTGGCATGAAGCTATGCAAAAGGAGCTTAAATCCTTGCATGAGAATCATACATTTGAATTGGTGAAGTTGCCTAAGGGTAAGAGAACACTCACAAATAAGTGGGTGTACAAGTTGAAGACGGAAGAAAATAGTTTACAACCACGATATAAGGCTAGACTTGTTGTGAAGGGCTTTCGTCAAAAGAAGGGCATAGACTTTAAAGAGATTTTTTCGCCGGTTGTAAAGATGTCTTCTATTCGAGTTGTTCTTGGGTTGGCTGCCAGTTTAAATTTAGAAATTGAACAACTTGATGTAAAGACATCTTTTCTTCATGGAGACCTAGAAAAAGAGATATATATGGAGCAGCCAGAGGGTTTTGAAGTTAAAGGCAATGAGCACCTTGTATGTAGATTGAAGAAAAGCTTATATGGTCTTAAGCAAGCGCCAAGGCAATGGTATATGAAGTTTGAGTCATTCATGGAAGAACAAGGATATGGTAAGACAAACTCCGATTCTTGTGTCTTTATGAAAAGATTCTCAGATAATGATTTTCTTATTCTCCTACTTTATGTGGATGATATGTTGATTGTTGGGCATGATGCCAAGAAAATCAAGAGCTTGAAAAATGAGTTGAGTAAAGCTTTTGCAATGAAAGACCTAGGCCCGGCTAAGCAAATCTTAGGTATGAGAATTAGTCGTGACATGAAGAATAAGAAATTGTGGTTATCTCAAGAGAAGTATATTGAAAAGGTGCTTGAAAGATTCAACATGAGCACATGTAAACCGATGAGTACTCCACTTGCAAGCCATTTCAAGTTGAGTAGTAATGAGTGTCCTTCAAGTGATTCCTTATGCATCGGTCGTGGGTAGTTTGATGTACACCATGGTTTGTACAAGACCCGATATTGCTCATGCAATTGGTGTTGTGAGTAGATTTCTCTCTAATCCAGGTAAGGAGCATTGGATCGCTGTTAAATGGATTTTGAGATATCTTAGAGGCACTTCTACACTTTGCTTGTGTTATGGAAATGTGGAGCCTGAGTTGAGTGGCTACTCGGATGCGGACTATGCCAGTGATGTTGATTCCCGAAAATCCACATCGGATTTTATAATAATCTTTTCAGGGAGAGCTGTTTCATGGCAATCGAGATTGCAAAAATGTACCGCTTTGTCTACAATTGAAGCGGAGTATATTGCTATTACCGAAGGAGGTAAAGAACTTTTGTGGATGCAAAAATTCCTACAAGAGTTGGGCTTGAAGCAAGAGAAATTTGTTCTATATTGCGATAGCATGAGTGCCATCCATCTTAGCAAGAATCCGGTGTTTCATTCAAGGTCGAAGCATGTTGATGTGAAGTATCATTGGATTCGAGAAAAGTTAGAAGAGAAGCTCTTCCTACTTGAGAAATTTCATGCCGACAACAATAAGTCCGACATAATGACCAAAGCCTTGCCTGTGATGAAGCTTAACACTTGTAGGAGAAAAGCGGGCATGACAAACCTTCCCACATGAGGTGGAGGGGGAGATTTGTTGGCTGGGTCCACTTGCATGTGGGGCCCAGCCAGCATTAAAAGAAAAAGAAAAGAAAAGAACAAAAGAAGTGGAAGTTGGGGTCGTGCGGTATCCATCGAAAAAGTGAAGAGAGGAGAGAGAAAAGCAAAAAACTGCTCAAGTGGAGAAAAGAAGGAAGAAAGAGGGCTGCACTTTGCGGCTTTGATTCGAAGGCCAAATATTGTTGAAATCGGCTCAAATTTCAATATGTTGTTCGTGAGACCAAGGGCTACGAGTTGATGGTTTTTGTTTGTCGAGAACTGTCTCCGAATTCTCCATTTGTGGTTAAGGTTTTCTTGCTCCAAACTTGTTTATCCACCTATGTGGTGAGAAAAAGATGATTGTAATGTTGATGTTGAGCCTCTAGTGTGTGACTAGAGAAGAATACTTTGTGTATCCTACTATTCTTGGTGATTAGTGGATGTTTTTGGGTAGTCCGTGGTTTTTCCCGTATCGGGTTTTCCACGTTAAATCCTTGGTGTCGTTATTTGTTTTGTCTACTTATCATTTCAGCATTATATTTGCATTTTGTGAGGCTATACATTGCTAGTTGTTGCTGGGGGTTAAGAGATTTTAAGTTGATTTAGTATCGGGGGAGAAATTGATCCTGGATTGCGTTTGGCCGTGGTGAATTGTTGTACCCGAGTTCTCCCCAACAAAATATATGCAAATCTTTTCTTTGTTTCTTTTGTTGGGCATAAAAAGTGTCTGTTTGTGGGTGATTTTTCTTTTTTTCTAGTTTCGTATTAAAATAGTAATGGCCAGGACAATTTTTTTTTTTTTTTTTCATATCAAGCCTACATAGAAATTTATAAGTAACGAAAATATATTTGTATTTTTATTTATAAGGTGCAAATCAAATAATGAACTCAAGTTGCATATGTCATGTCTTAATAAGTCGATCCTTTAATAGTATATTCTCTTGGATCTTCTCTAATTATACATCTTTATATGTATGGCAATCTGTCTTGTTAAGTAAAACATAAGAGCAATATGAAAGAAGAGTACCAAATTTTCGTTTCCTTAGGCATTGTACTCTTGAAAATAGGGAATTACATGTACTGGTGGATAAGATTGTCAACACAATCAGGATGTCTACCTAAAGAGAGGAAAACCAGGCCTTGTTTAGTTCTCTGGACTTGGTCGAAATCTGATTCTTGTGCATCCTTGGATGTATCCTTATGGATGAAGCCATGTTCATTGAACTGGTTGTGAAAACTTATATAATGCATAATTGTATAATTATAATCCACCGTCATGAAGAAAAGAAAATTTTCTTTTCCAAATAGAGATTTTTCATTTCATAATGCATAACAAAAGAAATATCGAGAATTTAGACTAAGGTTATTTTACAATTTGGTTCATACATAAATTTCTTTCATAGCTCACCTCACCTAACCTTTCGGCTTTTTGTCAATTTCATTTTGGTAATAATCTGTCATTTTTCACTCTTTATTATTTTTGTTTCGTCAATGCGAGATCGGCAGAACGATTTTTCAAGTTCCTCTTACTAACAGGATCATATTTTTCTACACAAATTGGAAGATTTCATTTTGGTAATAATCTATTAAAAAAAAAAAATGCGAGAAAAAAAGAAAAATCATATGAAAGGAGCCCGGATCTATTACATTTAATATATTATTTCTGCAATTAGGATATATATCCTCCCTCAGGCAATCCAGACCTTCTCTATCAATCAAATTCATTCCATTCCAACAAGTGGATTGACCTTATCAAAAGAGGGACCCGCAAATGACTTATTTTAGTCCATGCCTTTGGGGTTATATATATATGTGAGGTGAGGCAAATTGTATCGCGTCCTCCTATTTTCCCTTTAAATTAGGGAAGGCTGCTTTGTCTTTGTCCTAGGTGCTTTAATCACGCTTGCCCAGCTACCCTTCTTCGAGATGATGATAAGAGTTCCTAAAACTTCTTATATTAAAAGGGCTGTGCTAAATAATCTTGCTGATTTTTATTGGATGCTTAAACGGAGCCACTAGCTTAAAACAATCGCTTGTTGTTCGTAGCTTTGTTTAGTAGGGGTTAAGCGAAAATGACTGGCAGCCTCTAAAACCTGAATCAGCCTGATTAATCTCTACTTAATTATATGCTTACAATTACGTAACATTAGCTAAAATAATTTTTTTCCATATATATTTTTATTATTATTTTGATGGGATTTGGTGTCATGAATGGAAGAAGGATATGAAGATATTGAGATAATGACACCACAAGTATCATAATTTTCGTGCGTGCTCGCCTAAGTGCCATAACATTGTTTTTTGATTACTTGAGTGTCATGACTTAAAAAAAAATAAAAATTCTTCACTTGAGTGCCATAACTTTTAATTGATCATTTGAGTGTTGTAATTTTCAAAGAATGTTTACCATAAGTGCCATGTCACGTCGGATTTCCTTATTAATGAAAAATTACAACGCTTAAGTGATCAATTATGACATTTAAGTGATTGAATAAAAAGTTATGGTATTTAAGTGGTCGTTGTACAAAAGTTATGACATTCATAATGTCTTTTTTCTTCTAATACATTTGAAATACAAATCTCACTATGTGCTTATAAGATTAGCATATTTATTTTGTCTAAGTTTTTTGAGAAAATTATAACGAAATACACCTTATTTCTCATCCCAAAACCACTTACCTCTTCTTTTGAAAATAACAAATATCTACACGAATTCTACCATTCAAAAATCACTTTTTCAGTCTGCTCAAACCGTAAGGAAGATGCTAAAATGAGTTTACATGGACGGACAAATTAATGTTCTCAATGTGGGGTTTTTCTTGGAAGTATGTGAATGATATTTATCAAAACAAAAATATGCGAGTGGCAGTTACATCAAGAGTAAGATATATTTTTGATTTTTCCCCTTTCTCGAGCAGGCCACAGCCATATAATCTTGCTGGATTTTGTTGGCCTGTTCCGAATCGTGAAGTGAAAGAAGACGGAGATGCAGCAAATGTGGACCGATAAAGTAGTTGGAGAATGGTGATTGGATATTTTTGGCTAATGTGCTCTGCAACTTTATGGTCCATTCCGTTGTGCCTGTGAATTCTTTCCCGTCGGCTGGCTTCACGGTGGCTGAATTCTTTAGATTCATGGGCCTCGGCAGCACATGACGTCCTTAGTAGAAAATAATTCTGTCCACCTCTTGCCTCTATAAATTGCCATTTTCCGCAAAATTGGCCACTATGGAAAGATGAAAAACATCCCTTTGAAATTCCTATTATCTAGTCTTACCATTTGAGCAGACATCAAAAGCGTCACTGACCACAAATGAGGCTATATGCATGCTTTTTGTTCGCATATGTAGTGGTTCTTTTAAAAAATAGAAAAGGAAGATAATGTGTCCCCAGAAGAAGGTCCGGCCGAAATTATATTGTTCTCATCGTCCAATTGGAAAAAAAAAAGGGTTTTGGTCAAGAAAATTCCCAAAAGAAAAGTAATATTCTAGCAGAACAGTTCTTTTTCTTGATAGTTTCTTATTGCACCAAAGAGATAAGAAACTATTAATTGAGATCTTATCTTTCTTACACGATAAACGTGGGTTAAAGTTGAAGATAATAATGTCACCAGGGAAAAATGGACAGAACTTAAATTACTTTCCAGGTTAGAAAAAAACTCTGGTTTTCCTAGCCGGTGGCTGGCTCAAAAAGATAGAACTTTGCCCGTGGTTGTTACTTTGTCTTTATCCAGAGCCGTGTCATTGAGAAAGTCCAGTTCCATGTTTTTACTTACTCCTTGCCCATAAAGAGCGATGCAGCCCTTTACATCTGTGATCCTGCCGTATTCGGAGACTCTGTTCCATCAGTGATTACAATACCATTAACGGGGGCGAGTCAGAAAAGCAAAGAGTTGCTTGCCAGTTTGCAAGACTGAGGTCCGCGAGGAATTCCTAGAAACCGCAAGTATAAACAGATCGGAGATGGGGTTTCCGTATTAGCACTTGGGGTTTCTCATTTCGAGTCATCCATATAAAGCAAGCAGACTAGCCACGTTTGAAAGAGAACTTATCTTCTCTGGAGCTTATAGATTTGCTAGTTCCTCGTACGAAGTCAGATAGAGATCGAAGGAGCATTTTTGTAAGGCGAGCAAGCATGGCGATTAACGAGGACATTGAAAATCAAGAAACCGGGGACAGAGAAGGAGTAAGAGAGCGGCTCCTCGTGCTGCAAGAGAAGGACCGAGGTGGCAAAGATGAAGGAACCAATAAGGGTCGTCCGTGGATGGTCTATTTCACCACATTCGTTGCGGTTTGCGGTTCCTATGAATTTGGGACCTGCGTAAGTAGGAAATGCAATTTCTTTTGAAAAGTCCAGGTCCAGTAGTAATGGTTAAAATGAAAAGGATGTGATTAATTGAATCTAATGAGAAATTGTTTCATTGGATTTTCAGGCAGGTTATTCATCACCAACTCAGGATGCTATAGTGGAGGAACTTAGTCTCTCTACAGCTGAGGTATGTCGAGTTTACCTGCGAGTGTTGAGAAGCACATGTCATGTTGTCTTTGTTTGTTGCTTCGATTCAATATCGGACTTGTCACTGAAGGCACCCATATACAAGAAAATCAAAGTAACGATCTGCTCATATTCCGGGTCCATAATATGGACGAGTTATATGATTGAAAACTTTATAAACAAGACTCTCTCAAATATAAGGATGTTGGCTTTGAGGTAGAGATACTTCTTTCTCTAGACATCTTATTCTTTCTGCATTGTAACGAGTGAAATGTATACCAAATTTTTGCATGAGTTCCATTGTTGGACACCTCAGGACAAGAAAACCAAAAAATGAGGAGATTTAGATTGGGTATCGTCAGCTGAAAATTGCGACTGCATATCATTCAGGTTTCTGATCAAAGTAATAGGTTTGTTCAGAATAGCTTTCCACTGAGATTCTTGGACATTCGGTGACTTATAGCATCGTTAGCTAGATGGTAACTGAAGTTCTTGCTCTCACTGAACTCAAGCTGATTTGCAGTTACTCTTTATGTGTCTTTCAACAGTATTCAGTCTTTGGATCCATACTGACATTCGGTGCAATGATTGGTGCAATTACCGGAGGACCAATCGCTGATTTTGTTGGCCGTAAATGGGTAAGCAGCAAATGAGTGCGTCTTTCACAATGTAAAACAGAACAGTGTTGTTCAAGACTCTTTGAGAGTTTTAGCTTTAGGATTTAGTCATATCATGGACGGAGGACGTGACAGCATAAACATTTGCCTCAAAATGCAGACAATGAGAATAGCGAGCGCTCTTTGTGTAGCAGGATGGCTTGCTATTTACTTTGCTGAGGTGTGTCCATATCCTATTTACAAGCCTTATCATAAATGAAGATCGATTAGTTGCATAAGAACTTCAAGTCTCATCAACTCTCTGTTCTGTTTAATTTTGAGTGAATTAGGGAGCACTGGCTCTGGATATCGGAAGATTGGCCACGGGATATGGAATGGGAGTCTTTTCCTATGTGGTAATTCCTCACTTCGTACCACACAAATTTGATGTAGCAAGTTGTTCTACGACAACATGCTGGACTCGATTCACAGTGACAACATTGGTTAATCTTTTTTCTAATTTATGTCCAGGTACCAATATTTATAGCTGAAATTACACCCAAAAATCTCCGTGGAGCTTTGACTGCTGTCAATCAGGCAAAGATTTTGTATGAACATTCTCGGTTAAAATTGCAAGCATGGAGCTATTGGCAAAAGGCCTTAGCTTGTAGCAAATTTTGCCCTTTTGCAAGTGCAAGATGGTGTATATATGTACATCCTACAGAACCTACTAGGCCTAACATGTTCTCTTCTCTCCACAGATTATGATCGTTGCTGGAGCGTCTGTTTCCTTCATAATCGGGACAGTATTAGCTTGGAGGGTTTTGGCATTAATTGGTAAAAGTAGCATAATTCAAGTTTAGTGCCAATATTGCACAGAAAAGTCCAAGTCTGAAACCACCTTGAACATCTGCGGTTTATGCAGGTCTAATCCCCTGTGCAGTCCTACTGTTCGGCCTGTTTTTCATTCCAGAGTCTCCTAGATGGCTGGTAACAAATCAAGATGAACACCAGACTCTTCTTATCTGAATTGTTGGAAGAGAGGGATTTGTAGTGTTGGAATGAATTTTAGGATTCTGCCAAAATGCAGGCGAAAACGGGCCACGAAAAGGAGTTTGAAGCCGCACTGCAGAAACTCCGTGGAAAGGATGCGGATATTTCTGAAGAGGCTGCTGAAATAGAAGTAAAAGGCTTTAAGTCTATACTCATTTCATCTTAGTGCCTCAACTTTATAAGTACGAATAGCTGACGGAATGATCGAATTTGTTTTTCTTGACAGGACTCCATCGAAACTCTTCAACTGCTCCCGAAAGCCAATATTCTCGATTTATTTCAGAGAAGATATCTGAGCTCTGTCATCGTAATTTTCTCTCTGTATTTACTGCTATGTATCGAATAAAGTCCCTCCTTCGTTGCTTTCTTGGAATGCCCTGTGGATCGGGAGTATGCAGTAGTTGTACTTTTGGTGATATTTCCCATTGTTGTTCTTTTTGCTGACAAATTTGTTAAATTTTGGCCAGATTGGTGTTGGATTGATGGTCGTCCAGCAGTTTGGAGGGATAAACGGTGTCTGTTTCTATACAAGCAATATTTTCGAGGAAGCAGGTATGAAGTTCATAGCAAGAAGCTCTTGGGCACCACAATAATGAAACTATGCATTGCAATTTATGATTCCAGAACGGATAACCAAATAAAAAGCAAAGCAAGGGTTCCAATTTATAAAATCCAGTTAATATTCAAATGGGTTAGTAAAATTCGCAATGTCGAATGCTTTTGGTCTACTTAATTATCACTGAATGAGCTGTTCACATAATATAGTGTTGAATCTCACAAGCAAGGTATTAGTCTTCTCTTTATAATCGCATTTGTACAATCTCCTCAGGTTTCTCCTCCAGCGTTGGAACCATAACTTATGCAATCCTCCAGGTCTGTAATTCTCGCCCTTTCCTCTTTGCCGGGGATCTAGTTTTATACACGTCACGCTTAAAGAGTAAATTTTTGCAGGTTATTGTCACGGCTATTGGCGCTGCACTGGTCGATAGAGCTGGAAGAAAGCCCCTTCTCTTGGTAAAATAGATGAAAGTCGCTGAGAGATCATGTCTATAGTAACAAAGCTTTTCTGGTTCTGCCCCTTTCGTAAGTTCTGCAACTTGAACCATAACCTTCTCTCTCTCTCTCTCTCAATCGCAGATCTCGGGGACAGGATTGGTCCTGGGATGCATAGTAACTGCCCTTTCATTCTTTCTAAAGGTAAATACTATCAGTCCTGGTGTCTTCCTTCTGCTTTGCAATGCTTGTCAACCAGTAATTTTCTGAGAATCTTCCGAGCCAGGTTCATGATCTGGCAGCTGATGCTGTCCCGATACTTGCCGTCACTGGCATTCTGGTAATAGTCTCACCTGCCTTGATCTCTTTCTGGCTCTATCCAGTTGGCCGCCACAACAACTCCCCACTATAAATTTTTTGTTCTGTTTTTTCCAATGCTCAGCTGTACATAGCAGCATTTTCCGCTGGAATGGGCGCAATTCCTTGGGTTGTGATGTCCGAGGTAATCCTAAACATCCCCTGAAGTTTCATGCTTATCAAATTAAAGGGTCGTTTCCGTAACTGGGGTTGTTACGAGTATTTCAAAAAAATTTGCCAATCATGTAATGTGCTCCTGGTGTTCAGATTTTCGCCATTAATATCAAAGGAGCAGCTGGAGGGTTTGCAACACTAGTAAACTAGTTCGGCGCTTGGGCAGTTTCCTACACTTTCAACTACTTAATGAGCTGGAGCTCCTATGGTACGACTCTGCTGAAAACGCTCTTTGAACTGTTGCTCTGGCAGGAGCTCGATAAACATTTGTCACGTTGGAACATGAGTTGTTGCGCGAATTCAACCAAACTACAGACTTGAGACCTAGCTTTTCCAAAAACTTCAATCCTATTTGGAGCTGGAGGTGTCTGTCACTCTGTTATTCACGGTCTCGAATGCATATTCAGTCCATTTATTTCAATTAATGTGTTTACAGCAACTTCTACCTAGATTCGAATATCACGAAAATTGAGTTGACGTGTCATTTAGAAAAGAAAAAAAGTGAAGTGAGTCTTTTGCAGAATGATTAATAGACAGGTAGTATATATTGAAGCATTCTTCCCATGAGAAAAATGTCAGAATATGCTTCCGAAAAACTTGTTGAAAGCAAATAACTCTGCCGGCTTGCTTCACAGGTACCTTCCTTCTTTATGCGGTGATTAACGCCGTAGGGATGGTGTTCGTGATCACGGTGGTCCCTGAAACGAAAGGGAGGAGTCTTGAGCAGATTCAAGCAGCTTTCAACAGAGAATGAAAAATGCCTGCACTCTTCCATGTAGTCCCATTTGAGCTTACATGACACTCGCAATACCACACATTCGAAGATGGAAAATGATTATGAAGCAGGCAACAGCATGCTTCATAAAACGACGTTATTGTTGAGATCTATCAGTTCATTCATAGGGTGGTTTTATTGCAGGAAAGAGATAGGGTTATTTTATAGGAGAGTGATTGATTGATCTACGAGAATAATATTTCAATTGCTAGTGAAAAAGCACGTATTGCTTTATTTTTGTGAATGCGAATATTACACCTATAGTCTTCGTGCATGTCGGGCAATGATGAAGCAAGTGACTTTCAGATCGAGGCTCGCGTCCATCTATTGTTGGTTGAGAAATTATTGTATGGCCTTTATTCTTTTCTCGTAACGTGCAACGATAGTCTTCAATGCCGTTATTAATCTTTTCAGTTACAAACTTCATTTTTGTCAAAAATGAAAAATCTTAACTGCGAAATACATTATCATTTTTTTAATAGTAAAATATGGCGCTGAATGAATCGATAGTCGATGCATCAATTTTCATGAAGTGCTCACAGCCCGTTGCTTCTGCTTTGTATATCAATACTGAACCGTGTATTGAGGAAGCATCCCTTTCTGATACACCCCCTAATTTTTCCCAAATGAGGGCATACTCATACGCTTTGTATGGGTCTGATCTACTAATACGGGACATCAAGGATTCTTGCAACATAACCATGATCACTCTCTTATCGAGCCAGGAAGTGGATCGGTATAAACGTGTGAGCCCACCGTATACGGACCTCCACAACATGATGGCCGAAGGATTCGATCTCTTATATTCTGTACCTTCGGAAATATTCCAGATTTGCGCGATAAGTTTCAAATACCGAATGGTGTGGTGCAACCCATATTACTCCTATAAGCTGACTTTCCCTAAAGCTTTTCTTTCTTTACTCTCTTACTTTGTTTCTTTCTTCTTCTTCATCTTCATCCTTTTCTTAAATGTTAGCTCTACTGAAGGATCTTATCAAAATTTACTTAGTGATGTGGCATGTTTCAATTGGATATTGCAATACGTTTGGTTCAATTTATTGAGTCATCATTTTCTTTAATACCCAATAAAAAAAATTGCCACATTCGTTTAGTGAAAAAGTTTAGAAATATTATTTTAGTAGATTGGGCGTGCATTGCTCCTTTATTTTACAACTATGGAGCTTTTCTGGACGTGACACTATTTCTGTATTTTTTTTTTTTTTTGGGCCTTGTTCACTAAAATACCCAACTTTAAATTTAGTCCCAATTATGTTTCGAACTTTTTTTTTATCAAAAAAACCTAAACTTAGGTCCAGTCCAAATTTGCCTCAATCTTCTCTCTGTCCAGAAAAAAACCTCAATCTTTAGGCTTAATCCCAAATCTACCTCGAACTTTTTTTGTCTAAAAGAAAAAAGCACCAATTTTTACTCCAATCCTAATCTACCCATTAGCCCTCTGTTCAAAAATCGTCGTTAGTCGTCCCTAATTTTCATATCTTAGAATAGCTTCATTTGAAAGTAATTTTCCATGTCACCTTATTGAAGTGGATTTGTTATTGATGTAGAAATGCCACGTCAAGTTGGGACTGGACCGTGGGGGTAGGTTTAGGAATATATTAAAAGTTGGTGATTTTTTAAAACAAAACAAAATTTGAGGCAAATTTGGGACTGTACCTAAAGTTTAGGGGGTTTTTCGAGACAAAAAAGTTCTGGCTGAAATTGGACTAGAACTGAAGGGTTTTTCAGGGAATTAGGTCTTTTTTGGGGGAAAATTGTTCGATTTAATAATAGCTCATGTCCCTTCAATCGCTGTCAATGTTATGGGGAACTTGTGAACATTTGGTACGTTTAGGATAACAAAAGCAAAAACGTGTTTCTTCAAAAGAAAAGATCATGCAACATTAACATGGATTTCATGAGTGAATAGGATAACGTCAGATCTGGGCGCTATCTAGAAAAGTGAAACTCGTTCACTCTTTTTTTATTCTAGACTTCTCCACTTGCAAATTTCAATGAACAAAAGTGTGTCTTTGCACTTTGCTTTGATTGCATGAATTTATCTTTCACTAGGGGTATATCTTAGCGTGAATTACTTCTTCACTTATTGGTCTTTAATTCTAATTAACCATTTTTAGTAATCTCTCATGAATTCTCTTACTATCTACAGCTGATTCTGGGTGGCATGCCATGCTCCTTTATGCACTCCGTCTTGTGCCTGTATTGAATCTCTTCTTTTTCTTGGGTATGATAAGTCCTTTTTCTCTTCACACCTATGAAGCTCTCATTCAGCACTCTGACAAACAAAAATTGTATGTGTAAAAAAATAAATTATCACACTATTCTAATCGATGGCCAAATTTCTCAACAATCCACTTCCTAGTAGCAAAATTCATACTCGGAGCTCCGTGTGTGTTGATATTTCTAATCTTGAAGTGGATGAGAAGGCATCAAGCGACCGATGCAAACATCGAAGAATTCCTACGAGTTCACAATAACTTTTTGCCCATAAGGTACTCTTACTCGGATATCAAGAGGATCACAAAAAATTTCAATTGCAAGTTAGGTGAGGGGGGATATGGTTCCGTATACAGAGGAATACTTAGAAGTGGCAATGAAGTTGCGGTTAAGATTTTGAACAAATCAAAATCTAATGGCCAAGATTTTATAAGTGAAGTGGCCACAATTGGAAGGATCCACCATGTCAATGTGGCGCAACTTGTTGGTTTTTGCTTTGAATACTCCAAACAAGCTCTTGTCTATGATTTCATGCCAAATGGATCTTTGGATAAACACATTTCCTATAAGGATGGTGATGATCCTCTTGATTATAAGAAAATGTATGAGATCTCTCTTGGCATAGCTAGAGGGATAGAGTATCTACATCGGGGATGTGATATGCAAATCCTACATTTTGACATCAAGCCTCACGACATTCTCCTAGACCGAAGTTTCACTCCAAAAGTTTTTGACTTTGGACTTGCAAGACTTTATCCCATTGATTGCAGTATAGTATCGCTAACTGCAGCAAGAGGAACCTTGGGTTATATGGCCCCCGAGCTATTCTATAAAGACATTGGTGGCATTTCTTACAAAGCCGATGTTTATAGTTTTGGGATGCTATTAATGGAAATGGCTGGTAGAAGGAGAAATATAAATGCACATGTAGAGCGTTCGAGTCAATTTTACTTTCCTTTGTGGGTTTATGATCAACTCGGCAAAGAAAAGGAAATTGAAAGGGTAGATGTCATAGAAGAGGAAAGAGAAACAACGAGGAAGATGATAATCGTTGCACTGTGGTGTATACAATTGAGCCCTAATGATCGGCCATCGATGAGGAAAGTTCTAGATATGCTTGAAGGAGATATGGATAAACTGCAACTGCCTCCAAAACCACTTTTGTATCTGAGAAGAGAGGCACCCGCTGATGATGTTGACGCTGAGATTGAACTTGAAATAGTCTCATCTTTGTAAGTGCTTCAATAGTTTCTAGCATTTCCCAATTTTACCATGACCATGAGTTTACGAAATCATGTATTGTGTGATTGTTCCCCTATAGTGAGATGCAAAAATTAATAATAGTACTATCAACATGTATCATCATTCAAAATGTAATATGTGAAGCTTTTACATGTTTTTCATATGGCACTAGGTTTTTTTGGTCGACTCGTTATGTCCATGTTTTATAAATGACAATGAATGTTGTATGGCATTCATTCAATTTTTGTTTCATGTGAATCCTCTTGGAATAATAAGGTAATTTTTTATTCGTGTTAATGTTTACATTTTGAGCAACGAATCTCTCTCATTTCCATCAAAACCTCTCATCCCCACCCCTTCGACCTCTTTTTGATCACCTATGTTGAAGATAGCTACCTGCTCAAGCTATCTCCGACTTGGACCTCATGTCATGGGATGGGTCCAAGCCTAACTGATGAATGACCGGCCCATGTCAAAGGGTGAAGACAAAGTAGGGCAATGATGAAGCAAGTGAATTTCTAATTAAGGCATGCATCGGTCTATATCTGACCGAGAAATCATCATGCGGCCCTCTTTTTTTTCTCGTAATGTGTTACATTGCCCAAGCAGCAAGAAGGACCTACTCCTTATCATTCTTTTTATTTTCACGAAAGGCAACCTCAAATTCTATAAAATTTATGTTGCCGTTAATTAGCACCATACACTTCCATATTTTTTTGGAGGTTAGGACGTGCAATAATAGTCTTCAGGTGCTGTTATTTATCTTTTCATTTTCCAATTTTATTTTTGTCAAAATTGAAAAACCTTACACTGCAAAATACATTATCTTTTTTCATAGTATTATATGGCGCCGAATGGACCTACAGTTGATACATCAATTTGCATAAAGTATGTCCAAATGTTTTGGCATATGTGCAAGAGATAATTTAGGATGCTTTGACCAAGAGATTTTCCGCTTAAAATTTGACTAATCATTGCTGAATATTTAATGACGATATAGAAAGCAACTAAGGTATCATCGCGTGTGGAGATGCTCGCACAACAAATCAATTTCCAGAAAAGGGGAATATGAAAAATGTAATCAGTAATAATATTACTATAAAAAAATTGAACATGTGCAGTTAAAACGTCATTAGATGCGTCAATTAAAATGAACTTGGTTGTACTTTATGGAAAATCTATTTCAATCTCTTCAATTATATATAATGGTACCCATTAGCTTGAGAAAAAAATATGGTACGTGCTAATTACAATTATTCGAAAGTGCGTCTGTATCACTGAAAAGAATTTCTATGAATATATTTTCGAAACTTTCCAATGTTATGTTCAAAGTGGTAAATCGGCTGATAGTCTCATTTAAGCATACATGACATCTCTAATTCCACACATTCAGAGATGAAAGATGATTATGAAGCAGGTGTCGTGACCTACCCTTCGGTAGGGAGGAAATTAGGTTTAGGGGTATTGTCTAAAATATAGGCCTATGACCTTAGTTTTAGATGTGGGCTTCCCTAAACTCATACTTCGCATGATGTTGGTTATTCAATTGACACTATGAGAATTTTTTAATGAGGAGTCACTATTAGCCTATTGGGATTGACTAGAAATCAAGTTAAACATGTGAATATGCTTCACTTCCTACGTAACTAAAGAATTTAGGGTCAGTGACTTAATTATACTAATTAATCAATTGCCATTTTGGTATCTAATCTATTTCATTTCATCAAAAAAAAAAAAATCATTAGGCAGCTTGGATTGATTTTAAGCCTATCCATTAATATATGAGATAATCATGTGGGTGTGCAATCATTAAAATACCAATAAATAATCAAGGAAAGCATTAACTAAATTGCATGGGAAAGCAAAGATCTAATATTACCAAATAGGGAGCATGCAATCTCTAACTAAGCTAAATGGAGCCCATAATCAACATTGAAGCGCTTAATCAATGGCATTTATTTTTAAGGACAATTAGAACCCTACGGTAAAGCTGTAAGGATTTATTCAATTCTTGAGCACAATTTTCTTATCAAGGACCTTCACACATTTTAAGAGTATTTACTAAAAAAACTAACTCTTAAGCTTTTTCCTAATTTTTACAAAAAAAATAAGTTTTCTCTTAATTTTTTAAAAAATTAATTCCTAAAATAAGGACTCAGGCTGGGTCCCAAGGTCCGGTCCGAACATGGGTTGCTATGGGCTTTGCGGGGTTGGACCGGGAACATGAATTGGGCTCTATTAAAACAGACCTCCATTTTAGTAATAGACTCTCAAAGACCCACTTCATTAAAATGTAAACCCAGCCCAAACATTCACAAATTAAGCCCAGCTAAAGTCCGCCTAACTTAAACCAAACCTAAATCTACCGAAACAAAACCTCAAGCCCATCTTCATCTTCCTATCCTCTTTCCACGAATGTCTGCACCAGGCCTATTTTCGTAATTTCCTCTTATTCTCTCTCAGCCTTTCAACGTCGTCTTCTTCTTCGTGTCAACTCCCCTGTTACGTCCTTTACCGAACCTCCCACACCGACGAACTCCACACTGGAATTTCGCCGGACGGACCCACGGCAGAAATTTAAACGGATCGACGACAACACCCAACGTCGCCGGCCGTCACCAAGCCATCTTGGCTCACTCCCGCAAAACCAAATTCGCTGCCAACGTCTACCATCACGCAGGCCTCCGCCACCACTCATTAAGTTCAATGAAAAATACACAGCATGTCTCGAACAAAATGCAGCGATGCAGTGACTTCATTGCTCGTGAAAATCGAGCTTAACAACTAAGGACCCCGGACGAACTGCATCAAGTGGTACCTTCGCATTCGAGAGAAAATAGAAGCCATTTCTTGAACAATTCTCTCAGAAACATTTCATTGAGCAAGTCTTAGGCGTTCGACTAAAAGTGACATGGCATACCGATGAACCTCCACTTTGGTGTGGAGCTCGTCCTACGACATCTCAAGTCGATGAAAATATGTCAAACAGATTCATTGTATGCTTTCACGGAGACAAACAAAACCTCGTCTCATTTTTAGAATGACACTAACTGAGGCATTATATCGGGCATGCGATGAGCACGGATTATGGAGAGGTCGTAAACCCATTCTAGACTCTAGCTCATGTCCAGACTCAAAAGAGAACAGCGAGTGACACTCAAAACTCGACAAAAGGGACTGCTCGTTCAAATCGAGCATGCTCGAGGACCAGGGAAACGAGACCCAGCTATCGTTTCGGTTCTGTTTTAAATAAAACCAAGCAACGGAGTTCCCAGAGAGAAGTGTTCGACCGCGAATATCCCTACTCGGCTCGGTGACGACGGCCAGGAGGCGAGCCTGAAGCGAAATGAGCTATGTTCGGCCGCCTCGACGTTGCACCGAGGCAGGATCATCGGGATAAAAGTGAATCGAACCCAAAGAAAACTCACCGGTAATTCAGGCGCCGAGGAATAGGTAGCCGCGGGCTCGAGGGTGTCGGCTAAAGATCGCCGGTTTATGTTGGGGATGGCCAGGCAACGTTTCTCCGAGAACGAAGTTCGGCTGCTGGGTCTCGCTTTCTCTCAGTCCATCCCTCCGCTCATTCTCGGTTCTCTCTCCACTTCACCCTTTGCTCACTCTCTCCGATCTCACTCTCTCTATTGCTCTCGCTTTCTCCAGCCTTCCGCGAAGAACTTGAGAACACAGTCGCCTCTCTCTCCCGCTCTCCCTCGCTATCCACCATCTCGGTCTCCCCTCTCGAGCTCGCTCTCTTCTCTGGCTCGCTCCTTCTCTCTCTCGAGCTCACCTTCTCACTCTCACCAGCTCTCTCTCTCTCTCTCTCTCGGTTTCTCTTCCTCGGCCGAACAAACCCAAAAAAACCAGAGAGATCCTCCCCACCCCACCCCCGCCGCCGCCCCTAGCTACCTTTCTCATCCATTTATCTCGTTTCTCTCTCTTTCTTCAAGGACGAGACCGGCTGGCTTCGTACCGCACGACATTCCTGGGCGAACATCGCGCGCAGCCTCGCGTCCTTGCGTCCTTCGGCCAGCTAGCGTCCAAGCGAGGGAAGGAGCATGAAGAAGGAAGAACAGCGAGCTGGGCCGCGGAAGAAGAGAGGTGGGCCGCGAAGAACAGCGAGCTGGGCCGCGGAAGAAGAGAGGTGGGCCGCGCGGAGGGAAGATGAAAAGGGAAAAGAAGGAGGGGACGGGCTATGCCCGTCCCGGCTGCGTCTTTATTTTTGGTAATTTTTTAGTACTAGAGCCCGTTCGTTTCGCGGAAAATGTTTTTCCTCCATGAAAATGTTTTCCGGATTTTCCGGCGTTCGTTTCACGGAAAATGAATTCAAGGAAAATGTTTTCCATGGAAGGAAAAAGTCTTCTAAATTTGGGGAAAATGTTTTCCACTTTTGAAAAGTGGAAAACATTTTCCTCACTTGATCTCTCTTATCTTACACATCTACAAATCCTCACTTCCTCCTCCCATTTCTTCTTATTCTTTTTTTTTTTTTATTCGAATTATTTTTAAATTGTATTTTTCTTTTTTTATTCAAATTATTTTTAATTTTCTATTTCTATTTCTTTTTTCTTTTTCTTTTCTTTTCTTTTCTTTGTTTCCCATCTTCTTCTTTCTTGACTAGTCGTCGCCATCACCAGTGAACCGGTTGCACAATGGCCGTGGATCGCTCGTCGGTCCGACGAACCTCGAACTTGACACTTGCGCTTGCCAATCTAGTGAGCGGAAAATATTTTCCTTACCGAACACCGGAAAATATTTTCCGAAACATTTTCAGTTTTAATTCGAACACTGTGAAAATATTGTCATTTTCCTGAAAATGACTTCGGGAAAATATTTTCCGGAAATGGCCTATTTTCCGCGAAACGAACGGACCGATAATGTAAGTGTTCCTAATGAAAATTAGGAACACGATGCAATTTAATGAAAATGCGGTGCATTTTAATGAAAATTATTTACTTTTATTTATTTTAGAGACTAATCCTTAATTTTCTATATGATTAAGTCCTAAATAAAAATGAAAGAATTTAGGTGTGAACAACAAACAAGAGTAATCAATTAGTTCACTATTAAGTGGTTCTATTCTAGGAAGAGATGACAATATTGTTCATAGATCTAGCACGATTACGGAAGAGAGATCGCAATACCGAAGTTGATAGTGGTTAAGTAAACGTCTTTTTTTTTTTTTTTTTTTTTTTGTGAACTCAAATATTGCATGTATAGTCATTGTGCAATGACAAAGTTGGTGAGGTTTTAGTCAATGTGTGTCGATTCCATTGCCAAAATTATCGAATTGCTTTCTTTCTTTCATAACTTGTTACATCATCCAAGAAGCACTAACTCCTATTTTTCCTTTTATTTTTGGAAACGGTGATATTATTTTATACAAGTTAATGTTCCCTTTAATAGTCTATTTTTGTTACTAATTCTATTTTTTGTTAGTATTGAAAAAGCTTATACAGTGAAATATGACATTTTTTTTCCTTTTCGTCTTCACAATTTATCGAAGTGACACTCGTGGAATATTGGCCTTGAAAATAAAATTGAACGCCAATGCCTCATTTGAAAGGATTTTGATTCGATTTAGAGTACATAACATTCCAATCGATTCTTTTTGTACAGAACTAAAATTGATTCCTAAAGAGTCAATTTGCCAAGAAAAGTCAAATCTGAAAATTGCAAAGAAGTTTCTTTTCTCCAAAATAATTCCAACACCGTGTTTTTGTCACCTTGACTGCAAGGGCTACAATTTCCATGTGAGACCCACTTTTCCTTCGCTAGACTTTGTGTTAATGGTTGACTTGGAAATTTGCATCTATAGTCTTTGCATGATGACTAAGTTAGTGAGGTAATCAAGGCACGTTGGTCCATTGCTAGAAATTATCATATTGTTTTCTTTCTTTCATAATTGGTTACACCATTCAAGAAGCACTAACTCCTATTTTCCCTTTTACTTTTGTAAAGAGTGACATTATTTTATACAAGTTAATGTTCCCTTTAATAGTCTATTTTTGTTACCAATTCCATTTTTTTGTCAGTGATGAAAAAGCTTAATGGTGAAATATGACATTTTTTTCCTTTTCGTCTTCACAATTTATGGAAATGACACTCATGGAATATTGCCTTGAAAATAAAAATGAACACCAATGCCTCACTTGAAAGGATTTTGATTCAATTTAGAGTACATAACATTCCAATCTATTCTTTTTGTACGGAACTAAAATTGATTCCTAAAGAGTCAATTCGCCAAGAAAAGTCAAATCTGAAAATTGCATAGAAGTTTCTTTTCTCCATAAATAATTCTAACACCATGTTTTTGTCACCTTGACTGCAAGGGCTGCAATTTCCATGTGAAACCCACTTTTCCTTTGCTAGACTTTGTGTTAATGGTTGACTTGGAAATTTGCATCTATAGTCTTTGCATGATGACTAAGTTAGTGAGCTTCTAATCAAGGCGCGTTGGTCCATTGCTAGAAATTATCATATTGTTTTCTTTCTTTCACATAGTGTTACATCATCCAAGAAGCACTTACTCTTTATTTTCTTTTTTACTTTTGCCAAAAGCAACATTATACAAATTAATATTCTTGTTAATAGTCTATTTTTGTTACCAATTTTTGTTTTTTGTCAAAAGAAAAAAAAAACTTAGATGATGAAATACGACATCTTTTTCCTTTTCGTCTTCATAATTTAACAAAGCAACACTTATGGAATATTAATCTTGAAAAGAAAATAGAACGTCAATGCCTCACTCGAAAGGATTTTGATTCAACCTTAACACTGCAAAAAAGTTTATTTTTTAATCAATGTGAAAGCTAAGCATAAATAATTCAACACCGTGTTTTGACACCTTGATTGCAAGGACAGCAATTTCCACGAGATATCCACTTCCTCTTTTCTTCAATAGACTTTGCTTTATTGGCTGACTTGAACATATGAGTGACCGACGACACACAACTCTTTTCATTCATATTACTAAGCCTCCGTCGCATAACCAATTAGCTAAAACTTTCATTATATCAGATCAAACGATAGAGAGACGATTCAGTCTTTGAGCTCGGTATGCATGTTCAGTGTTTTGCTTCTCGTATTGCATGTTCTGCCGCTATTGAGAATGAGTTACGACACAAAGAAGAATTACTTGTGTGCCGATCCATCTTGCGACGAGATTCATAACATACGCTATCCCTTTCAATTGAAAGACAACCCAAAAGGATGCGGCCGCTCTAATTATAAGCTAGCTCGTGAAAATAACTGCATTGTTCTATATCTATATGCCAACCAATGTTATATGAAATTGATTTACTACTGTTCTTATCTTAGCAATTTTTATTTGACGTCAAAATCACAGTGGTTAACGATGGACTTCAAAAAAGTAATTGCTCATCCCCCGCCCCTCGTTACTCGTTGGCGCCCTCCTACTTTAGTGGGCATGATCCATACGGTTTGTCAGCTGTGCCAGTGGCCTTCATGAAGTGCGAATAGCCCATTGCTTCTACTTCGTGAGTCAATACTGAACCATGTACTGAGGGAGCATATCCTTCCGATATGCCCCTAATTTTTCCCAAATGAAGGTGTACTCATACGCTATTTATGGGTTAAGTTTACAAGTAAAGGACATCAAGGATTCTTGCAACATAATAACCATGATGACTTTCTTATCGGATGATGACCTGATGCGGGAAATGGATAGGTATAATCGTGTGAGCCCACCACCGTGAGAATATTGGCCTTGAAAATAAAATTGAAAATAAAATTGAATGCCAATGCCTCACTTGAAAGGATTTTGATTCAATTTAGGGTACATAACATTCCAATCGATTCTTTTTTTACTGAAGTAAAATTGATTCCTAAAGAGTCAATTTGCCAAGAAAATTAAATCTGAAAACTGCAGAGAAGTTTCTTTTCGAATCAACGTGAAAGCCACACCATAAATAATTCCAACACCGTGCTTTTGTCGCCTTGACTGCAAGGGCTGCAATTTCCACATGAGACCCACTTTTTCTTCACTAGACTTTGTGTTGATGGTTGACTTGGAAATTTGCATCTATAGTATTTCCGTGACGACGGAGTTAGTGAGGTTCTAGTCAAGACGCGTCAGTCCACCACTAGAAATTGTCGTATTACTTTCTTTCTTTCATAACGTGTTACAC
This sequence comes from Eucalyptus sp. ANBG9806169, assembly GCA_014182395.1. NCBI lineage: Eukaryota > Viridiplantae > Streptophyta > Magnoliopsida > Myrtales > Myrtaceae > Eucalyptus > Eucalyptus sp. ANBG9806169. Next base: position 14,232,932 of record CM024580.1, read on the forward strand.
CATCCAAGAAGCACTTATTTCTTATTTTCCTTTTACTTTTGCCAAAGGCGACATTATACAAGTTAATATTCTTGTTCATAGTCTATTTTTGTTATCAATTTCTGTTTTTTGTCAAAAATAAAAAGCTTAGATGATGAAATATGAGATCTTTTTCCTTTTCGTCTTCACAATTTAACAAAGGGACACTTATGGAATATTAGTCTTGAAAATAAAATAGAACGTCATTGCCTCACTCAAAAGGATTTTGATTCAATCTGGAACTGTGGAGAAGTTTTTTTTTAATCAATGTGAAAGCTATGCATAAATAATTCCACCACCGTGTTTTGACACCTTGATCGCTAGGACTGCAATTTCCACGTGATATCCACTTTTTCTTCACTAGACTTTGCTTTATTGGTTGACTTAGACATTTGTATGACCGAGGACTCCACACTCTTTCCATTCATATTACTGGGCCTCCATCACATTACCAATTAGCAAAAACTTTCATTGCATCAGATCAAACGATAGAGAGATGATTAAGTCTCTGAGCTCCATAAGCATGTTCAGTGTTTTGCTTTTCATATTGTATGTTCTACTACTACTGGGGACGATTTGCGGTGCGTAGAAAAATTACTTGTCTGCCGCTTCATCTTGCAACGAGGTTCGTGACATATCACTTTCGATTGAAAGGCAACCCAAAAGGATGTGGCCGCTATGAACATAAGCTAGCTTGTGAAAATAATCGCATTGTTCTATATCTATATGCCAGCCAATATTATGTGAAATCAATTTAGTACCATTCCAATCTCAGCAAATGTTTATTCAACGGCGAAATCGCGGTGGTTGACAATGGACTGCAAAAAAGTAATTGTTCATCCCTCCCTCATTACTCATTGGCGCTCTCCAACTTTAGTGATAATGATCCATACGGTTCGTTAGCTGTGCCGGTGGTCTTCATGAAGTGCTCACAGCCCCTTGCTTCTACTTCGTAAGTCAATACTAAACCATGTATTGACGGAGCATATCCTTCCGATATGCCCCCTATTTTTTCCCAAATGAAGGTGTACTCATACGTTGTGCATGGGTTTGATCTCCGAGTAGGGGACATCAAGGATACTTACACCATGACCATAAAGGCTTTAATACCGCATTATATCCCAGGGTGGAAAAAGGACCAGTATAATCGTGCGAGCTCACCGTATAAGGACCTCCACGACATGACGGTCGAGGGATTCACTATCTCCTATTATAAACTCTTGCCACCAACAAGTTTCGAGTTTTGCTACTTAGGTTTCGGATACCAAAAGGAGAGGTGCAGACGCCATGATTCCCGGAAGCTCACTTTCCCAATTCTTTCTTTGTTTCTTTCTTCATCCTCATCCTTTTCTTAAATGTTAGCTCTACTGAGGGATTGTATAAAAATTTACTTACTGAGTGATGTGGCACGTTTCAATTGGATATTGTAATAGGTCGGTTAGATTTATTGCGAGAAAAAGATGAGATTATTTTATAGGTGAGTGATTGACTGATCCACAAGAATAATATTTCAATTGACAGTGAGTAAGTACATATTAGTTTATTTTTGTGCATGCGAATATTAAACCTATAGTCTTTGCGCGTGTCAAGAATGACGAAGCAAGTGAATTTCTAATCGAGATCTGCATCGATTGATCATTGGTTGAGAAATTATCGTATTGCCTTTTTTGTTGAGATCAGTCTGTTCATTCATTAAGTGGTTCAATTATGGAAAAGAGATGATGGTCATATTCATAATTATAGCACAATTACAAGAGAGTGATTTTAAAATTTAAGTATAGTGAATGAGTAAACATCGCATTATTTTTATGAATTCAAATGTTGCGTCTATAACCCTTGCGTGTGTCAATCCACGACGACGCAAGTGAGTTTCTAATGGAGCTGCGTTGGTCCCATTGCTAGTTGAGAATTTATCATATTGCTTTCTTTCCTTCATAAAGTTTCACAACATCCATGAGCAAGAAGCGCCCCCTCCTTATTTTCTTTCTATTTTTGCCAAAAGCGACATTATACAAGTTAAAATCTATGTACCCATTAATAAACATGATCCTCTTTCTTGGTTACTAATTTTGTTTTTTTTCCTCAAAAATGAAAAACCTTATACGATGAAATACATCATCCTTTTTCTTTTCGTCTTCAAAATTTAACGGAGTGACACTTACGAAATATTGGCCTTGAAAATAAAATAGAACGCCAAATGCCTCACTTGAAAGGATTTTGATTGATTTTAGGGTACAAAACATTAAAATCGATTCTTTTTTATGATACTAAAATTAATTTCTAGAGAGAATTAATTTGCCAAGAAAAATCAAATCTGGAAAATGCAGAGAAGTTTCCTCCCTAATGAATGTGAAAGCTCACTAATTCCGTGTTTTAGCCAGGCCGTTCTTTTGAATTTTTTCTTTGCTGGACTTTGTTTTAGGGTTGACTTGGACATTTCGATGACCGACGACTCCCGACCCTTTATCAAGCCTCCCTCGCATTACCAAATGAGCTAAAACTTTCATTGCATCAGACCAAACGATAAAGAGATGATTATTTCTCTCAGCTCGATATTTATGCTCCGTCTTGTACTTCTCATATTGCATGTTTTGCTACTATTAGGGATGAGTTGCGGTGTGAAGAACAATCATTCGTGTGCTCCTTCATCTTGCGGTGAGATCCGTAACATAAGTTATCCTTTTCGATTGAAAGACGATCCAAAAGACTGCGGTAACTCTCAATATGAACTAGCTTGTGAAAATAACCGCACTGTTCTATATTTATATGCTGGCCGGTATTATGTGAAGTCGCTTTATTACAATTTCTATTATGACCATGTTTACTTTGATGGTAACATCACGGTGGTTGACGATGGACTGCAAAAGGGTAATTGCTCGTCCCTCCCTCGTTACCCATTGACGTACTCCAACTTCAGTGGTGTCGATGGATACACTAGTGTATCCGCTACGGTGGTGGCCTTCATGAAGTGTTCCCAACCCATTGCCTCTACTTCATATGTCGATACCAAACCATGTATTGAGGGAGCATACTCTGCCGACACGCCTCCTTATTTTTCCCAAATGAAGGTGTACTCATACGCTGTACAGAACTTAAAAGCAGGGGATTTCAAGGACTCCTGCACCGTAACCATGACGGCATGCACATCGGATCAAATCTCGGGGCGGGAAGTGGATCAGAATGGGAGCTTAACATACAAGGACCTCCACAACAAGATGGCCGAGGGATTCAATCTCTCCTATGAAGGAATTATTTGGGACTTGTCAGGAAGTTTTAGGTGTCGCTACTTAAGTTTCGGATACCGAATGGAGGATTGCGGTAGCGTTCAGTTCATCAAGGGAATTTCCTTTAAAGGTGTTCTTTCTTTCTTTCTTTCTTCTTCTTTTCTTAAATCCTAGCTTTACTAAGAGATCTTACCAAAATTTAGTTGCCAAGTGATGTGGCAAATTTTAGTTGGGTGTTTTTAATACAATCCACACATTAAGACACTAGTTTCTCTAAAAACACAACAGAAAAAAAAGGAGGCGTCACCTAAGTTGAAAAGTTTAATAAGATTTCTTAGTAAATTCAGCATGCATTGATCTTTTTAATTTTACAATTTATGGACCTTTTTTTTCTTTCTGGATTTGACATTATTACTTTAAATTTGTTTGGGGAAAAATGGTTGATTTAATAGTTGCTCGTGTCCTTTGCATGGCTGTTATTCTTATGCGGGTGAATAAATTGCACGCGTCCTGGATGATGTCTGTAAATTAGAACTATGCCGCAGTGAGATGTGAACTTATGAATCATTTGGTACTCCTTGAGAAGACAAAAGCGAAATCGTGTATTTTTTAGAGAAATGGTCATGTTACGATAACATGATTCCCCAAGTGAATAGAATAAACTGCGATCTGAGCACTTATCTGGGAGAGTAAATTATTTTTTATGTTTAAATGCTAAAATGATAGATTTAATTCTTCATTGATTGCTCGTCGATTCTAATTAGTCATTTTCGGTCACCTCAGATTTTGTCAGGGCCTTCAGCCATTTTTTTGGGCCATATGTGGGCCAGAGCCTCGCCGTTGTCTTGGGTATGACTTCCTAGCCCTGTTCTCCTCACAACTATGAAGATCTCAAGCACCACTCTGACAAAAACAAAAAATTACGTTTAAAATTATTTTATTGCACTAAGCTAATCTATGGATAATTTCTACGCAGCCAACTACGTCGCAGCAAGATTCATACTCGGAGCTCTATGTGTGTTGATACTTCTAATCTATAAGTGGATGAGAAGGCACCAAGCGATCGATGCAAACATCGAAGAATTCTTACAAACTCACAACAACTTTCTGCCCATAAGGTACTCTTATTCGGATATCAAGAAGATTACAAAAAATTTCAAATGCAAATTAGGTGAGGGGGGATATGGCTTTGTGTATAGAGGAATCCTTAGAAGTGGCAATGAAGTTGCGGTTAAGGTTTTGAACAAACCAAAATCTAATGGCCAAGATTTTATTAGCGAAGTGGCCACAATTGGAAGGATCCACCATGTCAATGTGGTGCAACTCGTTGGTTTTTGCTTCAATTACTCCAAACAAGCTCTGGTCTATGATTTCATGTCGAATGGCTCTTTGGATAAACACATTTCAAATAAGGATGGTGATGATCCTCTTGATTATAAGAAAATGCATGAGATCTCTCTTGGCATAGCTAGAGGGATAGAGTACCTACATCGGGGATGTGATATGCAAATTCTACACTTTGATATCAAGCCTCACAACATTCTCCTAGACCAAAGTTTCACTCCGAAAATTTCTGACTTTGGACTTGCAAGACTTTATCCCATCGGTCATAGCATAGTATCGTTGACTGCAGCAAGAGGAACGTTGGGTTATATGGCGCCTGAGCTATTCTACAAAGACATTGGTGGCATTTCTTATAAAGCCGATGTTTACAGTTTTGGGATGATGTTGATGGAAATGGCCGGTAGAAGGAGAAATATAAATGCACATGCAAAGCATTCAAGTCAAATTTACTTTCCTTTGTGGATTTATGATCAACTCAGCAAAGAAAAGGAGGTTGAGAGGGTAGAAGTCATAGAAGAGGAAAGAGAAACAAGGAAGATGATAATCGTTGCACTATGGTGCATACAGCTGAGCCCTAATGATCGGCCGTCAATGAGGAAAGTTCTAGATATGCTTGAAGGAGATATCGATAAACTGCAACTACCTCCAAAACCGTTTTTGTATCCGATAGAGGCACCAATTGATGATGACAACAATGAGATAGAACTTGAAATGGTCTCATCTTCATCAAGTGCTCCGATAATTTCTAGCAGTTACCAATTTGACCACGACAATGAGTTTACAAAATCATGTATTGTGTGATTGTTCTCCTCTTGTAGAAATGAGATGCAAAATATAATTAATACTATCAGCATGTACCATCATTGATAATGTAATCTATGAAGCTTTTACATGTTTTTCATATAGCATCGGTGTTTTCTATTAGACTCATTATGTCCATGTTTTATAAATGACAATGAATGTCGTATGGCATTCGTTATAATTTTTGTTTTGTGTGAATCCTCTTGGCATAACAATGTAATTTTTTCTTCATGGTAATGTTTGCATTTTGAGCAACGAATCTCTCTCGTTTCCATCAAAAGCTCTCACCCCCACCCTTCAACCCCTGCTCGATCAACCAGCTCGTCATCAGCTAAATGCTCAAGAAAAAAATGGTTTTTTTTTTTTTAAATTTAATTTATATTTTAATTTTGACTGGCATTGCTCACAGCTGGTGCTGGGATCCTTGGAAAGGCCCACCATTGTTGTTGCAGATAGCTTTCCGTAAGTTGTACAAAGGCAAAAAGGCTGTGGGAGAAAAGCCTTGGGGAATTCTTGAATTTTCGATGGTAGGGTTCTCGTGAGTAATATTTCCAAATTCTTCCCAGATCAGTTCCTGGACAACTTCATTCAGATAATTCCAAATAGAACAGTTTTAAAAAGGGGAGGGAAAAAAAAGAAAATATAAACCAAGCGACAGCAAGATTTTCATCCACAAATTCTTATGGCTAGGCAAAAGCTTATGTTTTTGCTTTTATTTTTTGGTCTTGTGAATTTTTTTTTACATCCACCTTACCTTAATTTCAACGAAAATTTCAACTATCCGAAGTGGATTTGCACGGTTGTAGATGGGTCTGCGAAATTAATCCTTTCACTTGGAAAAATGATAGAAAAAATTATATAATATGTCCAGAGGGAATATTAATTTATGACATATTATCAAATTTCGCTTTCAATGGTGGACTTCTCAATAAAAAAAATGAAAATATCTTTCAAATTTCAAAATCGCCTAGGAAGACCACTTCCTCAATGAGAAAGAAAGCATATCATTGTCACCAAAATTACGAAAATGATAGCAAGAATAACAGGTATATATATATATATATATATATATATATATATATATATATATATATATATATATATATATATCGAAATTGATAAATAAATAAAATAAAACGAAATGGCGGACATGAAATCGGTGTTGTCGAATATCTTCTGGACCTTCCAGTGCGGCCACCGGGAGAGGACGGCGTTCCCGTACTCCGGCGCCCAGCAGGCGAACGCGTAGCTACCCCAGGCCGCTGCCAGGAGGCTTCATCTCCCTCTCCTCCTCCGCCTTCACGTCCTGCAGCGGAGGTGCTCCAGTTCCCGCATTACCTCCAACTGGCTCCTGCGGCCCGCCGCATAGCGGCGCTGCAGGACGTGAAGGACCGGAGGCCGACGACGACGAGGGAGATGAAGGGAGTGCTGGTCGGCGGCGGCGGCGGATGATTCGCTGAAGCTCAGGTTCCGCCGGCTGCGGAGGAGGGAGATTTCATTGTCCGGCAGGTTGATGGAGACCCGGAGCTTCGATCCCGCGAACTTCTGCTGCTTCGTCAGGTGATCCTGGCCGTTGATCAGGTGCAGGGGAGACTGCTTGAGTATGCCCCTGGCATCCATGTCTTCTGGCTTTGATGTTCGGGAAGGTTACAAGAGAACTATAGGGGTTATCCTTAGCTTGACCTCTGACGCTTTTTCTTTTCTGAATCATATAAAGAAACTCCACCATCCTCCTCAGCCTCAGTGATCTCGCAATGGGAAAACTCAAATGAATGATCAGCTGAATTCATCACATGAAGACTTTCCGCATTCATGCAATATCAGAAGACAGTCGAATTCTTGGTAAGGAACATATAGGATCGCACTGACACAAGAATGAAGATAATGATCTCAACCAGTGCAGGTCTTGCGGTGATGCAGAAACCATAATCATACTTGTGAAATCCAATCACCTCAAATGTATAATTTACTGTCTTGCATTTTTTGGCGCAAAAATCCCCAACAAAAGGAGATTCATATTCAAGAGATAGAACAATAACTGCAAAGTTGTACATCCGCAAGAACTTGAAAATCCTATTTCTGTTATTCAATATAGTGAGTCTCATTTAGACAAAATACCAAAGCAAAGGCAAGACATCCAAGATGCAAGATATCGTACTCCAGGGTCCCAGTGATTAAAACTAAAGCAAGCACGAGATCCAACAGATGGCAAGAACAATATAGCCTGAGGTAGTCATGAACTGTCCACGTGCTTTTAGTTTTAAATGAGAGGTCTCTCCATACAAATATGTTTTTGCGCTGAGATATCACTTCACTGTAAGTATATGTCCCTGAAAAGCTGGACCTGTGATCGGCACGAGGTTTTAAACAAGCAAGCATGGAGACGATGAAGTAACTGATGAGGACACGAGGAGCATCAATGGTAAGACCTGCATCAAAGTGGCACAAATATCGGAGATTTTGAGAGAACACTCCATAGAAATAATGAACACAGATGAAATAAGTGAAATGTACTGATAAACATGTAAGCAAAGGGACATCCGAAAAAGATCAAGAGCGATATAAACTATGATGAGTTGATGCGCCTCTAACATGCTTTGTTCAGTATTAGGAGTGCTCTCATGCAATAAGGGAGAGACTCTCAACTGGCAAAAGTATTAAACTACCAGGCGGCCTTACCTAACCAACGACTTTCACAGTAACGTAGATGAGCGCTTGAACTTTGCCAGCAATCGTTGCAATGTACATCAGCCTTGCTTCATGTCTGTGATTGGCAGATAGCGTGCTCCTCCAAATGACAAAGTATTCTAGGACAAGAATGGAAGCAAGCAAAAAGACAAGTGCTGGCCATAATTTCCGAATGACATTGCGATTTAGAAGTATGCAAGCAGCAAGAAATGCAATATATAGCATAGAAATGGCATCTAACAAAGCAAAGCAGGCAAGGAGCAAGGCCACCATGTTTATTTCGAGCCAAAGAGGTTAAGCATGTTCTCCATCCAAAAATTTATATAGACTATGAAGATTGTCTTCTGCATTTCAAATCTCGCCCTCTCATGGTGACAATCCTTTTCTTGCTCCATTTGCAGCTTACGTTGGTGCTTCCCCATCCCCAAATATATCCAAAGGAATATTTTCTAGCACTGCCACCCCCAGAGCCTCCAGCTTTGGGTACATTATTTGATGCTTGAGAAAAACCAGAGGCTGAGGAAAAGAAATTGTTTCTCACGCCCTCTGCTTCACAAGGAATTGCAGGAGAAATTGCAGGTGGCTTGCTTTCCCCGTTCGAAGTAGAAAAATCCTAAACACTTTTTCTGCTGATACAAACAGAGGGCAAGGTTCTTTGGTGTAATCTTTGCTCAAAATGTGAGTTGGTACTTTTTCCAACCGACAGAAGACATTGTGTTGAAGGGTACAAGCAGATATCACCAGCACTTTTCCCCTTAAACCCAATTCTAGATCCCAAAAGCCTGACTGAAATAACTCAAAACCCAAGAACTTGGCTGAACTGAAGTTGTTCTGTCCAGGAAACATTCCTGCCTGGGCACCCCACATCTGAAAGAGATATTCTGTCATCACCAGAATTCCAGTATAAAGAAGGAATAACTTTGATGGGATTCAAGATGCTTTAGGTAAAAGGGAACATATGACAAGACCAAGCAGATAAAGGAAACCAACGAGACTAATTGGTGACAATGATGCATAGAACACTGCTATATACACTATCTTGTCACTGTGCCAAATGAAAAGCCTCTTAATAAATCCGAGTACTCCAGATTCCCATAGTTTGGAGTCATCAGATTGGATATACTTGCTCTGTCTCCTCTCGTGGCCGTAAAGCTGCATCACAATCAGGATTGCAAGAGACTGCCAAGTATTCTGCAATAGGGAAGCTTTTGAGTTGCAGGCCAAGCAAAACTGAAGATCAATCAACCCCAACAACCACATCTCAAAGGTGGAGAAATTGCTCAAGCTGTATAAGAAGATAAACACAGTGATTGCATATACTTTCAATGGAAACCAAAGGTGTCTTCTCGTCCTGTCAAAGAGTTGTCTTCCTATGATCCAACATAGGAGGAGCAAAATGTAGCCAAACTATATGTAATTGGGTGTAACTAAGTAAACTGTTAGGAGGATTGTCAAAAAAGCAATATATGTGCCACACAAGCGATATACAGATAGAAACTTCTGCCCCATTGCACCGAGAAACGACGCGATCCTTCTGTCTGGAAATTGAGAGGATATTACATTTTAGAAATGCAAATTACAAATACCTGTTGTATAATTCAGAAAAACAGTAAACTAAATCTTCCTGTATAAACCTCTACAAATGAATATGGCATTCTGAACAGCGCATAGCTAGTCAAAAGTCCACCGACATATCTAAATGGAGAAAGTCCAGTCATTACTCGCATGCTATTAAAGCAGTGGATAATCAATTTTCATGCAGAAACTCCATGGGGAATTTAAAGGGTGTGTTCCTGAAACGAAAGGGAGGAGTCTTGAGCATATTCAAGCAGCCATCAACAGAGAATGAAAATGGCAGCACTCCAAGTCATTTACTCAAAAGAAAGCAGCAAGTGACAAGTAAAACTCGACAAAAGGGACGGCTCGTTCAAATTGAGCATGCTGGTGGACTAGGGAAAACGAGACCCAGCTATCGTTTCGGTTCCGTCTTAAATGAAACCAAGCAACGGAGTTCCCAGAGAAAAGTGTTTGACCACGAATATCCCTACCCGGCTAGGTGACGACGGCCAGAAGGTGAGCCCGAAGCGAAACGAGCTATGGTTGGCCGCCTCGACGTTGCACCGAGCCAGGATCATCGAGATAAAAGTGGATCGAACCCAAAGAAAACTCACCACGTGCTCGAGGGTGTTGGCTGGAGATCGCCGGTTTATGTTGGGGATGGCCGGGTAACGCTTGTCCGAGAACGAAGTTTGGCTTCGGGGTCTCTGCTTTCTCTCATTCCATCCCTCCGCTCACTCTCAGTACTCTCTCCGCTTCACCCTTTGCTCACTCTCGGATCTCACTCTCTCTCGTTGCCTCCCCGGAAGAACTCGAGAACACAGTCGCTGTCTCCAGCCTCCCCGGATCTCAACTCCCTTTGTTGCCTTTCTCCCCATTTATCTCGTTTCTCTCTCTTTTTCTTCAAGGACGAGACCAGCTGGCTTCGTACCGCACGACATGCCTGGGCGAACGTCGGGCGCAGCCTCGCGTCCTTGCGTCCTTCGGCCAGCGACCCGCTCTCTGTTTTGTCCTGAAGCTGACGCCCAAGCGAGGGAAGGAGGAGGAAGGAGGAAGGAGGAAGAAGAGCGAGCTGGGCCGCGGAAGAAGAAAGGTGGACCGCGCCGGGGAAATAGAAGGAACAGAAGCAGGCTGGGCCGCGCGGTGGAAAAAGAAAAGGGAAAAGAAGGGGGGGGGGGCGGGGGGCTAAGGTTGGCGCTAGCCCGGCCCGGCTGCGTTTTTTTTTTTTTGTTATTTTTTTCTAATTTTAATTTTAAAAAATTAATTTTTTTTTTATTTTTAATACTAGTAACACAAATGTTCCTAATGTCTATATGTGATGCAATTTACTGAAAACACGATGCATTTTAATGAAAATTATTTACTTTAATTTTTACTTTGTTTTTTAGAGACTAATCTCTAATTTTTCTATATGATTAAGTCCTAAATAAAAAGTGTAAAATTCAGGTGTCAACAGCAGGAAAAAGTATTTTTTTTCTCATTTGATAGAACGACAGTATTGATCAGTTCATTTATTAAGGGATCCTATTATGGGAAAGAGATGATAATATTATTCATAGAGCTAGCATAATTATGGAAGAGTGATTGTAATATTGAAGTTGATAGTGGATAAGTAAAAGTCACTTTTTTTTTTCTTTGTGAACTCGAATATTGCATGTATAGTCTTTGCACAACAACGAATTAGTGAGGTTTTAGTCAATGCGCATCAGTTCCATCGCTAGATTTTATCGAATTGCTACCTTTCTTTCAGAACGTGCTACACCATCCAAGAAGAAGAACTAACACCTATTTTTCCTTTTATTGTTTTTCAAAAGTGACATTATACAAGTTAATATTCCCTTTAATAGTCTATCTTTGTTACCAATTCTATTTTTTGTCGGTAGTGAAAAAGCTTATACGATGAAATGCATCTTTTTTCCTTTTCGTCTTCACAATTTAATGAAGCAATACTAACCTTGAAAGTAAAATATTACACCAATGCCTCACTCCAAAGGATTTTTTATTCATTTTAGAGTACATAACATTCAAATCGATTCTTTTCCATGGGACTAACAACCAATTTTGCCAAAAAAAAGTCAAAACTGGAAACTGCAGAGAAGTTTCTTTTCTAATCAATGTGAAAACTAACCATAAATAATTCCAACCGTGTGTTTTGTCACCTTGACTACGAGGATGGCATATTCTACTCGATGCCCACTTTTTCTTCGCCAGACTTTGTTGTATTGGTTGACTTGGACATTTGCATGACCGACAACACCGTTTTTGGTCACCTTCACTGCAATTTCTCCGTGATGCCCACTTTTTCATCGCCGGACTTTGTTTTAGTGGTTGACTTGGACATTTGTACAACCGACGACTCCGGACTCTTTTCATTCATATTACCGAGTCTCTGTCGCATTACCAATTAGCTAAAACTTTCATTACATCAAATCCAATGATAGAGAGACGATCAAGTCTCTGAGCTCCGTATGCATGTTCCGTGTTTTGCTTCTCATATTACATGTTTTGCTGCTACTGGGAACGAGTTGCAATGCGAAGAAAAAGATCAAGTCTCTAAATGCTAAATACGACTATTTTTATCCTGCTTTATATTTTATCCGGGCGACTAAACATTCGCTTGAAGCTTGATGAGAAAAGAGGGTGACATCTAAGATTGGGAACCAAGGGGATATGCAATATGCATACGCATTAAGAAGAAGCAAAATAAAAAACAAAGAGAAAAGAAACGTGCACGTTTGGTCCACCCGTCTTGGGTAAGCAACGATGTGTCGGTCGTATTAAAATTGGTCTTTTCTACATGACTTAATGATTTCGTTTCATGGACACACGTTTATATAGTGTCTTATATTGTGCAAAATTTATGCTTTCTCGCTCAAAAAAATTTCCGAAACAGCCTTGCATATAGCAATTTTCAGTGAGCATTAATTTAAATAAATGGGTCATACTCAATAACAACATTTTTCAAATGTCTATTCCACGACTTTCTTTGTTTATCTTTGAGTGGGGAAGTTCCATTGGTTGGACATGAGCGACGAAGTTGACAAGCCAATGCGAGGTCAAGGACTGCAACTTTCATATGTTGGAAGATTCTCGTTGGGCAAAGGAAAATTCAAGGAGTGTGGTAAGACCTGTTCAATTGTTTGACTTTATGATCGTCGGGAATTGAATTGGCCTACCTCCTAAGTACGGGAAGCACGCTTTCATTAGGACCGAGTTTGCCCGTCGCTGACTCGCTCCGAGCATAAAATACATGTTTTCGTATTTTTGGGAACAATTGAACTGGAGAAACAACATCAAGCTCTGGGGCTCATGATCCATATGGTTCGTCAGTTGTGCCGGTGGTCTTCATGAAGTGCTCATAACTCATCGCTTCGACTTCGTAAGTCGATACTAAACCATGTACCGCGGGAGCATATCCTTCCGATATGCCCCCAAATTTTTCCTAAATGAAGGTGTACTCATACGCTATACATGGGTTTGATCTCCAAGTAGGGGACATCGAGGATTCTTGCACCATAGCCATGATGGCTTTTAATACCACATTATATCCCAGGGTAAGAAAAGGATCGGTATAGTCGTGCGAGCTCAACATATATGTGCGTATTGTTATTTTTGTGCATGCAAATATTACACTTATAATCTTTGTGCGTGTCAAGAATGATGAAACAAGTGAATTTCTAATCAAGATTTCATCAATTGATCATTGGTTGAGAAATTATTGTATTGCCTTTTTCATTAAGATCGATCTGTTCATGCATTAAGCAGTTCAATTATGGAAAAGAGATGACAGTATTATTCATAAATCTAGCACAATTACGAGAGAGTGATTATAATATTTAAGCAAAGTGAGTAAGTAATGCGTTATTTTTGTGAATTCAAATGTTGCGTCTATAGTCCTTGCATGTGTCAATCCATGATGAAGCAAGTGAGTTTCTAATCGAGGTGTGTCAGTCCCATTGCTAGTTGAGAATTTACCATATTGCTTTTTTTCTTTCGTAAAGTTTCACATCATCCATGACCAAGAAGCCCGCTCCTTATTTTATTTTTATTTTTATTGAAAGCGACATCATACAAGTTAAAATCTATGTACACATTATTTAACACGATAGTCTTTCCTAGTTACTAATTTTAATTTTTCTCAAAAGTGAAAAATCTTATACGATGAAATATATCATCATTTTCCTTTTTGTCTTCAAAATTTAACGGGGCGACACTCACGAAATATTAGCCTTGAAAATAAAATAGAATGCCAGATAACTCATTTGAAAGGATTTTGAATGAGTTTTGGATACAAAACATTAAAACAGAATCTTTTTTACGATACTAAAATAAATTTCTAGAGAGAATTAATTTGCCAAGAAAAAATAAATCTAGAAAATGCAGAGAAGTTTCCTCCTCAATGAATGTGAAAGCTCTCCATCACTATTCCGAGACCGTGTTTTAGCCAGGCTGTACTTTTTAATTTTTTCTTTGCTAGACTTTGTTTACGGGTTGACTTGGACATTTCGATGACTGACGACTCCCAGCCCTCTATCAAGCCTCCCTCGCACTATCAGATTCGCTAAAACTTTCATTCCATAAAGAGATGATTATTTCTCTCGGTTCGATATTTATGCTCCGTGTTTTACTTCTCATATCGTATGTTTTGCTAATGTTAGGTACGAGCTACGGTGCGAAGAAGAATCACTTGTATATCTCTTCATCTTGTGGTGAGATTCATAACATAAGTTACCATTTTCGATTGAAAGGTGATCCGAAACACTACAACAACTCTAAGTTTAAGCTAACTTGTGAAAATAATTGCACTGTTCTATATTTATATGCTGGCCGATATTACGTGACGTCAATCAGTTACGATTTCAATTATAACCAAGTTATATTGGGCAATAATATCATAGTGGTTGACGACGGACTGCAAAAGGGTAATTACTCGTCCCTCCCTCGTTACTCATTGGCGCCCTCCAACTTTAGTGATTATTGTCCATACTTCTTTAGCGATTCAGCAGTGCTGGTGGCCTTCATGAGGTGTTCACAACCTGTTACTTCAGCTTCGTATGTTGATACCAAACCATGTATCAAGGGAGCATACTCATACGCTCGACTAAACTGGAATTGCAGAGAAGTTTCTTTTCCAATCAATGTGAAAGCAAACCATAAATGATTCCAACACCGTGTTTTGTCACCTTGACTACGGGGACTGCAATTCCAGTTTTGACTTTTCTTGGCAAAATTGACTGTTCGTTCCATGAAAAAGAATCGATTTGAATGTTATGTACTCTAAAATGAATAAAATATCCTTTCGAGTGAAGCATTGGCGTTCTATTTTATTTTCAGGGTCAATATTCCATGAGTATCGGTTCAATAAATTATGAAGACAAAAAGAATTGTATTGGTTGACTTGAACATTTGCATGACCGACAATTCCAACACGGTTTTTGGTCACCTTCACTGCAATTTCTCCGTGATACCCATTTTTCTTCGCTAGACTTTGTTTTAGTGGTTAAATTGGACATATGTATGACCAACGACTCTCAACTCTTTTCATTCATATTACTGTGCCTCCGTCGCATTACCAAATAGCTAAAACTTTCATTGCATCAGATCAAATGATTGACTGATCCATAAGAATAATATTTCAATTGACAGTGAATAAGTACATATTAATTTATTTTTGTGCATGCGAATATTACACCTATAGTCTTTGCGCGTGTCAAGAATGGCAAAGCAAGTGAATTTCTAATCGAGACCCGCATCGATTGATCGTCGATTGAGAAATTATCGTATTGCCTTTTTCGTTGAGATCAGTCTGTTCATTCATTAAGTGGTTCAATTATGGAAAAGAGACGACGTATAATAGCACAATTACAAGAGAGTGATTTTAAAATTTAAGCATAGTGAATAAGTAAACATCACATTATTTTTGTGAATTCAAATGTTGCATCTATAGTCCTTGCGTGTGTCGATCCACGACGACGCAAGTGAGTTTCTAATCGAGATGTGTCGGTCCCATCACTAGTTGAGAATTTACCATATTGCTTTCTTTCTTTCATAATGTTTCACACCATCCATAAGCAAGAAGCGCCCGTTCCTTATTTTCTTTCTATTTTTGCGGAAAGCGACATTATAAAAGTTAAAATATATGTACCCGTTATTTAACATTATCCTCTTTCTTGGTCACTAATTTTTTTTTCTCAAAAATGAAAAATTTTATATGATGAAATACATCATCCTTTTTTTCTTTTCGTCTTCAAAATTTAACGAAGCGACACTTATGAAATATTGGCCTTGAAAATAAAATAGAACACCAGATGCCTCATTTGAAAGGATTTTGATTGAGTTTAGGGTACAAAACATTAAAACCGATTCTTTTTTAAGATACTAAAATAAATTTCTAGAGAGAATTAATTTGCCAAGAAAAATCAAATCTGGAAAATGCAGAGAAATTTCCTCCCTAATGAATGTGAAAGCTACGTATCACTCGAGATCGTGTTTTTGCGGGGCCATACTTTTTAAGTTTTTCTTCGCTAGACTTTATTTTAGGGTTGACTTGGACATTTCGATGACCGACGACTCCCAACCCTTTATTAAGCATCCCTCGCATTACCAAGTGAGCTAAAACTTCCATTGCATCAGACCAAACGATAAAGAGATGATTATTTCTCGCAGCTCGATATTTATGCTCCGTGTTTTACTTCTCATATTGCATGTTCTGCTATTGTTAGGGACGAGCTGCGATGCGAAGAAGAATCACTTGTGTGCCCCTTCATCTTGCGGTGAGATCCGTAACATAAGTGATCCTTTTCGATTGAAAGGCGATCCAAAAGACTGCGGTCTTTCTCGGTATGAACTAGCTTGTGAAAATAACCGCACTGTTCTATATTTAAATGCTGGCCGATATTATGTGAAGTCGATTCATTACGATTTCTATATTAACCAAAATGTCTTCCATGGTAATATCACGGTGGTTGATGATGGACTGCAGAAGGGTAATTGCTCATCCCTTCCTCGTTACCCATTGGCTTACTACAACTTTAGTACATCTTATCTATATCGTGATCCATATCTTCATTCATCTGGATTTCGACATGGCAATGTCACTGTGGCCTTCATGAAGTGCTCACAACCTGTTACTTCTTCTTCTTATATTGATACCAAACCATGTATTGAGGGCGCATACTCTGCCAACACAACTCCTTATTTTTCCCAAATGAAGGTGTACTCATACGTTGTACATGGAGATCTACGAGCAAGGGATATCAAGGACTCTTGCACCGTAACCATGATGGCATTCACATCGGATCAAATCTCAGGGCGGAAAGGGGATCAGTATGGGAGCTTACCATACAAGGACCTCCACAACAAGATGGTCGAGGGATTCACTCTCTCCTATCCGCACTGGTATGCTCAGGAAAGATGGTTTCGATGTCACTTCTTAAGTTTTATTAACCGAAGGGGGTTATGCGGCTATTATTTCAGTAAGCGACGTTCCCCTAAGCTGTTCTTTCTTTTTCTCTTCTTCCTCCTCCTCCTCTCCTTAAATGCTAGCTTCACTAAGAGATCTGATCAAAATTTACTTACCAAGTGACGTGACAGGTTTTTATTGGGTATTTTTTATAAAATCCACACATTAAGACACTAGTTTCTTTAAAAACATAATAGAAAAAATTGCCACATCACTTAAGTAGAAAAGTTTAAATAGATTTCTTAGTAGGGTGGGCATGCACTGCTCTCGTTTATTTTACGAATCTTGGAGCTTTTCTGGATTTGACATTGTTACTTCATTTTTGTTTGGGGAAAATGGTTGATTTAGTTGTTGCTCGTGTCCCTTGCATGGCTGTTATTGTTATGCGGTTGAATAAACTGCACGCGTATTGAATGACGTTTGTAAATTAGAATTACGCGGAGCGAGACGTGAACTTATGAATCATTTGGTATAAATAAGGTGAACAAAAGCAAAATCGCTTTTCTTCAAGAGAAAATATCATGCTACGATGACATGGATTCCCTAGGTGAATTGAATTAACTGTGATCTGAGCGCTGTCAAGGAGAGTAAATTATATTTATGTTTAACTGCTAAAATGATAAATTTAATTCTTCATTGATTGATCACCGACTCTAATTAATCTGTTGCAGAGACCATTAATTCTGCGTGGACCAAGCATTGGTACGCGGAAATTGTAGGTTGGCGCCTCGCCTTTTTCTTGGGTATGACCGCTGGGCCTTTTCTCCTCACAACTATGATATTCTCAAAAAGTACTTTGATTAAAAACAATTACGTTTACAAAAAAATTATTGCACTGCACTAATCTATGGACAATTTCTATGTAGCCAACTACGTCGCAGCAAGATTCATACTCGGAGCTCTATGTGTGTTGATACTTCTAATCTATAAGTGGATGAGAAGGCACCAGGCGATCGACGCAAACATCGAAGAATTCCTACAAGTTCACAACAACTTTTTGCCCATAAGGTACTCCTACTCGGATATCAAGAAGATTACAAAAAATTTCAAATGCAAATTAGGTGAGGGGGGATATGGCTCTGTGTATAGAGGAATCCTTAGAAGTGGCAATGAAGTTGCAGTTAAGATTTTGAACAAACCAGAATCTAATGGCCAAGATTTTATTAGTGAAGTGGCCACAATTGGAAGGATCCACCATGTCAATGTGGTGCAACTTGTTGGTTTTTGCTTCAATTACTCCAAACAAGCTCTGGTTTATGATTTCATGCCGAATGGCTCTTTGGATAAACACATTTCAAATAAGGATGGTGATGATCCTCTTGATTATAAGAAAATGCATGAGATCTCTCTTGGCATAGCTAGAGGGATAGAGTATCTACATCGGGGATGTGATATGCAAATTCTACACTTTGATATCAAGCCGCACAACATTCTCCTAGACCAAAGTTTCACTCCGAAAATTTCTGACTTTGGACTTGCAAGACTTTATCCCACCGGTCACAGCATAGTATCGTTGACTGCAGCAAGAGGAACCTTGGGTTATATGGCGCCTGAGCTATTCTACAAAGACATTGGTGGCATTTCTTATAAAGCCGATGTTTACAGTTTTGGGATGATGTTAATGGAAATGGCCGGTAGAAGGAGAAATATAAATGCACATGCAGGGCATTCAAGTCAAATTTACTTTCCTTTGTGGGTTTATGATCGACTCAGCAAAGAAAAGGAGGTTGAGAGGGTAGAAGTCATAGAAGAAGAAAGAGAAACAAGGAAGATGATAATCGTTGCGCTATGGTGCATACAGTTAAGCCCTAATGATCGGCCGTCAATGAGGAAAGTTCTAGATATGCTTGAAGGAGATATCGATAAACTACAACTACCTCCAAAACCGCTTTTGTATCCAATAGAGGCACCAATTGATGATGACAACAATGAGATAGAACTTGAAATGGTCTCATCTTCATCGAGTGCTCCGATAAATTCTAGCAGTTACCAATTTGACCACAACAATGAGTTTACAAAATCATGTATTGTGTGATTGTTCTCCTCTTGTAGAAATGAGATGCAAAATATAATTAACACTATCAGCATGTACCATCATTGATAATGTAATCTATGAAGCTTTTACATGTTTTTCATATAGCATCGGTGTTTTCTATTAGACTCATTATGTCCATGTTTTATAAATGACAATGAATGTCGTATGGCATTCGTTATAATTTTTGTTTGGTGTGAATCCTCTTGGCATAACAATGTAATTTTTTCTTCATGGTGATGTTTGCATTTTGAGCAATGAATCTCTCTCGTTTCCATCAAAACCTCTCACCCCCACCCTTCGACCCCGCTCGATCAACCAGCTCGACATCAGCTACATGCTCAAGCAATCTCTGACTTCGACCTAACCGATGAACGATTGTGGCTATCAATTTTTGCCTTTACGATGAATAGAAATTGAACATGTGATGTCATGTTAGAGGATGTGATGTATTACAAAAGCACAATATCTCAATGCAGTAAGAATTTGTGCATTCACTCGATGATAAGTAATGAGATGGTGCCTTACATCCTTCCGAACAAGTATTATATTCCTCACTGTTGTCCCTTGCACGTGAGTTTTCTTGCTTAGCAAACATTCCTCCAGACACCGATGT
This sequence comes from Eucalyptus sp. ANBG9806169, assembly GCA_014182395.1. Classification (NCBI taxonomy): domain Eukaryota; kingdom Viridiplantae; phylum Streptophyta; class Magnoliopsida; order Myrtales; family Myrtaceae; genus Eucalyptus; species Eucalyptus sp. ANBG9806169. Next base: position 14,252,674 of record CM024580.1, read on the forward strand.
TGATAAGGAACGCGCAATATCCACTTCACTTGGATATTGCAGACAGAGAACCCTGACCTGATGCCGAATTAGCAAGGTACTCCTAAATGGAAGCTACAAACAACGCCATTCATTAGGAGTAAGAATACATAGAGAAGTAGCAAAAGTGCATGTTGCTACTTAAACTTGGGTTGCCTTGCCAAGTACAACAGCAATTCACTTTTTCTGCATGGTCTTTTCAATTACTTTAGATGGTTTTTAAAGTATCTAGAAACAGATAAAGCAGGAAGGACCTTCCTAGTACAAGGTCAGAAATTGAAGGCTTTCAATGACTCTGAACAAGTCTCGGTTTGGAGAACACAAAATTGTTCGAGATCACTGCTGAAAGCTGACTCTCGAATAGCATATTAAAAGCTTTTTTCAGATTTGTTGCACCACGAGTCGAATGCACTGATGGGTAAAAGAACAGAACCGCCATGTCTATGCAACTATGCTGACAAGTAATATTCCAAGCCAAACCTTTACATGAAGAGATTCGCCAGTAGGTAGTCCAAACCAAGTACGATCGACAATGCAGAATGTCGAGCTAAGTGTTAAATATCATAAATACCTTCAGAGAAAGTAAGGGATAGGGTATGAATCCAAGTGGCTCAAGCTTCGAGCCATTAAAAGTCTGATGGTTGGAAAGGTCCCCTGAAGTTTGCAACCCGGTGGCCATCGTCAATGAGGTTCGAGAGATGAGAAATTGGTGCATGTGCAGCGTCTAATGCAGCATTTATTCTCATTCCTTGTTCTTCCAATGAAGGACAAGCAAGATTACCGCCAGGTACAAGATGTGGAGCAGACCTTACCACCTCTTCTGATCCAATAAAACCGACAGGAATGGCTAGTAGCTTGTCAGATTCAGCTCTGTTCATCAACATTTTAGAACCACAAGTGCGAGCACAGTTATCATCACAACTCGAAGTTGAAACTACGTTGTTCGACTAGAATGCACACCGCGACTATCATGTTGTTATTGGTAGTGTGTTCTACCAATTGTAGCAATTATGATCATCTAAACAGACGATTCCTATCAAAAAAATATTCAGGTCCTCTCAAAGCATCACTTTCAAAAGAATATTCAGGTCCTCTGAAGCAACACTTTTGACGAGGCAAAAAAACAATTACGCCATGCCTCAGGCCACAAGCCATCAAAGGCACTTGCGCTCTCGAATGATGCATGTATTTAAACTAGTGCAGATGACAGAATTCGCCAAGTAAGATAGTGTGCACAAGCAGGTAATTTATATTAAGAATCCTATAAATGTAGGTAAGTAGCTTTCAGATTGAAATGAAAAGTTAAGCTAATCACTAGAGTAGGTACTATGTTCGACGCAATGGAGAAAAAGTAAACGATATGAGACAGAAACATCTCAAGAATCGAGTTTCTTACTTATTCCTGCAGTTCATCACGCTCATTGGAGAATCATCCTGATGAGAAAGACCATTCATTGTGACAGGAGGCTGTGGAACTGTCTCTTCCAATTCCTTTGACATTTGTTCCTCTGCTGCACCATTCATTGTGACAAGAGTATACGCCAACTGAGAGATACTTGCGTCCTCTACTATGCTGATGCAAGGGGCGCAGTTTGCCAACCATTATAAGGGAGAGGCAGTTTTTTATTCATAAGCCAATTAGCATGATACATCAGCCAACAATGTCTATTATATAGAAAATCTATGTCTTTCTCTTTTAATTACACTTTTACTTATAATGCTCATTAAGGCTCCATTTAGAGATCACAGAAGGTATTTGTTAAGATGTCGAAGTAGATTGCACTAATTTACCATTTTTCTTCTTTACAATGCTAATTTCAAAACCGGAGAAAAAAGAATGAAGACATTTGACTACCGTCACAAATGTTTAGAATTCACAATTACCAGACTTCGCAGCTTTTTTTTTTTTTTTTCCTTATTTGCTTTTTAAAGGTATTTCATTTGAAATCTTTAGGTCTTTTATCAATTACTTGATGTCCAACTTAACAAAAAAATTCAATTTTCGAAATTTGCAATTTTATTCCAAGGCCTTTTAATCTAAAACGTTTCAACTTTCAATTAAATGTAAAGATACAAGATCACCTTCTCTAACCTCAACCTCATTCAAAGTCAACTTGAGATGTCACCCTCGACAAAACTAATCTGAATCTTGCAGCTAAGATTAGAAGCGGAAAGAAAAGGCATAAAATACTGAAAAAGAACTTGGCAAAACCGCTTAGAATGCCTAGTTGAAAGGTAAGAATTCACTTCTGTCGTGTCGAAATCTATACAGATGTGAGGAAGCCATCACACCAAAACCCTCCCCTCTTCAACTCTAAACTGAAGAAAAAAAAAAAAAAAACAGAGAAGACAAGATGCACAAAACAATCGAAGATTTACAGAGAGATTGACGAAGCCAGCATGCCCAAGATCACTCAACAGCAGCAACAGGAGCAGCAGCTGAGAAAAGAGTGGAAAGAAAAGGGAGATATAAATGTAATGTCATTCGACTTTGCTTAATGTGTTCGTTGTCCATATACCCTTTGAAGGAGGAGCTGTGCCTGAGATCTTTACAACGGCCTGGTGCTTGCGCTGTCGTTGCCTTTTCTTGGTAATTTTATTGTTGTTGCCATTGCTTTCATGGGGAGGGTTGTTTTCGCATTTCATTATGTCGACCTTTACAATGTGGTGATCCGATGTCCCTTTCGATGACAGGACCGAATACGACCCTGGAATGAACTTGTATGGGCAATCTGGTGATGCCAATATGTAGTCCACCCTTGTTCCGTATTTGCACGTCCCTTGCACACCTGCAATAGAATAAACAGTTTCAAATTACATATTCAGACAATTTCTCTTTTTGACGTCCCCATGCCCCTCACACTTGAAAAAAAGACTTTGGACTTCAATTTTTATACCACGGATTTTCACATCAAAGGTTGATATCGACAAAGTGATGACAACAACGGATGTATATATTCAACATGATCATCATGCTTCAAATGTTATGAATTTCCGTCCATTCAAGTCAATCATATGATCATCGAGCAAAAGGAGCATCGTGCTTGAAAAGCACCTTAGATTAGCCATTTGACAAAGCGAAAAAGAAAAATCGAAAGATGGGAAAGCGAACAAGTGAGTTCTTACTTTGTCCTTTGGCAATGACGACCACGGACTCGCATTCTCCGGCAAAGTCCTTAGCATCTGTGTACTGCTTGCTCTTCAGAAACCTCATGACTTCAACCTTTGGGGTCGGTTTTCCCATCTCTTCATAGTACTGTAACAAACACAGGTGCCCATGATTACAAAATCGCCGTAGCTTAAGCTATTTAGTAATCGAAATGTACATACCTTGACGATGTCGGTCCACCGCTCTTGCGAGTAATCGGTCTCGTCGAGAGAGTTGAGGCCACCAGCCAAGATGTGGGGAGAGTCGCTCGACTGGATGATGGCGCCGACTTGCTTCATCCGCCAGTTCTCGTCGAGATGATCCAGGTGGGTGCACTGGAAGTTCACTTCCCCAACATGGGGCACTTCTATTGTTGCCTTCAGAACATTCCTGTGTAATAAAACATATCGAGTTCACAGCCACTTCGATTCCTGGTCAATTTAATATGTCGATCGATCATAATTCAATCCACCCTTTTCTTCTTTTTCTGAATTTTCGCGCAACGAAAGCACATAATCCCTTCACTATCTAAGGCGCGGCTTAATTAATCGAACACAAAAGTCTTGGAAATTGACTCCATGACAAGCAATTGAGCGGTGTCTCAAACAAGTTCTATCCGGTCTGTCTCGCTTGAGAGAAAGGTAGTTTTCCTTGAAGATGAGTAGTCCTTGTATAGTCTTCAGGTCAAGCATCTGATTTGGCAAATACATAAAATAAAGCAAAAGCAAAATCCTCCCCACGTTACTGTCCTACCTACATACACCTTACCCCGCCCTCATTTAATGTACGCCATAGATCTTATCCTTCGTTTATCTTCCCAACTCCTTATTTAAATACTAAAGAGCAAAAATATATATGTAATTTAGCAGGTTCCTTAAGCATTCTCTTGACTATATCAGCAATTAATACAGAATGATCTTCAACGCTGACTCTCATCAACCCACTAAATGCAACCAGAAATGAAAAAAAGCGGAATGAAAGAAGTCCAAGACAGTCTTTCATCACACACACTCACACGAATTTCGAATAGTTATAACCGAAGATATTATTATTATTATTATTATTATTATTATTATTATTGATAAATGACAATTCTCTGGAGAACCCATATCTAAAATCATAGAAAGAAAAAATGGGTTTTTTTTTTAAAAAAAATTAATTTATATTTTAATTCTGACTGGCATTGCTCACAGCTGGTGCTGGGATCCTTGGAAAGGCCCACCATTGTTGTTGCAGATACCTTTCCGTAAGTTGTACAAAGGCAAACAGGCTGTGGGAGAAAAGCCTTGGGGAATTCTTGAATTTTTGGTGGTAGGGTTCTCGTCAATAATATTCCAATTTCTTCCCAGATCAGTTCCTGGACAACTCCATTCAGATAATTCCAAATAGAACAGTTTTAAAAAGGGGAGGGAAAAAAAAAGACAAAATATAAACCAAGTGACAGCAAGATTTTCATCCACAAATTCTGATGGCTAGGCAAAAGCTTATGTTTTTGCTTTTATTTTTTGGTCTTGTGAATTTTTATTACATCCACCTTACCTTAATTTCAACGAAAATTTCAACTGTCCGAAGTGGATTTGCACTGTTGTAGATGGGTCTGCGGAATTAATCACTTCGAAAAATATGAAAAAAAAAATTATATAATATGTCTAGAGGAATATTAATTTATGATATATTATCAAACTTCGTTTTCAAAGGTGGACGCCTCAATAAATAAATGAAAATATCTTTTAAATTTCGAAATCGCCTAGGAAGACCACTTGCTCAACGAGAAAGAGAGCATATCATCGTCACCATAATTACGAAAATGATAGCAAGAATAACAGGTAAAAAATATATGGAAATTAATAAATAAATAAATAAAATAAAATAAAACGAAATGACGGACCTGAAATCGGTGTCGTCGAATATCTTCTGGACCTTCCAGTGCTTGATCGGCCACCGGGAGAGGACGGCGTTGCCGTACTCCGGCGCCCAGCTCTCGGCGAACGCGTAGCTCATCCCCAGCGCCGCCGCCAGCTCCGACAGCGGCTTCATCTCCCTCTCCTCCTCCGCCTTCACGTCCTGCAGCGCCACTATGTCCGCGTCCAGCTCCCGCAGCACCTCCACCACCGTCCTCGTGCTCCTGTACGCCTGCCGGCCGCCGCGGGGGTCGCCGCCGCTACCGCCGTTCTCGAGGCTCCCCCTCGCCGTCGCCGGAGCCTTCCCTTTGAAGATTCGACCGATCGACGCTGAGGCCAAGGACGAGGAGTGGGGAGATGGAGAAGGAGAAGTCGGAGGTTCGGCGGCGGCGGCGGCGGCGGACGATTCGCTGAAGCTCAGGTTCCGCCGGCTGCGGAGGAGGGAGATTTCGTTGTCCGGCAGGTTGATGGAGACCCGGAGCTTCGATCTCGCGAACTTCTGCTGCTTCGTCAGGCGATCCTGGCCGTTGAGCGGGTGCAGGGGAGACTGCTTGAGTATGCCCCGCGGGCGGTCCAGATTGGCCGACTTGGCGCGGAGGCCGCCGACGACGGCGCCCTCGCTGTCGAAGTCGAGGCTCGACGACTTCTCCAGCTTCGGGACGGCGGGGGCCATGGAGAAGAGCGCGGCGTTGAATGTCGCGATGCGGATCGACCCGGGCGGCCTCGAGTCGTTCGGGTGGACTGTGGACGAGGATCCGTTCGCGGCGGGTGGGTGCGGGTGCGGGCGCGGGCTCGCGGCGCCGCGGTCGGAGGGGGATTTGCCGAATTGCTTGACGACGACGACCTTGGAGTCGGAGGAGCGGCGGTGACGGAAGGGCCACCGGAGGCGGCGGCAGAGGCGGCGGAGCTTGGAGTTGAGGAGGCTCAGCATTTTTCTGGGGCGCAGGACGAGGAGTCTTACATCGGCAATGCTAGAGTGATGCTGGGCATGAATGGGTAGTAGCTAAGCACTATCTTGGGGTATCATGTGTAAAAGGGCAGTGGAAAGTTTTATGCTATGGTGGTGGCCTGGTGGAGGCATTTGATGTAGGGGGAGAAAAAAAAAAGATAAAAAGTTTATATTAATTTTTATTTTTAGTCACATGTGATGTAAAAAATTAATGATAACGCAAAGAAACTAAAAGAGATTCTTGAGACGATTTGATTATAACTTTTCATTCATCATGAAAGAAGATAAAACATTTGGTTTACAATAAAGAACCGTGGTTATATATTCTAAGTGTCAACAAGCATGGTACATTATGTCAACATTTTATTTTGCACTTTTCATGAAAATACACAATCTCATTTCCTTGAAATTAATCGATCATTATCTTCTGATTCTCCCTCTCCCGTTCAATCTATCATGATCGCCGCTCGATATTCAAAATCGTTCTCTCTAAAGTCACGCCACATTTGGTAATTTCATGTCAAACGTACGATTTATATAACACGAGCATTCTAGACTTAGATGGACTTATAGATATAAATCGTGCGACCTTAAGATATAAAATATGGCTAATTTATTTGAAAAATATCAGCTTTGCAATTTTATTGCATCATTTCGAAAATCCTCATAATTGTAGGGGGAAGGAGAGGGTGGGGGAGCACCGCTGGGTCCAAATGCCTTCCTTGGCGGAGAGGGAGGGGAACTTTGAAGAGAGGTTGGTCTGCCGAGAAATGGGTTCGCGACACGTGGCGGAGAGGTAGGGGGCTAGAGAGAGAGAGAGAGAGATGCCAACTACTCCACCAAGAGAGAGAAAAAGAGGGGAGTTTCCTGGGAGGAGAGTACAGAAATTGTCGTTTTGGGGGGGAATAAAGAAATTGCAGAGGAGGAGACGCCTCCAACAACTCCAGTCCAGCCAATATGAATTTCTTATTTTCGACGCCACGTCACCTGAAATCCGGCGTACTTAACTCCCATGCATTGTTCCCCCGATTTCAACCCCCTCTTTTGATTTTTATTTTAAAACCCCTTTATTTTTGATTTTTGGTTTTCTTTTTTTTTTTTTTTTTTTCAGGGCTGAGAAGATCACGCCTTTCTTTATTAGGGCCAAACTGAGATTTTCCAGTTGAAATGGCGAGTTAGGTCCACGGATGATTTGTGTTGGCGTGATCTCCCCTCATCAACCAGATCATCGAACGGGCTGATCAAATTGCCACATGTTTAATTTGGCTTAACCTAGGTCGCGACTTCTCCATCGAAAAAAACCTTTAATCGACGACGAAGTTACCACTGCTCAAATTAAATTAGGTAATCTAACCCGGTTATCAAAACGTTGGCCATGACGCGGCCTTCCTCTCTTTATTTTCCACATGTTAGCAAAGTACGATTTACTATGTTAAGACCGTCTACTATCTAAACGAAAGGATCATGAGAGCTCACATGGAAAATTATGATTTCTGCATTAATGGCTTGTGTAAAGGCGTGATCTCAAAAGAATGATTTCCCTTTACCTTTCCTCTTGCTTTTGGCTATTCAATTGGAGATAACATTCCCTTTTACAACGTTTTTCCCTCATCATTAAGGTAAGTTTGAGAACACTTTCCAAATAAAATTTTGGGCATGGAAGGACTTTTTGAGTGGAAGCAATTTGACCTCTCCGGTGGCCATCTTTCTTTGAATGACTCCCGACTTGGTTTTCGTAATGGCTTCTTAGGGTTTGTAGTTCTTAGGGTTCCGGGCTTCATAAGCTCTTTCTTTAGCAACTTTCCCTGCCGAGTGGTTTCTCCTCCATAAGCTTTGGCAATGAAACTAGGAGAGATTAAAAAACAAGAGAATTAAAATAATAGACAAGTAGAAGGGCCCAAATGACATCATGGGGTGCGTTCATTGAGTGAATACAAAATGTTATCTTAGACGTCAAAAGGTTGACAAATCAATATAAATAAATATACACATGCAAAAACCGTACATAAATCCATAAATAAGACTAGATATTAATTGATTAATTGATTAATTAAAAAAATAAGAAAATGATAGAATAGTGAGGATTAGGTGATCTATGATTCGGCTATTATTGGCTGATGATGGTGGTGGCCTCTAGGGCTGTGTGTAGCTGGATTAGGCTTTTTTTTCTTCTTCTTTTCGAGGTCTTTTTGGGCTAGATGACAGCTCTTGTACACATTTGGGGATGGTCCTACTTGGATAGTTTGATGCTGTTGGGTATTTCCCATGCATAATCTCAGTGATCTGTCTCTACTATTAATTTTTTCTTCTTTGAGGCTAACTAGCTGGATATTATATAATCTAAGTACAACAACTTGATTGAGGGTTCCAGAATTTTTTTATAATTTTATCTTTTCTTGTTATGTCTCTTGATTGGGAAAAAGAAATGATCGATTTTCAGAAGTCGGCCCACATCATTGAAGTAGATGGATTATTGAAACAGACTATGTATATGTGATCTTGTTAAATGTGATTTTGTTAAGAAAAAGGTTGAGTTGTAGATATGGTGATTGGTTTTCTTGATTAGAATTTGAGCGAGTATTGTGTGCTCTTGATGTAGGATGAGCTCAACTCGCAAATCTCTAGATCATATGGGTCATACGATAGATCTGCTTCATTTTTTTGAAGCATCTAAGAATTTCTAGTACAACTTGCATTGCAATTTAAAGTCCCATTTTTCACATGTTTCTCCTCAAAATGGCAATTATAAAAGAATGATTCAAATGTTTGTTAATTTGAGTGATTTCATTGGTTAAAGTAAGAGAAATGTGCAGTGATCTTGATCCATTAACAAGAGGGAGAAATCTCTTGGACGAATTAGGCTTTGCCATCTTATGATTGTGAACCCACTCGAGTGGATAATCACCCAAGCTGAATTTAGAAGATAATAATTATCTTCTCTTAGGCTTCACGGAAAGGAAAAAAAAATACTAGAAAAATTGGAAATTACTCAACTCAAAGCGAGGACACATGATTATTATGAACGTACATACGTACATACATACGTATATATACTTGCATATACACATTTGCATATACGTGTGTGTAATTTTCTTAAGAACAGATAAAACACAAATCTATAACATACAATAAATGCAAAGTCGAAGCGCATTATGTCAATTAGCCGCCTTGTTCAATAAATCCTGATGAAAAAAGAATGGCGGCTAGAGCTGAACGCACCTAAAAAGGACCCCCTGTTCCCTCATACCTATAGCCGCACTGCAGGGGTCGCATTCAGTGTTTTGCAATGTCCGGACACATTAATCAAATGGGCATCTACAGCCATAGTTGCATAGTTTCTCATATTATTATTATTATTATTCCTAAAACCGACGTTGTATAAATTTCCGACGGCCATAAATAGAAAGGAGATAAAATAATTTAATTCATTGCCGGAACAGTACAACGGCTATAAGTGCGCGGCGTCCAAAATCCGAAAGAAATTGTGCTGATCATTAATGGAAAAATAAATTCTTGCTAGAAAAAATGTGCAGCCATCTGAATTTTGAACAAAATTGAATGCGATCGGTGTATAATATACGCCCGTCAAAATTTTAACAGAAATTGCTTTGAAATCTACCGATAAGCATTCGAGTGTCAACAAATATATATATAAAAAAAGGGGAAGTCGATTTATTTCTTGTTCAGCCATCAATTATTTCCATTTGAATAGCTAATTTTCTTCCATGAGATAATACTAGAAATAGGGAAATCGATTCGCCAAATAAGGCGACGTGTTTCTGTTGGGCTTTCAATATTATCTTGCTTAATTAAGTACAAATCACCGTTGTCCCAATCGCTTGCAACTTAATTTTATAAACAAGGGTTTGTATTACCAACATAGCTCCTTTTCATTCTACCGTCAAGACGTACTTTAGGGGTTAGCCCTAAAAATATAAAGTGTTAACCGGGGAAGAAAAACAAGAACAAATTGAGAAACTTTGAATTATTGTACCGAATTTGAGCATTGCCCACGGCCCTAACTAGACCACGTAGCTCTAGCTATTAACTTTTGTTAAATTCGTCTACTGCCACCACTTCGTTAAAAGGGCCAGCCCACAATCAGCTTTGCAACACGAAGATAATAGAAATAAATGCAACTAGAACTATAACATTGAGCTTAAAATTGAAAGGGAAGGAAGGCTCTTGCTGGAAATTATTCTATGGTCATTTCTGAGAAGCATGTACATAGATTTTTCTCATGTTTATAATGGGCTTGCACAACTTTTAATCTTTGCTCTTTCGAAATTATTAGAGCCCCTTTAGTGGAAGTGTATGGATTGTAGACAAGCCCAAACCCTAAAGGCAAGAGCTTTAGGGGGGGCTAAGTGAATAACTTGGACATTTTAGTGGGCTAGTTATTCACTCCTCGAGAGGCCCACAGTGGCACCAAGAACAGATTTTTGTATCTAATAGTCACTTTTTAATGTTTAACGTTTTATGTGGTACTTGTATTTTCTGTTTGTTTAATGTGATACTTAAACTGTTCGTAATTATTCAATATGATCCTTTTCTTTATCAAACAAGGGAGAAACTTTCTGTAAGCCCGTGGGCTGGGAGTCTTGTCTTTTCGAAGTTGTTTCGCCGTCGAAGTCTGGCTCGGGTTGCTCTGATTGTCGACTGTGTTCTTCTTGCCTTTTGTTTTTGGGCGTTGTTTGGGCGTTGTTTGGCCTTGCCTTCTTGTCTTGTTGCCTCTTGTGGCCTGTTTGTTTGCCTTGTTGTCAGCTTTTTTGTCTCGGCACCCTTCCACTCACTACGCCTTCTGTTCGTTTTGAGTGTAAGTTTTGTGGTACCATGACCTCATCTTGTATAGTTGGTTAAAGCTCAATATAATTTCTTACTTCTTACCAAAAAAAAAACTTTCTATAAGTCCCTAAACTGTTGCGAAATGTGTACTTAACTCTTTATAACAAAGTAAAAAAATCAACCCTTTAGCACTATTCATGAGTTTTTCATTTTTACAATATTGTACAGATTTTAATACACAATTTCATTTCAATCCATTTCCTAAATTGACAACAAATATACTGTCTTTTTTATTACTTTTTTATAACCTTTTTGGCCCTTATAAATACTATATAGTTCACTTAAGGTATACTTTAGTTTATGATCTTTATAATAGTAAAAGCAAAACATCATTTAAAGTTTATGTCGGCTTGATATTATTTTGATCAACCAGAAGATGTGTAAGGTTTGCATTTTGCGGTCGTCACTTCCAAGAGGCGACAATATACCAATGTCTATAGGGATAGGAATCCATGTGGGGATTGTGGGTGATCGAGTAGGCATGTCCTTGCCAAGAAGAGTTGTAGTGTATTCTAAACTTTAGGTATAATGTTACAATACAAACCCTAAATTTAAAAAGCTAATCCAACAAATATATTTTCGTCCTAATTTTTTATAAAGGACTCTAAAATTAAAGGAGGTTCACATGTCAAGATGGGCTCACTAACCCATCCGCTTAATTTTGAGAATTTATTTGATAACGTGTTTTATACAAAGTTTATATCGAACCCACAAATTTCCACAACGAGAGATGAGATTGATAGGATTTCTAAAGACCCAGAATAGCAAAATGCGCAAAAATCCATGCGACCATTGAAAGCGACAATATTTTCATACATGAATTTTCACGTTATAAACTTATAATATTTCTGACGTGGCACGCGCGTCATCACCATCGACGAAATACGATTACGATCTTTTACATGCGTCTCGCGTCGCGCCAACCGAAAACGCGACGTGTAACAATCACGGAATATCCGCCCACGCTCGACTTACGCAGCAGAAGACGAGACGACGATCAGCGCCCCTGTAGGCTGTCGCCGCTCACTGTCAAGTTACGACCGGCACCCCCACGTGTCGAGCGGTGGGGAGCTCGGGGGGGCAGGGCCGCGTCCTACCGCGGGTGAGGGTATCGCCGCCCCCCGAGCTCCGGCCCATTCGGTATTTATATTATAGGACTGTTTTGCAGGGGAGGAGAGGAGAGGAGAGGAGAAGGGGGGAGAGAGAGCGCGTGGAAATGAGGGCTTGAGCAGTGCCCGGAGCAGAGGAGCAGCAGCGATGATGGTGGAGAGCCAAGAAAACCCTAAGCCCTCCCCCAAGGTAAGACCCCCCGCCCGCCGGCGATCGCCCGGCGGCCGCCCTCCCGATCGATTCCCCCACGGCGATGTTTTCGCTGCTTCGATTGCGCCCCGGTCGTCCCCGTCGCGCCGCCGGGGCGCCCGGCCGTCGCGGCCCGTTTCGGCGCGGCGGGGATTCGGGGAAGTACGTGAATTCTTCTGCCGTTGTGTTTTTGACTTTTTTTTTTTGTGGGATTGGGAGTGTGGTGTCCGTTTTTTTTTTTTTTTTTGTTGTTGTTTTGTTTTTGTCTGCTTGCGATTATGGGGGGGCGGGATTGATTGAGGCGAATGTGGCTAATTGCCTGGGAAAATTGAAGCTTTTCGGTTTTCGTTTGAGCTCCGGAGGATGATTTCGGCTGGGTCTAGCGGTTTCGATCGTTGCGGTTTCCGTTTTTATTAGGGCGGCGTTCGCGAGCGCGGTGATTCCCGCCGGGGGTTTTGATTGGTGGGGAAGAGGGAGATTGGGATTAGCTGAGTGAAGGAAACATTTAGTCGTGGAAATCGGAATGTGGGGTTGGCATCACGGTCCTTGTGCCTTTTTTTTTTTTTTTTTTTTTCTGTGTTGAGTTCGGTTGTTATGTAATGGTGTTGCAGGATGTGTGGAGGTGATGCGGTGATATTATCTGCGAGCTTAGTAAAGAAACTTTTGGTACTGGTCCATAATGTGTTCGTTGATTCGAGCTTTATGGCATAAGCAAGATAACTTTGTCCATGAGGGATTGGATTGTTGCATGAGTAGGCGAACGGTCTTGTGCTTTGCATATGCTGTTTTGAGGTCAATCTGTAGCGCATTTGCTGTTCTGTCAGTGTCTGTGTGTTGAATGTCGATGATATTTGCTTTAGTGGGAGAAGGAATCGATTACTTGCCTAGACATATCGTTTCTACCATCTCCATTTTGCTTATGTGAGGCAAAGTCGCTATTGATATCACATCGCCTGCGAGGGAAGGATATATCTTGTTGCATGGGTTGAATATCGTGGCTGATTGAATGCTGAGTTAGTTTTTTGTTTCTCTGTTTTTTGTTACTTTAAGAAATCTGGGAGTAGCTCAATCGACATATATGCCGTGCAATGTGGGAAGTGCCACAAATGGAGGGTGATCGACTCACAAGAAGAGTACGAAGAGATCAGAAGTAACTTCTCAGGGAACCCCTTCTATTGCAGCAGGAAACCTGGCATTTCGTGCAAGGATGCGGCGGATATAGAGTACAATGCGTCTAGAACATGGGTCATTGACAAGCCAAACTTACCGAAAACTCCGGAAGGTTTCAAGAGGAGCCTGGTTCTGCGAAGAGATTTCACCAAGTTAGATGCTTACTACATCACACCTTCCGGGAAGAAAATGAGGACCCGCAATGAAATAGCAGCTTTCTTGGAAGCAAATCCTGAATACAAAGGTGTGTCCATCTCGGAATTCAGTTTTCACTGCCCCAAGATAGTGGAGGACACCATTCCGGAGCATGTCGAGAAGAGAGTTTCCGGCGGTGGCAGTGGGAGTAATAAGAAATCTAAAACAATGAAAGATCAAGAATAAGCAGTTGCTGGTGATGGGTGCTCGGTTCCACTTAGGAAAGCTGTTGTTTAACGTAGTATGTTCGTGTGCTTAGCATGATGGGGTAAAATTTTGGGGGATCTCCAGGCTTGGCTCTCTGTTTGTTCCCTGGCATGCACTTGAATCTAATTTACATATGGACGTCGTGAGAGCAAGTGCTTTGTGTGTTCCTGTGGGTTAATATTTTCTTCTGAAATGCGATTAGAGGTACTCCAGGAAAGGAAGCTTTGTTAATTCCAAGCCAAAACTGAGAAATTTGGCTTAAAGTTTTAGCAGGAGTATTCCTGCAAGCGTGTTGCTTGACAGAATTCGAAGTGCGTCTTGCAGATACCGACTAATGCGAGAGTTTTAATTTTGGAATGGCGATCGAGCGCACTCGTGAGATGTTCTAGTTCGACACGATACGAAGAATTCTTTTTTTCAAGTGTTGTATGTTGAAAGTTCATTATTGTCTTTATATAAGAAATTGGCCCGAAAGCTGGCTATTGTTTGCCATTTGCAGTTTGGAACATTATTGATAGCAATGACCGTTTGCGTTTGGAGTTGTTTCGAACTTTTGTCTTCTTCATGTTGGAAAGCACCCCTCTTGTCTGAATTTCTCAGTGATTTAAGAGGCTTAATTCCGAGAACAAAAGCCTTAATCGCGTATGAAAAAACGTTTGGTAAAGATCCTTGACTTCTGGTCTTTCTATGCACCTCTTTTTTCTGCTGTTGTCTGGTCCTTTCTTATGGATGAAAGAAAGGTGCTTCCGAATCAGTTTTGAGTACTTGTTTGCTAGTTTCCATACCATGGGACAAGTGTCACGGGCTGAAAGAAGGTCAACCCAAGAGGTTCCCAGAAGACGAAGGTGACGCAACCTTGGAGGATCTCCTGCTTTCACTCGGGTTCTCGCCAAGTCTTCTCCCCAAAGTATCCAAGTGCGGGCGAAACCGCCATTAGACCCTATCTCTATTTATGTCGGTAGTTGATAGCTTTTCATTTATGTCGGTGATTAGTAACTGCCATTAGTATCGGTAATTGAGGCAGTGCAATCTCGTCCGCTGACTAAAATCTAGATCAACGGATATAATCAGAGAGCCTCGAGACTAAAATCTAGATCAACGGATATAATCAGAGGGCCTCGAGTATAAGAATGGGTGCCCTCCTCCTCATTTGTATCCATCCAATCATTTTCAGTAATACAAATTCCCTTTTTCTCCAGAGCTCCTCTCTCTATAAGCTTTCTCTCTCTACGATTACGATCCAGGTGTGCAAGCGAGTGTGCGAGTGTTGATTTCTCTCTCTACGATCCGGCTCTCTCTATAAGCTTTCTCTCTCTACGATTACGATCCAGGTGTGCAAGCGAGTGTGCGAGTGTTGATTTCTAATTCCAGTTTTCCCAAAGAGAGGGGAAAGCTAGAAGGAAGGGAATGAGCTAGAAGATGCCTGATGTTTGCAAGGCAATTCAATTCTGACTGTCCTAAAAAGGTACGGAAAGGAGGGAAGATCGGTCCGCTAGTTCACGCAAATCCGAAGAAGTTATCACGGACGAGCCACATGCAGGGAAACTTGCACGTGTGGTTCTGGCCAGGCTTTCCTTAGGTATCTGGAGCGGATTCAAAGCAATTTTGAAGAAATTAGATACTATGAAGTAAATCAATTATATACTATAAAAATTTTACCCTCTCTTTCATTTCACTCTCTACGATCCGGATGTGCAAGCGAGTGTTGATCGAGCAAGGCTTGGCTTGGGTGATCCAAAGTTGCCCGAGTCGCTGCGCGGTCACGATCCCAATCGATCGGCCCGTAACACAAGCATGTAACATGCCAAAATTTATGACACAGCGAGAGGCAATGAAAGAGTGACATTGTCAATACGCTCAATCTGGCAATTGTCTCATAAGCATATCTGATCGTCAATGAGAAAATGAAACCTCGCCAGCAGCAGATGGTAACATTTCCCAGGATGTGATTGTTTATATGAATCTTCTTATATCATTGCACTCGATTCTCTATTAAGGACTCCGAAAGATCTAAGTATGTCAACTCTTACGAGTTTTACTACGTTTTGTCTCCTTCGAAGTTGTTTTTCCCGTCTCTCTACCCTTTCATCCCCACCGACCATCTCATAATCACAAGCATCTAGCGGCCTTCTATTTCCTACAGGCAGTACACGAGAGAGTCTGTGTCTACTTCTCCATCATCTTGCAAAATGAATCCAAGAAAGAGAGTTTCACTCTTTGGAACTTCCTGATCTGCAAATTCCCTACAGCGTATGCAAACCCCAGGTGTTACCGAGCTCACACTCCATGTGCTCCATCTTTCCCCGGCTTAAACCGAAAAAAAAAAAAAAAAAAAAAAAAATCATGCTTCAATCTCAGTAAGGAAATGAAACCTCATCTTCCATTACATTTCAATTTAGATTTATTAGATGACACTGCGGCTTACTGAATTTGCTGCCATTGAAATCCGAAGCATCCGAAACAGAAAACTCAAAACAAAACTCTCATGGAAGGGAACAGATCTTGTTATCGAGATGCAGTCTATATCTCACATAGTAAATATTAAGGCCATGTTTGCAAGAACTAGTGATACCTTTTGAACAGAGCACGAACTGACCAAAACAAATTGAAGACGTAACAGCGCCAGGTTGCGAATTCAAAGCACAATCCATCTGTCAATTGCATTATTGAAGCAGGTATTGGTCTTTCAAACAAATTAAGCCACCAATCCAAAAAACGACTAATTGGATGGAAACTTCTCATGTTTCAATTGTGAGGAATGACTGGACCAAAGGTGATCATGTGGATAACTATTAATCCGTCTACCTTTGCTATGAAGAAAGTTTAGTTGACAAAATGTCTTTACAGGGTCCAACTTCCATTCCCTCCTTTATTCATGCAGATAGTAAGCATAATGAAAAGCTCTTGTTTCTTCCCAGTGCATGGTGCTGATCTTACCTCCCCATTTTCCCACCACTTGTGTCTTCCTTGAGAAAATATCACAAAAGCTTGTGTTTCCACCAATGTAGGTATCACAAGTTCTTCCTCAAAGCACAGCACAAAGCTCCATCTGCAAGATAAGTAGATGAAAGTCTTTGGGACAGTCACAGATATTCCATTTCACAAACTTGCTTAGATTGGAGAAACTATTTTTTCCCAACTTGTTCCAAAGTATTTACAAACAAAAGAATGTTATCAAGGGTTCACCAAATATCACCTTCTAGGAACCTACATTTCTGTTCTAATATCAAAAACTCAGCAACTTACACGGGGCAGTAACAGGGTATGTACATCTAAGCCTAGAGGCAAAAGAAGGTCACCTTCAGTTGCTTGGGAAAAACCTGTGATTTGGCCATAGAATACCCAGTGGGAGAACTAGCATTACAAGCACAATCCTCGATGAACACTGACCAATGTGAATCAGAAGAGCAAGGCCTATTTCTTATCAAGAAACAGACTAAGTCCTCTGAATCCTCTGAATAAGGAGCACAGGTCCTGCATCTCATTAGCTCCAATCCATGAAGCATGTTGTCAGCTTCTCGACTGAATGCTAGCCAAACTCCCAAGTTGGATCAGATCAAGATTCGGATCCTGTTTTGCATGACCTAGTCGGGTTTGGTATACTCAAGAAGCATGTGTGGGGACCGGTAAATCTTAACTAGTGTCCAATAAAGGACCTCCTCCACTCCAAGTTCACCTTCTGCTCTTGCAGCATATATATCCTCGCAAATTGCCATCAACCTATCACAAGACAAATATCTGCTGCTTAATGTGTTGTAGACTATACCGGTAGATGCTTTATCCAACATCTTTTATGAAACTTTTCTATAGTGAAGTTAGATTATCCAGAAAAGTGTAATTCCAGATTTGGATAAATGAGAACTGAAAGTAATCTTGAGTGAAGATAACACAAGCATAATGTTGCCAGTTATTACAATATTAGAGTTTCATTACCAAGAGAACCACTACAACAGTTGAAATTTGTTGCAACTTTTGCTTTTAGCTTGTCTTTTTCTTAAGCATTTAGAGTTCAATTTTATTCAGGCTTTGTTTGCTTCTTGGAAAATGAATGATTTGAAAAAAAAATTCGAAAGCTGATGGCTTGTATCATCTACAAAAATGAATGAAATCGCCTATGAAAATGTTTAAAAATAAATTGTTTTCGATAATAAAAACTTTTCCATTGACTAATTATTTTAAACCATACAAGCGATCGTTTTTAGAAAAATATTTTCTAAATCATTTATTTTCTGTGAAGCAAATGGAGTCTTAATGTTAAACGCCTCAAATATTTAAAAATATATGAATGTCAATATGTAAAGTCACCCTAAAGTTCTTCATAACGTTTAAAAGTTAAATTATAATTCGGGTGTGGGCTTTTTTCATGCCCTTTATGGCTCGAACACATTATTTTAAAATTGACCGACCAAGTTACCCTCTAAATAAATCAAATATTTATTATATCTGTCTCACATATAATAATTATCTTCTGATGTAATCACGTAATCCATACCGAATGATCATTTTAATGTCATTGGCACTATCACGGAGAATCAGATCTCCACCTTCTCTATTGTATTCAGATTCGGGTTATTAGCTTTACTTCTTGTACACATGACTTCAACCAAAGTCAAACTGGAAACACAAAAAAAGGAAGAACAAAAAACTTGCTAGATCTGAAAAATGACGTCTTTTTCATCTTCAATCGATTCATTTGCACCAAATCTTGAGCATTTTTTAATCTCACAGGCGGCACTATGTTTTCAAGATTACACAACAACAAAATATTTAAATGTCGAATTTGGTTTCTCTCCATACATTGTTCTTTCAATGGGTGGTTCCTCCTTTTGGTGAAAAAATAAAATTTCCTTTTGTTCTAGGTTCAAAGAGTACAAAAGGAAAACCTTTTAAGTAAACTAACATAGTAAAGTGATAATCAATCATTATGAATTTGCACTAGCAAAAGTAAGTATGAAAAGTATTGCTGTTTAAAAGGTAATTTGGTCAGTTAACTAGAAAGGGTGTATTTTACCCAAAAATGGTGTGGAAATCGCCCTTAATATATTGATTTTGGAAAATTTAGACAAGGCCTTTTGCTTTGGCTTAAAGAAACAACTCATCCATCTTTTTGCTTTCTTCAGGGACAGTAGATAGAGAAAAGAAAAAAGTATATACATATGGAACTGGCACTCCACCAAATACCACATTGCTATTTGAAAAGCCGATAAAAGATTAAACTTGGACCCATATTTCCATGTCTCAAACAAAAATAAACCTCAACTAAGACGGATTGTAAATATGTGAAACCTACAATACATAAGTATTCTTCAAAAGTAAAACTCGATTTGTCCTCACACATTATTCTCAAGAACAGTGCACTCTTCAAGCAATTACTTTATTGGCTATTCAGAAAACAAAATTCTTCTAAACTTTAGACCATTGCTCTTAAAGCTGACATTCACAATGCAAGGGACAACAATTTACATCTGGAACCTAGTTATGCAATAGTAGCATTATTGTATTAAGGAGTTTCATTTCAAACTTATTCACAGTTTTATTGAGAAAAATAAAATACTCTTAGTGAATTGTTTCCGGCAAGCAAGCTTGACAAAAAAATGACAACCAACATCGATCATATTCCGCATAATGTTATGAGCATATATGAGAATCAAGGTGATGAGAAAATAGAGAGAAGGCAATATGGAAATCTACTACCTGTCACAGGAAGGAAGATTTTCATAGGGTATTCTCATTCTCAAGTCAGCACACTGGAGTCTGATAAAGCGACCGACAGCCAGCACAAAAGTAATATAGAGGCCCCAGATGCTGAACTTGCTAAGCGTGTCACCGAGGATGCCCTCTAAAATATACATTCAAATAATTAGTCAACTGCAATTGTCACGCAATATCGTGATAGTTCTCTGATTTACTAGAAAGAACCATCTGTACTTCCATGACTTACGTGGGGGCGTTTCTTCAGACACTATAATTGCCATTGGTCCCTTCAATCCTCCACATCCACTGACATCTGATGAATTTATATCATGGAAGGACCACCACTTCTGTTCTGCACGATTCATGACAAGGTCTGCACTAACTGTATTAACCTGATAATTTATGGTGGATCAGTTGTCCTCGAAATTCATATCAGTATGCAAGTACATGTACAAGCCCAATGAGGAGAGTAAAGATCTAAAAGCTTTCCCAGATGCCATGTATCATATCATTGAATTTAATCCTAACAGAACCACCATTGGAATCAAACAGTCGAGGCTGCAACTATGTCGGCAAATTACTGCAGGAATTGAGTCCACTACCTTGTTAAAATTCAAGAAGGGATGGGCTTACCTCTTCCATGTCATCTAACTTCATGATATGATTAAGCACATCATTGTCAATTTGTTAATTAGATCCTGATGAGTTCGGTTCTTTTATTTCAAGCAATATGAAGTGGAGACATCACGACCTACACATGTCAACTATATCGGTTCCATGTTTCTCCCACCATTGCTTGGGAAAGACTCAAGCCAAAAAAATTTGGTGGATTCTCTAAAGAAAAATGAGAAAATGTAATGAAAAAAACTCTTTGGAGTACATATCCCAATCAAGTAATTAATGTGAGATTTTTAAGCCCTCATTCTTTTCATAAAGAATTTGCCATTGCCCACTGCCAGAAGTGAAAGAGAAAAAGGCGCCATGACCCAATATTTTGTTAAAAGAAATTTAAGCTACATCATGTGGAATTCACTTTGAGATTTCCAGAGTTCTCATATATGAAACCATGCATTTATCAATCAGCGAAAGATTGTATATACAATGGCGGGTGTCCCGTGAATCTTAGCATCATATCCTAGAGGGATGTAATTACATATCTACCCCTATATTTCCTCACAATTCTAGAACTACTTCCACATTTTTTGGCTAAAACCAATATGTTCGTCCATGGATGATCACGCGTCTCTCTCATAACTCAAGCTTTTGAATATAGAACAATGCAAGAACAGAATGGATCTGAACTACCAAAAGTAGCAGTTTACATGCAATTTTTGCTTTAAGCTTGAGTCTCCTGCACCATTCTCATATTCAATTGCCGTACTACAGTAAAATTGCACAATCAACTTGCATAAAGCCATAAGGAATATGCTTTTGTATGAATATTCTTAAAAATACACTAGCAGCATAAGTTTCTTACATGTATCTAATTTATTAAGTTAATCAGAATAGAAATTGTACACCAGTATTTTCACCGATTTAAATTATTAAGTAATAGTTGGAAAGATATCATATAAGAAGTGCAGATGAACCACACATAGTGTACTAAAAAATGAGCACAAATGCACTCTTGAAACATTTAGTGACGGCCTGATTGCACAAAGATAAAGGCATGTAATGCATGGGCTTCTTTGCAGTTTGTGTGTGTGATATGTGTGTGTATGTGTGAGAGAGAGACAGAGAGAAAAAGAGAGAGACAGAGAAAGACAGAGAGAAACAGAGAGTATGTAGGTAAACAACTGACCAATGACTCACTAACCAACTTACCTCCTGTTCAAGAGGTCTGACTTCACCGGAACCTGTGACACGGAAGTACCTGGGATAGATATTATGTATCCTAAAGCTGTTGCTGGAGCCATTGAGGACCTTTTGGATATTTGCTCTATTTGGAAGATCCTGAGAATCGACGGGCCTCTCATACTTCACAAGTTCCTTTCCTTTGGGTCGGTTCCTTGTAAGTACCCAGGTAAACGATATGCCCATGTCCATATCATGTTCAAGGGACTTAGAAAATCCAGACTGAACCACATTGGGGACAAGCCACAACTCGCTTGCATCAGCTTGGCAGCATATCAATTGGATATCATTCTTATCAAAAGTATCCAAGTAACCTTCAGGATCTAGATCAACGTCAGTGTTGAGCTCGTACCATGGGAGCTTCTCACATAAAGTGGTTTGATACAAAGTTAACCTTCCACGGATGGTCTTGATATCAATCTGAACGCTGGCATCTTTGATGGGATTTGCAATATTAGTCGGGTTACCACTGCTGTACATCTGACAAAGTCAAGGGGGAAAAGTCGCTTGAGAGTACTTCATCTATAACAGTCTAATGAGCCTTCTACTGACAGAATCTAAATGCATATTACAAGAACTGGAAGATAAATAACGTCATGTAGAGTTAACAAGATTCTGATGTCTTACCAGCATTGGGGCCCAGATAACACATATCAATATGAAAAATAGACAGATGCCACTGCAACATTTGGTCATTTTGGTCTGCTTCTCTCCTTGTTTGTGCTTGGCTCTATTTAAGACTGCATCACACTTGACCAGGTATAGGCTCGCATAAATGTCTTCCAACTAAGAGAAAAGGCATCAAATCAGTCTATGCACCATACAGACATGCAAAGTCCATTGAATAGCCTCAGAGGTAAGTAGGTTAATCATTCTTAGATCGTGAAACAAAGATACTTTCGTACTCTATTGAAAGATAAGAACTAAAATCACAGAGCAATAAGATTGTCTGTCAATAATAACAAGGTGCTCAGATTATAATGCAGCAAGAGGCACCAGATAAAATCAACTCCCTGAAGAAAGAAAACATATTCAATACCACAATTATCACAATTAGCACATTTATTCTGTTTGAAATCCTTGAGTGTGTCCACAGATGATTTCATGGTGGTTATCCTTGAGACATTTCCCACTTTACTACAGTCACATAAATAAGGTAGAATAAGTCCAGAAGATAACATAATTAACAGCAAAGGCCCCATGATTACATTCCTTTTATGTTATTTTCACTTCTCAACTATGTGGAAGATGGAAAATTGGTAAAAGAAGAGAATAAGATAAAGGGTCATCCTATGGCAGCAGATCTTTAAGGATCGTCTAGAAAACTACCAGGTATGGCAAAACTAGGGCAGGGTGGGAAAAGTACTTGATTTAGCCATCAGGAATGAGATAAAATGTAAATCAAAGAGTCTGAGTTCAACCTCGAGGCCTCGGGAAGAAAAAGAAGGTGACAGAGGAATAAATGCTTCACATTCCACTCTCGCATTCTCTATAGCAATCAGGGCTCTTACAGATCCAACTAAGACACATAAAAGGTGTTCATGGGGCCTCTAAAACTGTTCCAAAGCTAAATATCAGCTTAATCATCCTTAAACTGGAGGTTCTATAAGGATGGAAGAACTAAAATATGCTGAAGCAAGAGTATACATGATTCATCAACTTGTCAAGGGATATCTCGTTCATCTCAAGAAATGGCCACTCAAGTGAAGTCCAAGCTATGTAGTTGTACCTCAAATCCTAGAACCAATAACCACTGTTGAAAGAAAATAATAGAGACTACCGAAATCTGGCATTAGTGAAAAAGGACAGAGCAAAAGTCATCATGTTATTCCAGTATCTAAAGTCAACTGCCATTAGAAGTTCACTACACCACATTCTGAGGTATCACAACATGAATAGCCAAGTAATGAGATTCTCTAGCTATGTAAAAGGTCTCGCAACAGAGTAAAAATGGTAAGGACGATGATCAAGCAGCCAGGAATTGTAATTATAAAATATCTTTGTTCTGAAGAACAATTAGGTGCTTATTACTTTTCTTTCCTATATCATTGAGTGAGCTTAATTTGATAGAAGAACCTGAGACTAAAATAAGAGCATGGAATTTATGCACGTCACTACTCCCAAAACAAAAGAAAATTGTTCAAGCAACAAGATCAGAATCAGGACACACTCAGGTGCCCTTTTATTTCTCAGGAAAAGGGAGGGGGTGGGGGCGCAAAGGGAGAGAAATTCACCTTTAGCCAGTCGTACATAGTCAAGGATGTGGTTGTGCATGACCAGTCCAGCACGCACCGTAACTCATAAAGGAATGGCAAAGCTCGATACAACCTATAGCCTAAGTAATTGACCCGAGAGACGCGACTGGTCAAAAACTGTCGATACAAGGTGCTTTGATGAGGAATGCCATAGCGTACTTGTATGGCTTGTAATGACAAAGAAACAGCTTTTGCTACATATATAGCACGAAGAGCTAAAACTCCAGCTTGTTGCTGGGAAGGCCCCAAGCGCCAGGCATACTCAGTTACTGAGTACGTGAAAAGAATGAGACTAAAAAGATAAAAAATCACTTTCCCCAGCGCATATGAACATAGGTAAATTATGCGGTCAACCACGATCATGAAGAAGATTATCTGCAAGAAAGAACTTAATGCAGTAAGAAGCAAATTGACATTTCAGGCTAGCCCAGAAGAATACTAGAAATAAGACTGAAGTGTCACAGCTTCAACAGACTGCACTAAGTAGGCAAAGAATACTCAACTGATGTCATACACCAGTAAATAACATTATTAGCCTCATAACTAGCTGATAATTAAAGAAAAACATTCAAGCATTCTAGGGCACAAAACTTTAGATTTTAGGTATATTTTTATAGTCTTCAAATCTCCCAATTTAGAAAAGGCATTCACATTGGTGAGAGTGTACGGTTGATACATTCAAGCTGAGTAAAACCATCAGCTTGGATTCCTTTGGAATAGACACAATCGTCACCAGAAAGAAAAGCAACAGAGTGGTTGAAGAATGACTTACCATTAGTATGAAGACAAATTCCTTCGGAAATTGATCTTCGAGCTGAGATACATCAAGAAACTCACTTTTATTCTTTATAACAGATTGATAGAAAATAGCCACCAAAAAGAAAACAGTCAAATCTGCACCAAAAATGTAGGCATACAGATCAATTTCTCTTTTGCCACCTCCTATTACAGAAAGTATGATATAAGGAAATCCCATTTCTTCAACAAATCCAGATTGCTGTGCAATAGTGATCTCTTTTGCTACATCACTTGCAGGAGTCAATGACCTGTACCATTCCGCAGAAGTACACTCTGTTGGAGGTGAGGCATATATCACCTCAAAAACTGCCAAAGCTATATTCATCTTTTCTTTGCTTCTTTCAATGCTTTGAACATGAACCCTACTAGAAAATGGGCAAAGATGAGGATTTCTATCTGTGTGTCTCTCATTGTGAACCGTTCTCAGCAATTGGTTTATTCCAGATTCTATCCTCTCTGGCTGAATCCCATCATCAGGCCATGAGCCAACATCCATGGACACCTGAACAAAGTAAGGTGGAGATTCTGCCCCCCGTAGCAGTGACTTCCAGTACCAAAAGAAGTTTCTGATCGTCATTTTAACCATGTTTATCATGTGGCACAGCAGCTCTTCAGCTTTCTTGTTCAAGCTATTCCTAACAAGGACCTCTTTTCTGCACAGAGCATTCACCCTACGGCAATTTATCTCAGTGTACGACGTCCATTCACCATCCTTTGCAGTTATTGAGCTCTGTATGAGGGTAAATAGGTAGACTAGAAATAGCGGCAGTATCCCAATAACAAAGAAAGATGTCATTTTATGTTCAGGAAATCCCAACTCATGAAGGAGGCCCGAATCAGCAGTCCATATATGGTGGTGGACAATAATTTGGTAAATATATTGAAGTAGAATATAAACTTCCGTGTAGATCAACACAATAACCCAGAAAATATAAGTAGGACCAGTATTTGCACAAAGGGCATACAAAAAGAGTGCAGCAAGATACGCCATTGACAACAGGCTGAAGTTCCACAGGAAGACCAGAACAAAGCAACAGTAACACACGATGTCATTATTGGACTGCATCTGGGACCATATATGATATAATATCCTCCCTAGTTGGAGACTTGCAGCATCAGCACTCTTATCAGATTGCAGAGATGAAGAACGATTCAAATCTGTAAATCCCATGTTCTGGCTTTCCATCCCTTCATACTTCCCATCATCTTGCGATGCGGGTTCATTGGCATCCATATCTTCTGGCTTGATGTTCAGGAAGGTTACAAGAGAACTAACCGCCTGGTTTCCGATAGATTGGACCTGGGAAACACCATCTCCTAAAAGCTGTACAGCAGAAACTATAGGGTTATCCTTAGCTTGACCTCTGACTTTCTCTTTCTTATCTGAATCATATAAAGAACCTCCACCATCCTCCTCGGCCTCAGTAATCTCGCAATGAGAAAACTCAAATGAATGATCGGCTGAATTCATCACAGGAAGACTTTCAGCATTCATACTGGCAGGAGAATCATAAAATTCGAAAGGAAATACAAACTCCTCACCAACAGCATGATCTTGTCTTCTCAGCAATTTATTCTCTTTATCCCCAGCATCTTTATTTGAAATTAAAGAGCTCCTTCTCCTCCGAAGCCCTTCACTACCTGGAGAAGTGCTGTCACAGTTTGCAGTGGGGATTCCACTATGAAGTTGAATTTGCAGGTTGAGCATCTCAGATTTCATTTTCTCCACTTGCATGTTCCTCTGACGTTTCTTTTCCTCACATTCACGAATGTGCTGTAACTGAGCAGTCTTCCATGCAGCTTTCTTCTCTTGTTCACTTACAATGGTACCAATTTGCTCTGCCTCAAGATATCGGAAGACATAGTCGAATTCTGGGGAAGAAAACATATAGGATTGCACTGACACAAGAATGAAGATAATGATCTCAACCAATGCAGATCTTGCGGTGATGCGGAAACCATAGTCATACTTGTGAAAACCAATCACCTCAAATATATAATTTACTGTCTTGCATTTTTTGGCACAAAAATCCCCAACAAAAGGAGATTGATATGCAAGAGATAGAACAATAACTGCAAAGTTGTACATCCGCAAGAACTTAAAAATCCTATTTCTCTTCTTCAATATAGTGAGTCTCATTCGAAAGAAAACCAGAGCAAAGGCAAGATATCCAAGATGCAAGATATCATACTCCAGGGTCCCAGTAATTAAAACTAAAGCAAGCACAAGATCCAACAGATGGCAATAACAATATAGCCTCAGGTAGTCAAGAACTGTCCACATGCTTTTAGTTTCAAACGAGAGGTCTCTCCATACAAATATGTTTTTGCGCTGAGATATCACTTCTCTGTAAGTGTATGACCCTGAAAAGCTGGACCTGTGATCGGCACGAAGTTTTAAACAAGCAAGCATGAAGACGATGAAGTAACTGATCAGGACAAGAGGATCATCAATGGTAAGACCTGCATCAAAGTGGCACAAGTATCGCAGATTTTGAGAAAACACTCCCATGGAAATAATGAACACAGACGAAATAAGTGAAATGTACTGATAAACATGTAAGCAAAGGGACATCCGAAAAAGATCAAGAACGATATAAACTATGATGAGTTGATGCGCCTCTAACATGCTATGTTTGGTATTAGGACTGCCCTCATGCAATAACGGAGAGAAACTCTCAAATGGCAAAAGTATTAAACTACTAGGCGGCCTTACCTAACCAACAACTTTCACAGTAACGTAAATGCGAGCTTGAACTTTGCCAGCAATCATTGCAATGTACCTCAGCCTTGCTTGATGTCTGCGAATTGGCAGATAGTGTGCTCTTCCAAATGACAAAGTATTCTAGGACAAGAATGGAAGCAAGCAAAAAGACAAGTGCTGGCCATAATTTCCTAATGACATTGCGATTTAGAAGTACGCAAGCAGCAAGAAGTGCAATATAGAGCATAGAAATGGCATTTAACAGAGCAAAGCAGGCAAGGAGCAAGGCCACCATGTTTATTTCGAGGCCAAAGAGATTAAACATGTTCTCCATCCAAAACTTTATATAGACTATGAAGATTGTCTTCTGCGTTTCAAATCTCTCCCTTCTCATGGTGATAATCCTTTTATTGTTCCATTTGTGGCTTTCGCTGGTGCTTCCCCAAATATATCCGAATGAATATTTTCTAGCACTGCCAGCTGCAGAGCCTCCAGCTTTGGGTACATTATTTGATGCTTGAGAAAAACCAGAGGCTGAGGAAGACAAAATGTTTCTCAGGCCTTCTGCTTCACAAGGAATTGCAGGAGAATCTGCAGGTGGCCTGCTTTCCCCGTTTGAATTAGAAAAATCCCTAAACACTTCTTCTGCTGATACAAACAGAGGGCAAGGTTCTTCGGCGTAATCTTTGCTCAAAATGTGAGTTGGTACTTTTTGCAACCAACGGAAGACATTGTATTGAAGGGTACAAGCAGATATCACCAGCACTTTTCCCCTTAAACCCAATTCTAGACCCCAAAAGCCCGACTGAAATAACTCAAAACCCAAGAAATTGGCTAAACTAAAGTTATTCTGTCCAGGAAACATTCCAGCCAGGGCACCCCACATCTGAAAGAGATATTCTGTCATCACCAGAATTCCTGTATAAAGAAGGAATAACTTTGATGGGATTCGAGATCCTTTAGGTAAAAGGGAACATATGACAAGACCAAGCAGATAAAAGAAACCAAAGAGACTAATTGGTGACAATGATGCATAGAACACTGCTATATACACTATCTTGTCACTATGCCAAATGAGGAGCCTCTTAATAAATCCAAGTACTCCAAATTCCATAAGTTTGGCGTCATCAGATTGGATATACTTGCTCTGTCTCCTCTCATAGCTGTAAAGCTGCATCACAATCAGGATTGCAAGAGACTGCCAAATATTCTGCAATAGTGAAGCTTCTGAGTTGTAGGCCAAGTAAAACTGAAGATCAATCAACCCCGACAACCACATCTCAAAGGTGGAGAAATTGCTCAAGCTGTATATGAAGATAAACACAGTGATTGCATAAACTTTTAATGGAAACCAAAGGTGTCTTCTCGTCCTTTCAACAAGTTGTCTTCCTATGATCCAACATAGGAGGAGCAAAATGTAGCCAAAAGATATGCAATTGGGTGTCACCAAGTAAACCGTTAGAAGGATTGTCAAAAAAGCAATATATGTGCCACATGAGCGATATACAGATAGGAACTTCTGCCCAATTGCACCGAGGAACGACGCAATCCTTCTCTCTGGAAATTGAAAGGAAATTACATTTTAGAAATGCAAATTATAAATACCTGTCATATAATTTAGAAAAACAGTAAACAAAACCCTTCTTCTATAAACCTCTACAAGTGAATCTGGCATCCTGAACAGTGCATCACTAGTCAAAAGTCCACCACCATAGCTAAATAGATGAAGCCCAGTCATTATTCGCATGCTATTAAACCAGTGGATAATCAATTTTCATGCAGAAACTCCATGGGGGAATTTAACAGTGTATTGGGGTTTGAAAGATTTTGGCAGACGATGGTGGGCTTGGTATTATATCCAGAGTTAAATTATCCCCATTCATCTTTGTTTTGACAGTGCACGAGAAAGTTTGCTGTTCAACTGCTCTACACGTAGTACAACTGTGTGGTCACCAGAAGTCTACATAAGAATAAACTCAAGGAGAAATACAATATACAGTAGCACTGCACTCGAAAAAATTACTGCATAGATTTAACAGTTGTCCAGACAATTTCTAAAGGAGACTACACTTTCGGAGTGCTATTTAATGTGCCAAAATGTAAAGTTTAACCCCATTCTTGCTGGGTGAAAATGAATAACAAACTATACCAGAGGAAGCATTTCCTTGGGTGCATCTAGTGTTTGGAGAAGCATACACAGACAGCAAAACTGATTTGCTCAGACCAGCTTTCAAAATGCCAAATCCAATTGGGGTGCTAGGTGAATGTTGCACAACCGCCGAGAAGGAAAATAGCATATCGAAACCATGATTGTGGATCGCACAGAAGCAAGCAAGCAGAGCGATTTCAAGGAAGTCCCAGGAACTGTCAAGATCCAGAAGACCTGCAGCAATTTACCCAGCAACCCCACCAAAACAAAAGAACAACAAAATTCAGACTCTTGCAACAGAATATAGACCAATCAATTAGTGGCAATTTAGAAGAAAGAATAGGTGTAAAAGTGAAGCATGAAAGGTTTGGCATACCTAACTGGGACAGAATTTGCATGCTCAATGAGGATGTATCTTCTAAAGTTCTAGAAATCAAACCAATCCGAAGAATGTAAAGCAGTGCAAAATGAGCCTCACAAAGGAGGATCAGGGATTGTCGTATCTGTCTGCCAATCTCATGGCCCAGTAGATACATCAGAAAGAATATCACTGAGGCAAAGATCAGAAGGATGCATGAATTAGTGAAATTCTGTTATCTCACATAATAAGCATTACAAGAGACTGAGGAATGAAATAAATTTAGATGCTGTGAGAACTCAATTAAATTGAATATGAAAGCACACAGCAGTTACTTACTATATACAGCATGGATGAAGCCAGGTTTCATTGCTATGAGAAATATCAAAGCCAACATAATAGCCCTTGAACATTTTCGTAGTCCCCAAGCAACAGTAGCAACAATCAATACTTTGGTATCCTCTACTGCATTCAAAAGACAAAACCTCAGAAGACAAACTGGAGATATGCCTATTTCAGGATGTTAAATAGCAAGACATGACTTAAACAAGAAAAGTCTAAAAAATCGAAATGTGTAGCTAAGTATGACATGACAAAATAAAAACAGGGACATTGAGATACTTGTATCCACATGGAGGAGTAATAAAAAGCATACATGATTATGTCAGCTTCATTTAATGCACAATGTCCCACTAAACACATGCATCAATGGTGCCATAATATCATAAAACAAGATACTTTTTGAGGCAAAAGGGAGGGACCGCCAAAATACTGAAGTAGATCACTGAACTTTAATGTAGGAGAAATGAACCAGCAATCCTCAAAATTACCCCATTTTTTGTTATCCCATAGAGTTTAAAAGTCAATATCTTACTTCTTGAGGTATTCTTGCTTCCGAATCAGTCTTAAAGCACTCATTTTGACCCATCATCATCATTTTAGGTGAATCAGGATCATCTTTCTAGCAAGCAGTATTCTCAGCCAGAATGCTGACCCAAAAGTTTGTGGATAAGCTGCATCAAGTTCCTTATCAGGGGCGGGAGGTATGACAGGCAGCAAGAATTTCATTAAAACAGTGACCACAACATCAAAAACTAGTTTTCCCAAAATCATGACCTGGCAATTGTCAACAAGACTCCATATTAACTGCACTCAGATATGATGCTATGCAATACAAACAACACATGACTCAAAAACATTTTTCATGCAAAGTAGCACCAACAAATGAGAACATGACAGATAGATAAACATGCCCATCATTCATAAGATCAACTTGAAGTCTCCTCAACATCAAATAAGGACCTTTTTCTCTTCCTGGAGTGGGGTAAATGAATCATCTTACAAGGATAGGCAATATTCGACGCCGTTTGTTCTGTAAGATACTTCTAATAATGTTCATTTTAAAGGGTTCATCTTCACATCCTTTTGACATATCTCCTCATATAAAGTCATGTCTTCTCATTGAAGAATCTTGAGGTCATCCTCCCACGTCTAAGCAGTGATTTGTGTTTCCCTCATCCTATCCTCAATTTTGGACCCCACAAATGTTTCTGGATAAACTCTCATATTTTAAACCATCACAATCGAGGATACATTGATTCATGTGCATCTTCTTACTAAGTTAAGTGTACTCTTTCCAAACAAATAATATCAACACAATATTTAGCTGAGGAAATTTTCTATGAACTACTTATCTAGAAATTTATTAACATTCAGCAACATACTTCCCTGACTGAAAATAAATATGCCATACAACTGCAGGAATTACAACTGCAGCTATTCCTCTCTAGAATTTAATGAACTTGTCTTGTCATTGACTTAGAGGATTAATATCTGACACATCCGTATTTTGCAACACATGACAAACAAAGTCCACCTTTTACAGTCTTTTCAATTGCCTTGGCATCTAATTCAAATTGATCCCTGTTGCTAGCAAAATATTATTTGCAGAATGTCAAAAACAAAATTGGCTACACCAGAAAGAACAACAATGCATAAGGTCCATGCACGCAAATGAAAAGTAAACTATCAAGCTAAAGCAATTACATTACACCATGATTATATGGCAAGGATGACTAGCCAATCCCCATGATGAAATAAATAACAGTACTCCTCCACCTCTTCCCAAAATTACCTTCTCCATAAGAGTCATCATTTGGATGTCGCCCATACTCATCAGATAAGCTGAGGAAAACAGAGTTGTTCACGAGATTTCCCAAGGCAACTAAAACACCGAGACAGAATTGAGCAAGAAGAAAGAATCCGGGAACTGGATAATGCCATAAACCAACCATCTCCCAGATTTCTGTGTCCTGAACATGCATCAATAATTAACATCTCTAGTAATTTCTAAGAAGAGGATGTAAAACTTAATGCAAGATAGGGAGATACCTTCCCAAGCTTCCATTTGAAGAAGGCAAATGCTACATTGAATACATATGTAGCCACAGCCCACAAGAGAATGAAGACCAGCAGAAGCCCATTTAATCGATGCAATCGAAACAAAGAAGGAAACGCATAAACAATGTACCCAACATATGCAAGTAAGCCAAAGGCACATATGCTGGCAAAATGGAAACTCCAAAATGAGAGGGCAAACAAGGAGACCTGTCATGTTCAATACAAAATTTTAGAGATACACAACTAGATTACTGAGAAACAAGTGCACAAGCACCTGAGTGCTTAACCCTCGTTCTCATATCTCGAAAATGAAAAACTGTAGGCAGGGTATGGACTTCAGAGAAAATCACACATGGCACACCTCAGACAAGCAAAACCTTTTCAGTGAAAAGTAAACCCTGAATAATGATATCAAAGTTCTGAAGTTAAGGCTTTAATAATCAAATGAGAACTTTGAATACTTTCAGTTTTGGACAGGCACCATATGGAGCATAAGTTGCGCAGTCCTGTCTTATTCCAAAGACAACTAGCCATCAGAAGTGTCTGTTGAATCAACCAAATGATTATCACATTTACTTCTGGAAAAAAAAAAAAAAATCCATAATCAATCACAGAGATGGCTGATGTAGATCTGGAATACCCTCACTTGGTGACATGCCACCTGCTTTTGGTTTAAATTCCTATTTAGCTGAATTTACTAACCATCATGTAGATGAAGCCTCTAATGGCTATCAGTTGAAAGCTAGTTAGTTGTACATCAGTTGAATGCCAGGTGTTCAACTTTATCACTTTAAAGCATTTTAACTAATATTTCCTTCCTAGCAAATTTTAATCTTCCCAAACCACTTGGCATGTGAGTTATAGGGATTGAGATTCAAGCCAGTGTAAGAAGTTAGGACCATACATAACTAGAATGGGAAAAGCATGAAATTTTTCATTCAATTTGCTCAATTTAATGACAGAAAAGGTTAGCTAGATCGATGGCACATGTATTGCATCCATTTAATTGAAGAAGAGGCGCAATAAGTCAGGAATCATTTTGCCTGCTAAAGATTTAGGTCAGAGCATAGTGACTGATTAGCTCCATCTTATCCGCAACAAATACATCACACAGAATGCTGAATTGGTCGGTATTATTAAAGGCATAACCTTTTAAAAGATTGACAGCAAGATGAAAGCAAATTAGTCTAGGAAAAAGCAAAAAGAACTCATCCATTATAATCTAGATTTAACTGGTATCATATTTCCCATCTGAAAGAAAGCAGAGAACAGCTAATTATAAACATTATGTTAAATATGAAACACTATTGCGCAGGACAAAACAAAGACTTTTCCTTAAAAGAGGATTCAGTCAACACTAAGAATCGAGATTATGCTCTAAAGTAAAAAAAAAAAAAAAAAAAAGGAATGAAGACAATTATCACGCCTATTATCACAAAGAGACAAATTGCGAGCATGATAAAATAGCAGTTTTAGCAATGTGTACCGGGAAACCATATGTGAAAAAATTGATACTGAAGGTTCGAAAAACTGATCCCCTCAATAGCACATTGGTATGTCTCACGCCGGATCTGTAATTAGACAATGTAATTCATCAATTATAAAGGTATTTCAAGCCAAACGTGGCATAAGAATATTCTAAAGTTCAAACTGTCTGCTCCTTTAAAGACAGTTAGACAAACAGTAGCAGCTAGACTTTGATCCCAGGTAAAGGAGGTAGAGACGAAGTCATTCAAGAGACTATATATGCAAATACAAAAATTTAATTCAACTATCACTTCTAGTTAGCTACTACCCTCCCACAGCTCAATTATAAAGACTAAGCAACCACTTTCAATGACATGTAGGTTTTCAATCTCCACTTCGCATTCCACTTAGTAGACACAGGGATCATGTTAGAATGCCTTTTCCAATATCCTTTGGATGCAGTTAAAGGTTAAGATGTTATCCAACATAAAAAGTAGACATGAGATGTGAAATTACGCTACTGTCAATATTATTTGATGTCGATTTTAGGTGCAAAGCCACCCTTGGGAATCATGGATTTGGGCAGGTGATAATAACTCAAAGTTCACCTATCTAAACTTGAAAGCAAACACATGCTGCAACAATAAATACTATGCTTTATCCATATAGTGATTTCATGTAGGAACCTCTGGAGTTAAACAATAAACTAAGATAGATGCCACGCTCTCAGATTGAACAGATGCAAAATTGACAGACCTTGTGATAAGACCAAAATTAATTAAATTAGAAATATATTAGGCATGACCCATTATTCAGGTTGCTTACATATAAGTTGCCATTACCTCATGGGACATCCATCCCATGTAGAAACTTACACTTACTTGGAAAGACAAAAAAATGAACATCAGAGAACGTATAATGCAACTGCAAGAAAAGCCTCTCATATTAAGCAGTAGGAACTGTTAAAGAGTATTAAGAGGAAAAATATATTGAGGAGTGTCAAATTTCATCATACACTATAACCCCACAACACACACCCCCCCCCTCAACAAAATAAAAAACAGAAATTATCACTTAAAATACAGAGCTTTGACTGGGGAGAAAACTAATAAGGAACTGTACCTCGACTCACGAATGAAAAATGAATTGGAAGGAAGAAGGTGCTCTGTCAAACTACTCCCGTTTGTTGATAGAATGAGATCCATCTCCTCTAAATTACATTTGACATGGGATAGCTGCAGTAAAAAGAAAAGTACTTATAACCACATGAAAGCAACAAATGCACTCAACCAACCAAAAACAATTAGGGGTTTTATAAACGATTCAAATAAAAATGGTTTAACTGTCAACCTAACAGTTTCCAATCATGAGAAAGAAAGCAAAGTTGGACCAGATCTTGACTTAAGTGAATTCTTGTTGTGAGTGAATATATACTGTACACATGATGCTCTTATATATTCACAGCATCAATTATGTTTTGACCTCTTACTGCAATTTTAATTTTGTAATAGGTTCTATTTCCTATCCAATGTGCATGACTGCGATGTACCCACATTTTTGGGTAAACATTGATGAATCAAAGGAAATGACGCAGGTATCCATTCTATGCAAGTTAAAGAGCTGAAACATGAGATCTATGTCCAAATGCAACTTTAAGGTCAACAAAAAACCACTGAAGGATTACAATTTGTCATTGGCTAGATGATCTAACATTTCTCTAATTAAATGACTAAATGAAAGTGCTTCCGTTCCAAGAGGTCCAATAACTTGAGAAAAGTAACCCTTGTAATTGCATAATACTCCAAAAAAACTGAGCAAACAGGCTATAAATAAAGTTTTTTCTGGAAAAAGATATAGCTGAACACAGAATGAGATAAAAATGCAACACATGACAGAGATCACAACAATCAAATTGTCTCAACAAGGATCTATGTTACTGATCTCAGCCAGGAGTCATTTGATCAAAGAACTCGAAGCTACGTACCATCATATAGAAAAGAACAAGGGAAAGACCAGAACAAATCTTTGGCCACTCAGTAGTAGTAGATATTTTATATAAACCAATGAAGTCAGCTATCCAATTTGATATCTCAGGGAAGTCTATGGGAAGCTGATACACATAAAGCAGAACAATGTTGAAGCCCGCATAAAGCTGAAGTGCCCTCCACCACCTTCAAATCCATATAATTGCAAAGCACTAGATTCATTAAGAGCAGGCATGTTGTGCAAATGGAATGAACAAAAGAAGAGAAACTCTACATGCCACTGAATAAGTCACCTGAATAAACCAAGAAAGTTGCTACTTAGAGACCAATCTACAAGGCCAACACAGCTGCCCACAAAAAATGGCAGAGTAATCCATGAAGGGTAGCTGATTCCCACAACAAGCTGGATGGCAGGCAACACCAAACAGAAAGCAATCCTCAGTCGGGAACCTATGATATTGTAAGACAGACAGGTAAAAGAAAATTCAAGCAAACTTGTCAGTTGGAGGGCAAAAAACAAACTTAAAGACTATTAACTCTTCTTACAAAAGCTTATCC
The DNA here is from genome assembly GCA_014182395.1 of Eucalyptus sp. ANBG9806169. Classification (NCBI taxonomy): domain Eukaryota; kingdom Viridiplantae; phylum Streptophyta; class Magnoliopsida; order Myrtales; family Myrtaceae; genus Eucalyptus; species Eucalyptus sp. ANBG9806169. The sequence goes on from CM024580.1 coordinate 14,288,628, forward strand.
CTTGTGTAGAATATTACTTCACCGAAGAAGAAGGATATACTCTTCTTACAACCAAAGTCAAAGTCACGAACCCATTATCAAGAGGGAGAAACCAAATTTACAATAACATGTAACAGGATATCTGCTAGCTTAACAACTGATGCTGCCAATGCACCAAAGACTATTTTTAATCAGATAGAAGCCCACTTGATGCAAGATGATTTGTACAGCTTTGCATGAATAGCAGAGTTGCAGTATACCATATGTATCATCTAACATCTGGACTTCCTCAGAAGCACTTGATGGCTGTGAATTGACAAGTACCTAAAACCGTAGGGCAATGCAAGTGTGGATTCCAGCTAGGCGACTGGGTGACGAAGGCAAAGCAAGATTGCACAAAACTTTCTTGGTTTCACTTTTGTTGAACCTCTTAATATAAACCTAGGATATTTGACGAACCAAGAAAGTCCTAAGCAACCTCTTCTTGACGCTGTCTTACTCTTGAAAAGCCATTAAGACAGACCTAAGTAAAGTGTATATCAATAATTAACAGTTACAGCACCAACCCACATTAGCACAACAAACAGAATCGTCACTAACTTTCTATTACCTCAGCTCTTTAATGGTCTACCTCCTAAAAGGCATTAACACTGGACTTAAAATTGCACCTTCTTACATATGCATGACATTAGAATACAAAGTTCGTGAAAAAAACCACAGTCAAGGTTTTTATTGCAGAGTTTACTCATCTATGGCTAGTAAGAATAATTATCAACAGATTGGATTTCAATTCTTAGGCCTTTATCTTTCTTGTAATCTCTACCATATCCACCAAGCCACCTAAAATAGGTAATATAACAGAGGCCTCTCCAAACTTGTAGCATTGACTGATAAAAGCCTCAGCCATAAAAATGAGGACATTATGGGATGAAATTCATCCTTATAAGCCATGGCAAATTAGAGCTTTCCGGTAGAACTGAATTTCACTGTTACTCATCTTCTCCATATATTAGATCAGCCGCATAATTTTCAAGATGTCTCAGATAACATTTACAGATAGTAAGTTACGAACTTGATATGACATGCTAATTAATTAAAGAAGTTAAGACGACATACTAAATTGTCTCCTACAATTACTCACCCAAATGTTGAATAACAGACACAAAGCTCCCCCAACATGAATCTGGCGATATAATTGGACCAAACCTATTCCAGTTGATTTGGAGAAAAGCAACAGTAACTGCTAAAAGGTGTAATGCCAAAAAGTAAACTGCTGAGGGATTTTTCCAGGAGTGGACTCTGCATACATACCAAACGTGAAGAATGTCAGAAAAACCAGACATGATTCATTAAAAAGAACAACAGACACTAAAAAATAAACTCTCACGTCAGGAATCCAAAAAGCTTAGCCCATGAAGCATCCGCTTCGCTCCATCTTCCCCCATGGATAGCCCATATGATAAGAAATAGTGATTCACAGAGCATTACAATTATTGAAAACATGATGATGGACCACAGCAACCAGGGAGGCCTCTGACGACGAAAGCCTACAAGTAAAACAAATGCCATGTTTGTGAACGTAAAAATTCCAAATAAAGTAACAGGTGGAAACTATTGTAACAAACCCATTGAGTTGGACAGGATAACTTTAAAGCAACAAAATTACTGAGAAACAAACATGATAATAGCATTAAGATGCAAAAGATTTGCTTAGAAGTGGAAAATCACTAAGGGAGACTATAAGAAATCAATTTCCATTAGCATGATATATGAAATTTATGCACCATATGGATTTTGCAGCCGTAGTTTCTCATTCAAGAGCATCTCTTTCCTTCAAATGTCCAATTCATAAAATATACCCATTAAACATGGAAGAGGAAGGAGGAGAAGATTGCTCAATCAGGAATAAGGACTCACATCATAAGAGACAGGAAAAATGTAGCTTACCCAATTTCGACACGTTAAACTGAAATACGAGGAATGCAATCAAATCTGCCAGACATATCAAACTCCAGTTGATTAAAGCAGCTGCACCACATGAAGTTGATAATATTAGTATGGCATAATAAACAAGCAACCAAGCCATACCGTAAGCTTCAAAAGGGAGAGTAATTATGAACAACTTTGCAAAAGATAGAAAAGGAAAAACCGGAAAGAAAAGGACAACCTATTTCTCTATTAGCAACCAATGAAAACAACCAGGGATCTTAATCAGCAAATTGATTAGGGAAAAGTCCACCATTAGTCCAAAAGAGAGAGATAGAGAAACGCCCGGGGGGAGGGGGAAGATCCTAAATTCACATGCATATGTAAGCACGTTTCCTCGAAAGTGAACTTATTTTCATTTGTACCTGATAAAGTGGCGCCAGAAAAACGAATACCTATTCCAGAAAACACTAACGTCTAACCTACATACAGTCCACAAAGCTACAACTGGAATTACAGCAACACATGACAAGCTTACTTTAGAGACAAAAACAGAATGTTGTACAGAAAAGCCAACAGCAATGAGCCTACACAAGAAGTTGCATAAAAGCTCACCACAACCCTGCGTTAAGATTCTTCAAAATAGCTGCCAAAAACATAAAGCACGACGAAACAACAACATGCGCAATACCTCCAACCTTCCCCAGTGTTCTAGCTAGTATATACAAGAAACAAAATCACACTGAAGACAGAGGACAACTCCTACCTGCCAAAAGCAGCAGAGGCAACAAGACTCCAGAAATGAAGTGCCCCATTGTGAAATTTTCCTTCCCTTTCTCAACTCGCGATGAAACTCCTTCGATATATAGCGTTCTGCGAATTCTAACAACTTGGGCTTTCGATCTCAACCTATATCACGAAAACCCATGTCACGGAAACTCCCCCTCGTAATCCAGCAACCACCAATTCGAATCCCGGAAAGTGGAGCCTCCCTCGCCCTCTGCCCGGACGGGAACCATAATCCAAGAAAAGGGGATAACGGAAACAAGAACCGGTTCCCGTTAGTTTCCCAAATGAGTGGTCGTGGCAAAAAAAAAAAAAAAAAGAAAACCGGAACTCGACGTTGATTATGGTCGGAATGCAACCCCGGAAGAGAATTCCTACGGGGGAAACGAACACACGCAACCACCAGTCTCAACCGCACGTCTTATCCCATCTGCTCGTTCTTACATACGAGCGTGCATGACGATGTAGTGCCGTAGCGACAGAGATTTGCAAGGAAATCTGCGTACCGGGAGCTCTAAAGCATCAAGATTTCGACTGAATTCTTGATCTTTCGTCCCGCGCTTGTGATCTGACGCATGTGAGGCTTTTCGAGACAAATGGGTTGCGAGAAATTAGATTAAAATAAGGAAAAAAAGGGAAAAAGGGACGATTTTTCTTGCTGTAAAGCTGGGTTTTTTCGGCCCCAACGCATGGGATTTTTTGAGCGGGCTTGCTCTGCTGGGGAGGTGCCTTTGCCTTTGGGATGTTAAACTGGAATATCCTTGCTGAGGGAGGTTAAAAATAAAGCCGCGCGTTCGAAGGGAGGGCATTATCGTCAACTAGAATGTTTGCATTTTTATTTTATTTATAGATTTATTATTTGAATGAGATTTATTGAGTGTGGCAATGGCAATCCCCCAGCCCAAACGTGCCAAGAAAGTACTTAGGTGATAAGCAAGAGTCTTGAGAGATGGCCTCAAGGGAAAGATGCATCCGTGACGAAAAGGAAGAGTGTGCATGTGTCCCGGTTTGATCGGAAAATTAGCTTAGATCGCCAATCTCGAGACAACTCATGAAAATAAAGTCAATAATCAATGTAGACCAATTCGTATCCATATTTAATGCAATTAGCCCCAATTTTCAATTGACCCTATTTTCTTGCTATATGAGCTCTTGTTCAAAGGAAGGAAAAAAATTTGTTTTGATCTATTGTGGAGGCTCGATTAGATATTTTATACAAATAGAATGACATATTTAGAAAAACTAAAGTACATGAAGTAAAATCATAAAAAGCACAAGAATGAATATTAAAATTTTTCCCAAACCAAAGCCTCCATTTCTTTGTGGAGTGAGACGGTCACATATATAGAACACCTCTCATTGTATCTTTCTATCTTTGCCTGCCATTTGTCTTTTTCCATAAATGCTTATCCCCTCTTCTCTCTCGTGGGTCCATTTGGGAATTCGTTCAGTTCCAAACCTATTTCAAGAGGACTCAATTATTAGGTTCATGGTTCCACACATTTAAATTCAATCCTAACTAGATTAACAACTTGTTAGATTAAAGTGTCAAGAATTAAAGAGGTCATTAAGTTAAGGACCAAATTCGGTGTTATTTACACTCTCTTAGACAATCAGATTGCCATCATCTCTTTAGTGTTTGAATTCCAGCTACTTTTGCTTTACTTCTTGAATTGAACCAAAGTCAAACTAGATGCAAAAAGGAGAGGGAAAAAAGTCCTCCAATCTCAATGATGTTGTCTTATTCATCTTTTGAATTGGCTCATTTCTATTAAATTTAGAGTTTTTGTGAAAATCACATAGTTTTACTATGTCCTTATTAAGATTGCAAAAAAATTAAAAAAAAAAAATTCTGGTCACAATTCATACAATTTAACAAACCGTTGATTTATCTAAAGTGATGCATAATTAAAAAGTTGTATATTTTTATAGTCGGTCAATAATAATTAATATATTAGGTAAATTGGTCATATATATATATACTCCACAGTGACATTTGATTAGTTAACCAAAAGGGAGAAAAAGAGAGCATAAAAATAGCCAGCCCAACTTAATTAGAGCATCCTACGATATTTTTATACTCCACAGTGAAATGTCATATTGGTCCACTTGGACGGATCTCACAGGAAATTCTTTTCTGGATCCGAATCCACCGGATCGGGTGGGCCGCAAACCGGTCGATTTCGATAGGTCATTACGTGGGCCCCGTACGTGGGACCCATAAAAGTTAACGGTCACCACGAAACCGGTCCACCGGAACCTGCGTATAACTGAAAAGAAGAAAAGTTCGAGAACCGTCTCGAGAAAAGAAAAGATCCTTCCTTTGCTACTCCAAAAATCCGACCTTGGATTCGCAAGCGCGCTGCGTAGTTGCTCCGAGAATCGAGAAGAGACCGCCGTCGGACGATGGCCGGACTCCGGCCCCGTTTCGCCCTCGCCGCCGCCGCCGCCCTCCTCCTCCTCCTCGCGGCCGTCTCCGGCGCTTCTCACTGCTCGTCATCGCCTCAAGGTTCGGCTTTTCGCGCCTTCTGCCCATCGGGATGCTTTCCGTCGTTTCTTTCTTAGTTCGATGTTTTCCATCGTCCCCTGGAGATTAGCTCCTTTTTTGTCTGTGGTTGATAACGTTGTTTCAGAGGGGGTGCTTGGATGTAGGCTGGTTTTTTTTTTTTTTTTTTTTTTTTTTCGGTGGGGGTTACTTTTCTTTTTCCTCTCGCTGGGAATCGATGGCTTGAGGACTTGGGGGCATAAAGGTGTGGTCATTTGGGGATGTTCAAGTTACTTCCTTTACGTTCCTGATGTTGCGGAAACCGGTCTGATTTATGTGGCAGTGTACGGTTTCCCGGTTAGGGAGATTGACAATTGGGCGTCGGTTTCTTCTTTCTTGATTAATCATGGGTCTCATTCGACCGATGTGGGCTTCATACGTAGAAATGTGTCTTGGGTTAGCAGTAGAGTGACAGTGTTGAGAACTGTGTTTAGTGTAGTGTAGAATGTTAAGTATTTTGGTCCGGTTCTTTTTACTACCTGAGGAGTCAGAGATTTAGAAGAAAAAAACTAATGCGACAAAGGGATGCGGACCACCTAGGGATTCGACACTAGAATGGAGGCCATATAGTTCACTGCTCAATGGAATTTACCAAAGAGAGTTTTGGTGATATTCTAATCCAAGAGATCATATCTGAAATGTCATTAATCAAAACACTCTAACCCTCAGGAAAGCGTTAGAGGGTTTATATAAACTCAACTTGGAACATCCTTCCAAGACACCTTATCTTTTATTTTCCCAGATAAGACCGACAATTCCCAGACAAGACATAAATTAGAAGATTAATTTTTAACTCAAGAAGACTCCAGGAACTAAATGATATGCATAGCACCCGAGAAATTGATTGAATTACTAAGACTCATTGTCGGGGTAAATCAAGCAGCGCATAGAAATTTGAGCATAACTTTTTCTGGAATACTCCAAATTGCATGAAACTTGATACATTAAAAACTAGTCATATAGGGCTTTCTGACCATATACTGTGGTACCAGTTTGGAGCAAGAAATTCTCATTAAATGTACAAGAAAGTGACTCTTAATATTCTGCCAGAAGAATTGAACATTGCAGCCTTCAAGCACTTTTGTATTAAGGGTTGGATGAGGCTTAAAAACTCTTGAGGTGATTCTTCATCACTATTCTTCTACCCGACATTGTAGTAATTGGTATGAACCATGAAATCTTTTTTCTGTATCGTCATTTTGCTTCTATTGCAAAGTTGCTGGCAAATTTTTAAGTCAAATTCAACATTTTTTACCAAGTATGAGTGCACTGGCCACCTGTTTTCTAGTACTTCCTTCATTCAATACTTGAATTTTTCTTTTACAAGAATATCAAAGTGGTGATTCGTTTTTGGTGCAGATTTATCACTAGTGAGGAACATCAGTGAGCTACCACAAGATAACTATGGAAGAGGAGGTTTATCTCACATAACTGTTGCAGGTTCGTTCATGCATGGGATGAAAGAGGTACCCTTTTTGAGGGTTTTATTCTCTGTTGATATCTTCTGGATGCAGTTTCTTGTTCCCCCATTTATTTTAAGACAGTGAAGGGCTTTAGAAGACTATGACCATGCTGCAAGAGCTTAATGACTTGGCTAGTGCTAGCTTAGTGAAAGGCAGGGAATGAGGTTAAATAGATAGGTTTCAATATGTAATTCCTTCTGAAACTTCATTGGAGCATGCTCACATCTTTATACAGAATAAAAACATATTACCACTAGATGATGGGGCATACTAGCCCGACTGCTATCCTATGATACTATGCTTTGGGCATGGTATGATCAGCTTTTTGAAATTGTCAATACAACGGAATGGCCTGACTAGTCCTCAGAGATCTTTCTGTCTTTCAAAATTTCATAAAATGTTTGATTTTGTCATTATATATTTAAACCATTAATGCAAATTACCATTCCATCCAATGAGTGTGCATTTTTTACAGGCTTCACTTCATCTTGATCCATCTTCAATATATTCTTGAACCTACTTTTGTGCTCCATCAGTGGATATGCTTCAGATGACGGACAGTCTCTCAGCATCATGTATTTGTAATTTTATGTGCTTCAACAGGTTGAGGTGTGGCTACAAACCTTTTCTCCGGGGACTCGCACACCAATACATCGGCATTCTTGTGAAGAAATTTTTGTTGTCCTCAAAGGGAGTGGTACTCTTTATCTTGCTTCAGATACTCATGGAAAGTACCCTGGAACACCTCAAGAGTTCTCTATCTTTTCAAACAGCACATTTCACATTCCGATTAATGATGCTCACCAGGTAAAGATTCCTATTTATCTTCAATTTTGTTAATATGTGGAGTTCTTAGCCCACTATATATGCACTTTCTTGAGGTGTCTTCTGAGAGAATTTGCGAGTTTTAAATAGGTTATTAGGGGTCTTGGTCTTCAAGCGCATCCCTCCGTCACATAATGAGGACCAGAACTAGCTTTATAATCTGATTCATTCAATAAAACGACTAAAGATTACTTTAGCAGGTTCTCTCAGATTAGTTTGTGTGATAGGTCTGGCAGCTAAAGAAGGCATTACTTGCATCCTCTTTCTTTCTTATTTTGAGGAGGAGAGGAGGTTTTTTTTTTTTTTTTTTTTAGGGGGGTGAGGGGAGGTGTTTGGTTGAGGGGAGACAGGGTGTTTCATTTCAGGCAATTTGAAAAGCTGCTGAAGCCCTGATTCAATGTCTTTAATCTTTCTATGGAAGGAATGGTTCAAGGTCTTTGCTATTTGAGATTGCAATGTCATGCTTTTCTTTTTAATATATATATATATTTTGGTTAAATAATGTTATCAGTTTTCTTTTGCATCTGATAGGCACTTCCAAAGTTATGTCAAACTTCAAGTATTCTAGACTTAGCTATACATTTGCAGGTATGGAATACAAACAAACATGAGGATTTGCAAGTTCTTGTCATCATATCTCGTCCACCAGTGAAAGTGTAAGGAAATTATCTTTCTTTGCTGAGACACATTACTTCTTATTGTTCATTCTCTGTTTGTATTCTTTTCACACTTCTGGCTTTACAGTATCTTGGCCCTACTGGCTTTTCTTTTTTGGCCTGTTAATTGCCTAATAAATCTCTTAGATAGACTTCAGGTGTATTGGTCCAATCTGTGGCAGAAGTTAGTTTTGACAGGGTTCGAGATCGAGAGAAAGGACAACTCTCAATGCCATTGATATGGATGACACTGAGAGAAAAGAGTATGCTAGAAAGAATCAAAACAACTGCAGAACTGCTTTGGCCCTCAAAAATGTAGTGATAGAAATGCATGGACCTGATGACCATCTTCCACTAAGAATGAATTTATTGCTGTTTGGCAAGGCCTACTTGAACTTGCAATTTCTGGTTATAATTTTTGACCTCACTGGGATGTTTTAGAATCCCTCTTTTACCATCTTACGCTGCTTTGGCAGAGATGATGTCAGGTGTAATGTGATATTTGGTAAACCTCTAGCTTGAACTAGATTTTTTTTTGTGTGGTGATTCTGCATTTTCAAATACTTCGTTACTCACTTAAGAAAATACTCTACAAGCTCTGCAAGTTTTTTGAAAATTGACGGGTGTCGATACTGTGTGGATGAAAATTTCATTTTCATGCACTCCGTTTGCTGTTCCTGAGCCTCATCAAATTTTCTCGGTCCCTTTACTTTTAGTTAGCAGACTAAACTTATATTGAGCAACCTTCATTTTTCAGGTTCATATATGAAGACTGGTTCATGCCTCATACTGCTGCAAAACTGAAGTATCCTTACTACTGGGATGAGGAATGTTTCCAAGCTTCTAGGAAGGATGAGCTTTGATGTCCTTGCAGCCACTTTCTGATTGATAATGTCCCGTGGGGTGTTAAGGGGACATAAGTGAGGGATGGAGGGAACTTGGAAATGCACTGTGTCCTTGTCTGATAACAGAACTTAGCCAGGCTTGTAAATATAATTTTTAGCAACTGCCTACCCCGATGTTCAATCAGTCAGTTTGATGGATATGATTGCATATAGAGGAACCATCTTTTGGTTCACCTTCATCTACAGTCTGGAGACAGTTATACATTTTTATTGCATCTGAAGGAACCATCCAGATATTTTTGATTTTGTGTTTGGAGGTGTGGATCTTCTTTCTGGAAGCTGTGAAATTGAGCCTGAAAAGCAGACAGATTAAGCATTACTTTTGTTTAGGGGCCAAACATGAATTACTTCATTAAGTTACAAATTTTCGTGCGTATGGTCATGACGCTGGTGACCAAGGCAGAACCTTAAACTATGAGTAGCACATAAACTGAGTAACTCTAACATGAGTCTGGAAGTTCATTTATACGAGAAATCTGATGTGGCTGTCCGCTTCATGATTCATAAACTCACATATGCATAGGCATTAACTGTGAAGGACCATAAGATCTTTCTATGTACCCCTAGCTCGATAATGTCATGGGACTACTCAGGCATGCAATGCTAATAGGAAGAGCAACCTCCCCAGCCAAATTGCATGCGCTGAAGGTAAAGTAATTCATCCCCAGAATACAATGGTGTAACTAGTGTTATAGAACTGCGTTCCTGGAGGTTTTCATGACATACAGTCAATTGAATCACAAGGATGATATAAGATGTCACTCTCCAAGGACTTACCCTGGATAGGCGACTTGTTTTTTCTTTCCCCATATCAACTGATAAATTACACTCTCAGCTAACATGGGAGAATGTTTAAACACATCGCTGTTGCTTCCGTCTGTGAAAGTTCCTCTGCCATCAGCCAACTGAATAAAAGCCCAACCATAACTGAGTTGACATCATCATCTGGAACTCCAACATTGACATGCCATTTTGATGGCACGAGAAGTTTTTTGACAGCAAACACTTTCACTGGAGGTTTTCATGACATACATTCAATTGAATCACAAGGATGATATAAGATGTCACTCTCCAAGGACTTACCCTGGATAGGCGACTTGTTTTTTCTTTCCCCATATCAACTGATAAATTACACTCTCAGCTAACATGGGAGACTGTTTAAACACGTCGCTGTTGCTTCTGTCTGTGAAAGTTCCTCTGCCATCAACCAACTGAATAAAAGCCCAACCATAACTGAGTTGACATCATCATCTGGAACTCCAACATTGACATGTTATTTTGATGGCACAAGAAGTTTTTTGACAGCAAACACTTTCAATGGAGGGACTGGCGACAAGTGCTCGTGATTGGACAATGATTGGACTCGAACTTCCTTTTATTTTTTATCTTCACCTTCCTCATCTCTGCAATTGTTGATTCTTGGCGCTCAAGTCAAGGTCTGCTTCTGCACTTTTGCCACAACAGCAGTGCGCTCTTCTCTTGTTTTTTATGCATTCCTTTGCACTACGGAATTCACACGGTCGGTCTCAGCTGAAATGAAAAGAATAGACTTCTATTTATGTACTTGACACATCACTTGGATCAGTGCTCGTGATTGGACAATGATTGGACTCTTAACTTCCTTTTATTTTTTATCTTCACCTTCCTCATCTCTGCAATTGTTGATTCTTGGCGCACAAGTCAAGGTCTGCTTCTGCACTTTTGCCACAACAGCAGTGCGCTCTTCTCTTGTTTTTTACTCATTCCTTTGCACTATGGAATTCACACGGTCGGTCTCAGCTGAAATGAAAAGAATTGACTTCTATTTACGTACTTGACACATCACTTGGATCAGCAAAGTGAGTGTTGAGAACTGTATATGATAGGAGATATGGGATTGTTGAGAATCCTGCTAGGTGTAGCCCGAAGGAAAAGAAAGTCTCTTTCAAAGTCCTTTTCCTCCTACGTTCGTCAGAATGCTGCATTAGCATTGTCATTCTGTTTTATTTTTCTGCTTCTTTCTAATTAGTATCTCGCTGGCAAATTCAGACCCACATTCAACGATTTATCCACTGTTAGAAGATGTCTTCGGTTTCTGGCGCAAGTTTACCACTAGTGAGGAATATCGGCGAGCTACCACAAGATAACTATGGAATAGGAGGTTCTTCTCACATAACGGAGGCAGGCTTACTCTTGCACGGGACAAATGCGGTGCCATCCTTTTTTTGCTTTCAACAAAGTTTCAGAGCATCATATTTTTATCATTTTCATGTATCAACGATTTGACGTATGGCTACATACATATTCTCCTGTGGCTTGCACACCAATTCACCTGCATTCCTGTGAAGATATGTTTGTGGTCCTCAAGGAGAGCAGTCCTCTTTATCTTGCCTCAAGTTCTCATGAGAAGAACCTGGGAACACCTCAGAAGTTCTGCGTCCTTCCGAACAGCACGTTCCATATCCCTTTTGATGATGCTCATCAGGTAATGAATCTTATGGTGCACTACAATTTCAGTAATATCCAGAGTTGTTGATCAATGATCATGATTCCTCTTCTGAGGAGCCTTAGATACAGCAAAAGGTTCAGACAACTTTTCCTTGCAAGATTTTGACACGTCTAGCAATTCTTTCTGTGGCCTTTTGAACTTTCTTTAAGGATCTCATATCAGTCATCTAGCATTCTCGAACTTTAGTAGTACACTTGCAGGTACGGGATACAAAAGATACAAGGATTTGCAAGTTACTGTCATCATATCTCGTCTGCCAAGGAAAGGGTAAGCATATTTACTTCCTATTTGCCTGCATTATTTGCTTCTTATCAACATACATACCTTCTCATTACGGTTTTCTCGATTTTTTTATTGGGGTTGCTGTTTTATTTATCACTTTAACTTTTCCCTCTCAATTTGTTAATTAAGTCTCTGGGATAGGGTAAAGTGTATCCCGGAAACTTAGGTCACCTGTAGTTGACATTTGTGGGCAGAAGTCATTGTTTACGGGGTGACGGAGGTCGAGAGAATCTGCTGGATCTGTATACAATCATGTGCACGAAAGTACGGCTAAATACAGGACGGAGGAGAAAAAAAACTGGAATACCACTTCAGCTCACAAAACTCTAGGGAAATAAATATGCAGAAAAATCTGGATGCACCTCACAACCATCTTCAACTGAGGTACAACTCATTGTACTGATTGAGAGCTGCACTTGACCATTTAGCTGTCATTTTCTGTATTTTTTGGTAGTGAGAAGTTTATTCTTGCTATGGTCTCACCAATGGTTGATTGTGTTTACAAATCTTGCATGTCATCTGGAGACATAATGCTAGATGTATCAGCAGATTAACCGAACCATCAAACTTGGAGACTGGCCTTAGTCTTCTTGATGTCTTTAGACATTATCGATCTGTCCTGCTTGTACAAGTTCTTCAGAACACCACAGCTCTCTCTGCATACAAGGATAAAAAGTTTCCCTCCTGTGTTTCATTTCTGGAAGGCAAACTGGCTCAAAACGTTGTCATTCAGTGGCCTTGGCTTTTACAGGTTCGTATATGAAGACTGGTTCATGCCACATACCGCTGCTAAACTGAATTTTCCTATCTTCCGGGACAAGGAGTGTCAACAAGAATCTAGGGAGGGCAACCTTTAATGTCTAGACTCATAAGATTTCAGAGACGGCTCTTGATTTTCATATCAATGGGAAAATAGGAAGGGGAATTTGTAAATCTAATGGTATCAACCACAACTGTAATGATGACCAGAAATTTTTTCTCTTCGGTGATTGAGCATAGAACTATTTCTAGATATCCTCAGACATCATTGTCACTCAACAAATGGCTGGCTCGAATTAATAAACACCACAGCGGTCCAAGACAATGAACAAAAGTGAAAACTCCAATGAAGAAACTGAAGTGCCATTTCTACATTTATCTTTTTCCATGAAAGGTTTCTAATTTCTTAGGAATTTGCAGATTATTCCGATTATTTGAAATGTCAATGACAATTCAATCCAAAAATCTAAATTTTAGTTGACAGAGAAAAAGAATAAAAGAAGATTCTCGCCTCTGGATCAGCATATTGGAAGCAAGGAATCAATGAACAAACGTACGTGGATGATACACGATTCACTGGAAAAAGAAAACCAATCCCTATCATCTTACCCACTTTCAGAATTTTTTTTAATCCTTTGAACTTCATTAGCTTACCCAGTCGCTCTCCAGGCAACATTAGAAACATCTAACTCATTGAACAGACACCTAGTTATCCCTTGTTTTTTTCTGGCTCCGCCGTTCAGCCTCCCTTTCTGCAACCAATACACAAAATTCCGATCCTAGCATCTCATGTGTGTCCATGTTCTGGGAGACACCCAGATTGACTACTTCCATGACCACTTCTATTGTGACGACAAATCCTAACATAGATAAGACACGTATGGCATTTGCAATTCTGCATATGTTCTGCCTTGTCTCCAATGGGGTGTGTGTCTGCTCTTGCCCTTCAAGACTCATGGAGTGATCATTTGTTTTTGAAGTTTGTGAATCAGGCTTGTCCGCTTGATCCACCAACATTTCATCCTTGGTTTCCACATGCTCGCCAACCCAGACAAATCCATTGCAACCGAGTATTAGGTCAATCCCGTACTCATCTAGGTAGTGCCAGTGCTGCTTTCGTCTCTTTACAAGATAAGAAGGGATTGAGAGAAGTTGTCCCCGCTGAAGCTGCAAGAGTACAATTGAGAAGGTTAACACAAGTGTGTTCTATCAACAGCGTAAAGAAATGATGCGCAATGAGCAAGTCCAAATGCATGAAGATGAGCATATTAACAGAAACTGCAGCTCAACTGCGACTTTCAATCAGTCATGGCATTCACAAAGAATACACAAAAACACTTTCTTATATATATTATTTCATCCTAAGCATGGTTCCCAATCCCCTCAGTTTATTCCCTTTGCAAAAGTTCAAGCACTAAAATCAGTCTTTCCCTGACACTACTTAAGTGGAACAACAGAAAAGCAGAAGAAACATGCATAAAAGAAAGAAGAGAATTATAGAATAACCATTCAACAGATAACCCAAGTAAAAGGCTTTGTATTCTCTAGATACAGGTTTACGAAAACATAAATCTTCAGGCCTCTGCATCTAAAGCACAAAATGCAAACCTTTCCATATTTCTGACTTCTTGCTTGGAGGTGCAGACCATCATACTGAAAGCCACGAACTTCTGCCTGAAAGGGAAAAAAAAAATACCCTTACATTAAGCTGAAGATCTGCTAGTCAATTCATAGACCAGGTTCACCATTGTAAGAGACACAAAGATAGGAAATTTGACTTACACATATGACATCATTCTCTTCGAAAATACTGCGCATGTTAAGCTCATCCTCTGCAGTTCGTCGCCTCTAACAATCAAAGCAGGAGAAAACAGATAAAGTTCAACAATGAGCTTTAAAAGCTTATCTGTATGAAAGCGAGCTTATCTACTTCATGACTCCAAGAAATATGGATGCAGCATGTTTGTAAAGGATTATAAAATCTGGTAGTTGCTCAATAATGCGATATGACTGATAAGTATCGACGGAACTGCAAGTAGGAAAACGAAAGAAAATCCTTCTAAGCCAAATTGCTCGTTCTAGAATCACTATCATACCAACCATTAGAATTACATGTCCCCTAAGAATCTACATAGGCCCCATATCAATCAAGTTATATCTGCCCATCAGACAATCATTGAGCCTCAGGAGTGATTAGAAGACATCACTCTCCAAGGACTAAGAAAAAGATGAGTGCTTCACATTGTGCATAATCATGTATTCTACAAAAACAGATCTTGAAAACTATGGTGTAACTAACTTATGCACACTATAAGTTTATGGTAGAGTTGGCAACACGTATGGAACATTGTCTATAGAGAACTATTTTCCTTCGTATGTTGGCTTTTCTGTTTCAAGGATTTTCCAGCATTCTAAGATTCATTGAACAGAATAAAGACTACAAAACTAGTAGCTCTCATCATTCCACTTTATCACAAATCCAATCATTCTCAATCTGTGTGATAACTATTAATACAGAAAAAAAAACCCAAACAACAGAAAACATAGAGAAGCTGTAAGACTGCATATCACCTGTGAAAACATACAAAAGCCAAAGCATCAAAAAGAAAAAAAAAAAAAAAAAAAAAAAAAAAGAACATGCTACATAGTTACCTGAATTCCATCAGGCAAATTAATTGAAGAAAGCATTAACACAGCATCTTGACTATAATTTATATCCAGTCGCCAACGCTTTGGAGCTACCTGAAATATACAAACTGGGAAAATTGAATGAAAACTCCTCACATTAAGTCCTAAAGGTAAGACGATGTTACAATAAGATAGATAAACAGAATATGCAGGTTTCACATAGTTTCAGCAGATATGCAAGAGAGACATTGCAGCCTGGCAAATTGTCAACGCCAAGGTCACTAACAAGAGAAAAAAATTTGCATTTTCGCTGCAAAGTTACAAACAGATATTAAATATTGGGTGACATGGGATATCAAACTTCATTTATCTGGTGAACAAAATAGAGAGCCCTTTCCTGCAAGCTAAATGAATCAACTCTACATTTTTATCATGTATATGCAATTATCTACATCCATCTTCTGCCATCATATAGAGAGGAATAATATCCTATGCTACCTTGCAGTTAAGCTTTGCAAAACAAAAACCAATAATTGTAATTATTGATGAAAAGGAATTGAAATAAAGCATGCATGGTTGAGGCTATGTTGACATTCACATGCGCACATATTGACAGGAGTTATTGACATAAGGTTCAAGTACACTGAAGTTCACTTGATTATTCATATGCACCAACTAATTATGAAATTATAGAGTATTTCACCTCAATAACGCGTCCAACAATGATGTCTCCAACCTCTGGCTTGTATCTACACTCATTGTGATGTTAATGGAAGAAGAAGAAGCAGAAGACTTGTTTCAGAAGGTCTAAAGAAAATAAGAAAAAAAACGAATAGCATCTTCTCGTCCAGAAGAAATTCCGACATTTTGCTACCTGGCTCGCAGAGTACGAACATAGACCAGCTTGTTGACTCGCTCAACTACTCCACAAACCGTAGCAACAATTTCGCCATTGAGCTCGGTGGTTCCATGGCCCCTGGTTTCCAACACAATAAACACAACCTGGTTAAGAAAGACGTAAAAGAAGACAAATGATTATGCATGTAATTGCAAAGATAACCCTGCAATATGCTGAGGTCAGTTTCAAAATTTGCAGAATCAAGTCCTTTTAAAACTAGGCGAACTTAGCAAAACTGAACGTCTAAGTAAAAGTATCATATACCATGTCAAAACACATAATTTATGAGGTCTATTAATATAAAAACTGAACCAAGTCAGCATCATTACTTGAGAAAGCCGTCCTCGTAGTTGACAGGGATCGTGTCGGCAACAGTGACGGAGGCATTGGAGTTGGCCTTCGTCGACAAAGCCTCGAGCTTTTCGAGCGCTCTCTGCAGCCTCACCTTCTGGGTTTGAGTCAGCGGGAGCTGCAACCCTCTCATCTCTCACCTTTTTTCTGCTCCCCCTCCCTTACTGCCCGCCGCAGAATCCTCCGCCGTATCTTCCTTCTAATCCAAATAAACCAAAACCGATTTCCCGAGAATCGGAACGTCACTAAACATCGATACCATGAACGTGCTACAGAATATCAAAAGAAGTACCATAATCCAACATAGAAGAAACCACAAGAAGAGAGCATCACGGCCTAAAGCACTTGAACAGAAACAAACGCCGGAGCAAAATGACACGAAGCTACGGAAGAACGAATCAATCGGTTCCACAGACATGAACGGAGCAAACAGAAAAGGGCTGAACGAAGCAGCACCGTGGGACGGGGATCGCGAGGCTTGAGCGGGCGGACTCACCTGTGCGAGCGGCAGCTCCGGCGGCGGCAAGTTTGATCCTCGGTCGATGGTGGAGACCGGAGAGGGCGGAGCAGTCTGAGGTTTAAAGGAGGGTTTGTCGGATCGATCGGACCCGCGCCGTCTCAGGTCTTAAACGACAAGCCCAAGCCTCCGTTTTCTATTTTTTCCTTTCCTATTTTCTCCTTTGTTTTTTTTTTATTTGAGTCGAAATTAAAATCGATCGAGATATTGGGTAATATAATTAATTAATTACCATCGCATTAGTTCTTGAGCTAATAAATAAAAAATTTATATTCCGTTTGTTGATAGAGAACCTTCTTTGAAGTGGCCCCAATGTTGGCAGTCGATCCATTCCGAAAGGATCATTTCCTGAAATTGGAAATCATACCAAAAAAATTGATTTCCAATTTTCAGAACTAGGAATTAGACCGGGGAGGTCCATAGAACTAGACAGTTGGTTTCAGTCAAACTGGTCAAGTTGAAGGGAGAAATTGTCAAGAAGACTCAAAGAAAGGGAAAGACTTGAAAGAGGAGAGTAGTCAAGAGTGTTTGCGAGATAAAAGGAAAAGATCTAAAGAGAAAATAAGGTGTGCATGAGATATTTTTGTTGTAAAATACTGCTTCGAATTGGGTAGAACAATGAAGACGGATCTTTGAGTACTCGAGTCGGACTTTGAGGCGTGATATCACTATCTTTAAGGATTTATTTGCCCCACAAAGTTCTTCAATGGTCACACCTGAAATATCCTCCGGGATACAACAAAGTCTCAATTTGAGAATCTAGATAGAATTCTAGTATTTCTCCGGGATCTCTCTAGAAACAATTGAAAGAATGGGCTGTCGTATTTTCGGAAAGAAAAAACTCGAAAAGAAGAAAAGATCACCAGGGAAACACTTCAATCTCAATCAGTATATATATATATATATAAACTAGTCTTAGAAAACGAAGACAACTCTTCGTGAAAAGTTGCGAAATGAAAAAACACATCCTTTCGAAATTTGTTCAAGTGAACAAAGGTGTCTATTCGTAAGAAATTAAAACCGAACCAATTAAACCGCGGACGCGCAAACCGAACGGGTATCATATGCAAATGAAAAGACACGAATAAATTCGGAATAATAATTAATAATTAATTAATTATTTATTTAATAAATAAAATTTCGAATTTTCATTTTATATTTTATTTCCGAGAATTCTCAAAACAAAATAAAATAAATAATAGAGGGATTAGTGCTAAGTGCGCCTAATAATCGCGCACCCGCACGCGGGTATGGTGGGGTCTAGCCCCACCCAATCATTACTTTAAATGTATAAAGTAAATCCCACGCTTTTAAACTGGTTTACTTTTTCCCACCTTTCCCATGTGGGATAAGGAAAAAAGGCACTCATTTTTGTTTTAACAAACAAAACTCCAACAATTTTAAAAATAAATAAAAACATAAAAAAATTGGTCCAATTTGGGAATTGGGAACTAAACCGACACTTCTTGGAATCAGACCCAACTAGCCGATTTGATCCAATCTAGACGATTCCGATTCAATCGGTCCATTTTGCTTGCCCTTAATCCATTCTCGTTCCTTCATTTTGGTATTGGGCCAAATTTCATATTCAAGCTCCAAAGCCCACACCCACCATAATTAAATTGTATTAATAAATGTAATTTGAAAATTAGCTAGTAATTATTGATACTCTTAAGTAGTTAGTTCTTATGCAAATCGAAAGCAAAAGCCTAACACAAAAACAAATACATGGCGCGAGGTGTTGGATTCAGAAAGTGCATGAATCTATGCTTTTGAATGACAAAATTTAAGGTGCATTTAAGAACTATCATGTTGATTTTTTGATGATAATATATTTTGGTTTAAGTACATTATTTTGTTGGATTGAGTAAGTCCTAAAATTGCTTTGTGGACCTTAGCATCCTTTGATGTAAAACAATTAGATGGTAGAGAAATGTATAGGGCTTGATAAAATATACTGTGCTAAATACAGGGTCTAAGGCGTGCGAATATCAATACGCTAAAACAAAAAACACAGTCCTATTAGCCTACCGACAGTAAATCCATTGGATAGGCCTACACCCATCGGAATTAATTTGGATTAATGAACATATTTTGAAAATTTGTAAGTAATTATTGATACTCTTAAGTAGTTAGCCCTTAAGCAAATCAAAAGCAGAAGCTTAACACAAAAAAACAAATACATGGTGCGAGGTGTTAGATTCAGAATAGTGGCAAATCTATACTTTTGAATGACAAATTTTAAGGTGCATTCAAGAACTATCTGATTATTTTATGATAATATATTTTGGTTTAAGTACATTATTTGTTGAAAAATGAGTATAGGGCTAGGCCAAAAACATTAATGTCTTTAATGTAAGCCCAATACCCTAAAAAATCTTTAGCTTTAGCTCTTATCCCAATTTCACATTTTGTCTCATAAAAAATCTCCACCTTGGGAGAAAATATTCACCGGTTGCTAATCACCGGTCATCGTCCTACATGGCGTGCGTAAGCCTAGCTGGCCTACTAACAAGTTGACACGTGTCCGTTGACGTAGATTAAAAAATAAATTGAAAGCCTGTTTTTTTGTCTCTCCTCTACTTTATTGCCCATTGCATTTCTCTCATATTTTTTCAATGAAGTGCGCGCTTCTTCTTCCCACTTCTGCGTCTCTCTTCCTCAAGCACTCCTCTCTACTATGTCTCGAGCCCTCTCACTCACCCTAAGCGCTTCCCTCTTCGCCTTTGTCCTTGTTGCCGTCATCGACTTTCCAACCATGGCTCTAGAAATCGCCGATTGCCAACTGGCCTCTCGAGCTTCTTTGTCTTTTACTCCTTATTTGGTCCCGATTTCGGGCTCAAGTATGTAGCCAAGGATTTTGAAGCAAAAGAGGTTTGTGAGGCTAGATATACTGGTGGCGATGCTAAGTTTTGGGGTTTTGGCGACGTCATGACAGGCCGTGAGGGATATTGTGGTGGAGGAGAGAAAGGCGTGTGGGTACCGTGAGACCTCTCTTTCTCCTTTGCCTTTTTTTTTTTTTCTTTTCTATCGCCTTTGTTTCAGGAGGCATGGAGGCTTGGTGATAGTGGCTGCTTTGGCTTCTAGGTTGAGTTAGAGTCGGAGAGCTTATGAGGAGGCTAAGAGATAGAGTTCTTCGTTGGCCCTTTTGACTCCTGAAGCAAGTTGCGTCCTGTCGTTCCCACCGAAGCATTTGTCATCGTGACCTTTGGTATGAAAGTTTTAACCTTATTATTGTTGCTATGAGGAAGAGCGCATAAGTGATAATTGTCCATGGTCTACACTTGCTCCAATTAAGAGGCCAAATGAACAACTTAAAGCAAGCAAAGCATTATTATTTTGGGACTAAGTATGTCCATTTATAGGCCCTTCTTTTGGGCTTTGATTGAGTGCAAACATTCTAATGCTTTTCTTGCTTTTAGATTTTACAAGGGCTTCCACTGAGTGCGCTGAGGAAGAAAATGATTTGCTCAGTTTAGTGAAGGTGGGGTATTTTACTTAATTGCTTGAGTTTTGAACACCTTTATGTGGATGTTTCACTGGTTACAACTTTATGAACTGATTCATTTATATACCTCTTTCATGCAAAAGTAATGACTAGTAAATTAAAATTCTGCTATTTTAAAACTTATGGTGTGACACATTTTTGGAGAATGGCACAATTTTCTCTTCGAGTGAACTTGGGTCTAATGGCTTTTATTTTCTTTATTTTTTTTTTTTTTTTTTTTTGGGGGGGGGGGGGGGGGTGGTACGGAGAGGTTATTTCTTAGTGATTTGTAGTGTGAATCCTCTAGTAGGTAAGAAGTTGATTTAAAACATAATTGCGTATTTTGTTATTTGATATAAAACGTAAGTGGGAATGATGAATAATTGCATCAGGAATCTGCAATGAAAATGTTTCTCCACACATTGATGAATTTTGTCTTGATTTGGGTGCTCTTTTAATGTATTTCACTTCACTAAGTTTAATGAAATTTTCGCTCAAATAATATTGATTTCTCGAGATAATTTTCTCCAAGTTAACATATCAGTCTCTTGAATGGAATGATGAGCTAATGGAAGAGCGCAGGAGAGGCGAATCACCTTCTATTTTGAGCAAGGATGTATGTGTTGCAACTCTATGATGAAAGAAGATAGTGTTATTACTGTTCATGAATAAATGAATGTGACAGACTTCTCCGAGTGAGGTAATATAGGTTAATTTTCAATTTTTTTTTCCTTCCTTACCCATTCTTGTTTGCCTCTAATACTGTCTAATTCTTCAAAG
Organism: Eucalyptus sp. ANBG9806169; assembly: GCA_014182395.1. NCBI lineage: Eukaryota > Viridiplantae > Streptophyta > Magnoliopsida > Myrtales > Myrtaceae > Eucalyptus > Eucalyptus sp. ANBG9806169. Next base: position 14,309,903 of record CM024580.1, read on the forward strand.
AAATGTGGCATGATTGTTGAGCTTAGTTTTTTTCGTTTGGACGGAATAATTTTTTTTTCTTTTTAACTAGATAGGAATGTATATATCTAGGAGCCAAAATGTTTGGACCAGGTCCGGCAACAAATGAAATTGAGGCATCTCTCCCCTTGTCTAGTAGAGGTCTTTGACTTTCTTTGAGCTCCCTTTAATCAACTATTGATTCTATCTCATGGTTTATTTCTTCATCCTTCTGGTAAGGGTGTTTTTTCAGTTACTGGGCATAATTATAATTCTCACTCTCCATGAAGTTACAATTGGTGATAAAGTGATCATTCTTTAGTGCTAGGATCGTTGTTGATGTGAAAATTATAATGCTCCTGTGACCTTTTGCAATTTGAAATCATTTTCACATTGTCCTACACTCACATTATGTCAATTATAACCTGATCTTTGCTCTCTACAACTGCATTAAATCTGTGATGTCACTAAACTTTGTCATGGTGATGGAAATGGTTTGAAATTAATGGTGATTGCTGTGGTGATAGCTCTTAACCCTCTAGTTTTTGAATGCTAGATTATCAATACTTATCATTTGGAAAAAAAAAGAATGAATGGATCATTTCTCATTTTCTTTGGTAGGAGGAATAAATCATTTATCAAAATGATTGTTTTGTAATTATAAGTAAGGAGAAACTATGGGCATCCATCTTTTAAGATTCTTGCTCTTAATGCTTTTTATGATCACTTGTGTTTTATAAATGAGAGAAATATTAAGTAGTGAGCTGTTTCTTAATATGCTTTCTTTTATGCTGTTAGGGCTTTTGGATAGTGTTGTTCATTTGGTTAAAAGTCACTTCTATTTATGTACGATTTTGGGAGAAGTTTTTTGAAAAGTTTTAAAAGTAAACTTGCTCTCTTGGATATTAATTTTCATAATGACTTGTATGCAAGACACCCAAATTTCTACCACAAAGGATTCAATCCAAAAGAATAATTGCATGACCAGCTCATTTTTGTGACAACATCGCAATGATTATAAGAGTGCGTTCTTTGTTTTCCATTGTCCTTTTGAATTCATTCTATGGTTTTGTTTTCTTTGATACTTCTCTATATAGTTATTTTTAGCGAATGTCATGCTTTTGAATTTATGAAGTTGAATGTACAATTACCATTTTGAGTTTACGTTCTTCTCGAAATTACTTTTAAATTCCCATATGGACCGAGTATTGGCATTGGGTAGCATCACTTTTAAAAGTCTTAGATAAGGTAGCAAACTCTCATTAAAGCATGTTAGATTATCTCAAATTCTAAGCTTTTACATTTTCACGCTTTAGCATTTACATTGGTCTTTAAGCTTAGGATTACTCTGGTTTGTGTCAACATTGACCAGAATGATGGATTTGATTCATACTTTCGTATTAATATCCATCTTAAGTTTTCATGTGATGATTATTGCCAACTGTTTCTTTCTCTTTCCTCATTGTCTTGTAAGTTTTCTTTTTTCCCTTCCCTTGGAAATCTTTGATGAGTTCTGACAAAGTTGGGCTATTTATCTAGATTTTTTTTTTTGCCGAATTGTTTAATGTGAGGCTTCATTTATTTGATTTTGGAACTATTGACCATTCATGCGTAAGTTACTTCAACTATGTGAAACTAAATTTGAATTTTTTATTGTGGGTTGTATCTTTGGAAACTCTTTTGCCGAATTCATTATGTAACGGCAAGCTTATTCATGGTAGTATGTTGAGCTTGCAGTTGGAGAAAGTAAAGTTTATGTTGGCTGCAAAACCAAGAGTGAGAACAAAAACAAGAGTGCCCCGTAGATAAGTGGGTATGTCATTTTCTACTTTGACTGAAATATGCCCAGTTCACAATCTTTTGAAATTACTAATTTACATTTGTACAAATTTTCGACAGCTTATTCTTAGTACTTCGCTGCTAGCTCAACTTGTTCTAAAGATAAATGGGTATGATCCATCTTTTTAGAATTAAAGTTAATTTTTCCTTTATTTGCATTCTTTAAATTATTGAATTTTTTCTTTCAAAAATTTGTAGAGACCGCGTATGATAATATCATTTTGCATAATGTTGATAAATAATTTCAATTTAGAATTGGCATGACATTTGCTAATGAGGATGAAGCATATAAAACATATAATGCATATGCAATTTCTAAGGGATTTAGTGTGAGAAAATGACAAAATGTTAACAATAGTAAATGAATATTATAAATATGCATATTTATTTGTAATTGTGAAGGACATTCTCCATCGATCCTACCTCATGAACAAAGAGATGTTTATAGGAATGTGAAGAGAACTTGGATGTCAAGCTTGTATAAAATTCAAAATCGAAATGGAGTATGGATAGTTGACAAGTTTAAGGATGTTCATAATCATTATTTCATCGATGATAAATAGAAACACCTCATATGATCATCCCAATACATGACAAATACTAATAAAAGTATTTTGACTTCTATGGTTGGAGTTGATATAAAGGCTACAAAAACATATTCCTACCTTAGTGGTGAAGTAGGGGGATAGGAGAATATTGCTTTTACTTTACGTGATTATTAAAACTTCTTACAATTGAAAAGAAAGAACTTGATTAGTGTGGGTGATTGTCAAAGTCTCATTAACCATTTTAATTACTTATAATCAAATGGAAACAATTTTTCTTATACATTCAACTGGATGAGGAATAGAGATTAACCAACTTTTTTTGTTATGATGGTGTATTCAAACTAGAATATGAAAGTTTTGGAGATGTGGTGGTATTTGATACAACTTATCATACAAATAAGTATAATATAATATGCGCTCATTTCATTGGCTTGAATCATCATTGGAAGAATGTCCTCTTTGGTTGTGCATTTTATTGGATGAAACAATTGCCTCTTTCATTTGGGCATTTTAATCTTTTTTAGAGGCAATGGATAACAAAGCACCCAAGACTATTTTCATCAATCAAGATCATGCCATGGCGAATACCATTAAGACTATTCTTTCAAATACTAATCATCGCTTATGTGTATGGCATATTGGGAAAAATGCTACGCATCATATTGGGCATCTTCTTGGAAAGTCGTGTTTTTGCGATAAATACTAGAATAAACTTTTATATCATTGTGAATTTGAATTGGAAATGGAGAATGTTTGGAAAGATATGTGTCAAGAATGGAGCTTGGGGGGACCACAAGTAGTTGGATAGCATGTATCGGTTGCGTCATAAAATGTGTCTTGCGTTTGGTTGAGATACTTTTTCTGTAGTAATCATATCCACACAAAGAAGTGAGAGCACAAATAATGTCTTTCAAGATATGGCATGTAAGACTATGATTTTTCTAAATTTGTTAGTTAAGTAGAAAAAATGCGCAACTCTGAAGTTGTTGATGATTTTGAGTACACTCGAGGAAAGCCATAGATTGCAGTTAGAAATAATGGAATTTTGAAACATGTTGCAAATGTTTACACTCATGTCATTTATAGGAATTTTCATGATAAGTGCTTGCATGTTTTGTCCGTGTTTATTTATAGATTGGAAACTAATGGGCCATTGCACACTTATATCGTGGTAACTGAAAGTAGTGAAAGGAGGCATATTGTTCATTTTACTCCGAGTGATTTAACCATTACATGTAGCTGCAAGTTATTTGAAATGTGAGAATGATTGTGTAGGCATATTTTATGCATTTTGACAAATGTTGTAAATTTTAGAAATATTCATTCACAATACATTCTGAAGAGATGGACAAAAACAACAAAACAATGGGTTTATTGTGATGTTGGACGAAGCTCTCTCGCTGTGGTAAAGTCAAAAACATTACGCTTGAAGAGTTTGATGCAATTATCTTTCAGTGTTATAAATAATAGTGCAAATCATGATGTTTCGGAGGAGTTTGTGACTACAACCTTGCTGCGTCTTCACTCCCATATCACAAACAAAATGCAATATTTGACGGATAATGATCATATTAATTTCTTAGTGAGAAATAATGAAATCAAAAGATGTAGAAAACTATGAAATTTGAATACTTAATCCCCTTTGGAGAAGACCAAAAGTATACCAAATACTCGGTTAAAAGGTGGCAGTGAAAAGCAAAAGAGAAAAGTGTCTTCATGCACTGGAGGCACCTCACATAAGGTATGATGCTTGTTTAATTTTATAGAATAATTTCATTAATTAAAAGCATGAAGTTTATGATACTCTCACTTTTGTGCATGATTGACATTTTGCGGTCATTATTGTTGCATCTTCCTTCCATCAAACAATTTTTTTGATAACATAGACAATACAATCTCCATTAGTAATTATTTATTTTTTTGTTAGATTTTATTTAGGAATCTACCTTCTTTTGCTCTTTAAGTTACTGATTATGGTTTAGAACAAACATGAGTACATTGTGAAGTAATTGGGTTTAGAGAAGGGACAATCGATAGAAATGGGAGCAATATATTATGCAAATTTTATGTTAAAAGATTTTATTTATGCTTTTTATGTTTTTCCGTCTAGATCTATACAATATCTCTCTCTCTCTCTCTCTCTCTCTCTCTCTCTCTGACACTAAGATTCATTTGATCTTTAAGAGGCGTTTTTGTTCCAATGTTGGGATAAATAACCAAGCTGCTTAAGCTACTCAAAGGCTTTTTTGTATCCTATAGCAACATTTTAATGCTTGTCTGTCTACTTTTTTTTTGGACATTATTGTAATATATTATTAAATATCCAAATAACGTAATTAGAAAAGTAAGTGCAACCTTTCTTTCATCTATGTGCTAGACATAAAATGACATTTTCAACTCTTAAGGAGTAAAATTTGTTCATCTCTTCGACAACAACCAGTAGAGTTGTTGAAGAAAAACTCAACCTGAGGTTCAAAAGTAGTTTCAGAGAATGGTAATGAGTTTCACTATTATATATTTGATGTTGCGAAATTGCGTTACTCTTTCCACTTACTTTAGTCATGGCTGTGAATTTAACTAGAAACATATTGCATTGTGTTGCTACTGCAGTGGACTTGATGCAATCTCACTTTTTGATGATCTAGTCGAGATGTAATGTTGTTGCCCACCTTGAAGTGCTTTGTTGGTGATTATTATCGAACTTTAGGTTTTGTATATTGAATAGTCGAGAGTAAGTGGGACGATGAAAATCTATAATGGGCAGATTTGGGTTGAAATAGTTGGTTTTAAACTGAATGGATCTTGTTGTAGTCTTCAACCAATTAATTTGTCCTTGATATATATCTTGTGCTAGTATTTGTATCTCTTATGCAGGGAAATTTTTTTTTTCTTTTTGTTATCATTAGATTAGATTATATCCGGTCATTCACTTGGCTAAGCAATTTTATCATGCATTTTTATGTTTTAGTCCCGTTCGTAAAATTTTGTGATACTTCTCATCCCATCTTACCTACTAGAGGATTCACACTACAAATTACTAAGAGATAACCTCTCTGTCCTCCCAACCCCCCCCCCTCCCAAAAAAAAAAAAAAAAAAAAAAAAATAAAAGCTACTAGACCCAAATTCACTGGAAAATGTATTTTACATTGAAATGCCTAATTGTGAGCAGACAACAAGCTTGACTAGCTTATTGTGCTTCCTCAGTACTATAAGCAAAGAGCCAAATTTTGTTTTAATTAAGTAGAACAAATAAATTGACAAGATCATCCAACTTAAAAACACAAATCTAGCTACTTCAACCATTAATGCCCGTGATCAAGACATAAGCTCATATGACCATCATGAAGTACATATAAGGTTATGAATTTGAACACCAAATTTCTTTGAATATAGATATTAAATGATGTTGAAGAGCATGAAAATACTATATGCATAATCTTAAGATCGAAGGCTCCGGTCAATGCGAATTAAGCTCAATTGTTGTCCATACAATAGTTCGATTCTACATGACTTCACCCTCCTTCAATATTCTTGTTGCTGAAAGACCAAATTAACAAAATAATTAGAAAACTTCATCTTCTCACAACAAAATCTATCTTTAGCACAAACCAAATGAAAGATCTAACCATCTTTTCAATGTGAGTGCACTATGAAAATACGTTAAAAACTTCATAATCTTTGGATGATAAATAAATCGAAATGCAAGAGTTTCATAAGCATTGCCATTTTGCGCCATGGCTCTCTAAACATCACCCATAGAACACAAACCCAATCCCTAAGAAGCTACTCCCCTGACCATTCTTGAGCATTGAATAAGCAATCTCTACCAAATTCATAATTCACTCATCTTAATTTTTGCAGGCAAGTGAGCAATTGGCTCAACCTTGGCAGCCATTTCCACATACCAAAGGCGCAGAAACCAAATCGAAGATCGAAATCTAATGCAGAAGGAACCTGATAGCTCATCTTAATGTTGCTTTCACATTAATCAACTCATCAGAGCACAAATTCCAACCACATTTCCAAAAACAAAGCATGAGAAAGAGAATCAAAACAATAAAATGCAGCTAGATTCATGACGCAATCACACTAAAATAGGAGTCCACAACTTTCTCACCGTCATTTCAAAAGAATCGAACAAAAACTTAGATCACACACATGGAGATGAACCTTCCCCTTCGTTCGCGGCTCAAACACGTACATGGTCGACATCTTCTTTCCAAATTCTACAGGGACTCTAGATGTAGTGAACTCGACAAAGAGGAATCTCCAAATTGGAGATGTTCCGGGTTTTTTGTAACTCAATTGAGGAAGAAGAACACCCAAACAACGCCGTCAGCCGCCGATATCTGAAATGTTCCGAGATGATGAGATTGTGGACAGGGTGAGGCGTGATGATGAGCTCATCGGAGGGACACAATCAGACGGGGCCCCAAAAGTTGCCAAGGCTAAGAGAGATGGTGTGGCCAAAGTAAACATCGTCAGGGTTCCCAAAAATCAGCGTGATGAGGCTCTAGAGGTGACGGCGGAGGCGAAGGGGGCTCAAGACCCAGCAGCTGCGACCGAGCGGGGCTCTTAGGGGAGGCGACATGCCAGAGGCAGATCTGAGCAACAACAACGACCGGCGGTGGCTTTGGGGGAGGGGGAGACGAAGGTAGAGAGGGAGACGAAGGCAAAGGCAAAGGGGCATGCTGGAGAAAAGAGAGAGAAGGCATCATCGTTTCTTTTCTTGATGCTTGAAAATTGAAAATAGAAGAGGGTGTTTTAAGTGGCAACTAAAATGTTCTTTATCCTTGCTCAGTCGGTTAGCAGAAGAGAAGAGAGAGGACAAAAAAAACTTAACATTTTAGACTTTTCTATTTTCCAAGTCACTCCAAGTCAGCGGACACTTGTTCACATTTTAGTGGAGCCACCTAGATTCACGCGCACCATATAGGATGATGACGTGTTGATTGTGAACCATTGAATATTTTCTCCCACCTTGGGGTCACGTCCCAATTTTACCCTAAATTTTTTTTTGTCTCATAAAAAACCCCAAATTTTAAGTCAAATCCCAATTCTACTATATATATATTATTTCACAAAAACCTATCAACTTTAAATCCAATACCAATGCTACTACAAAATTTTTGTCTCATAAAAAGTCTTGGCTTTAGGTCCATTTTCAATTTCACTCTAATTTTTTTTGTCTCTTAAAAGATCATCAAATTTTATTTGAGTCTTAAATCTGCTCTCCATTAACCATAAGCCAAAATTGCCTTTAGTGATTTTGTGCTTGGCCTTCAATCTTTCGTGCTTGTAAATGTTCCATCTCTCGTGGTCAGAAAGCTCGCACTCGGGACTCTCAAACAGATCGTGCTCGGGAGTTTTAAATTTTGAATGAAGGGTCAATTGGAGCAAATTTGTGACTCTAGTAAAACTTTGTGGTTTTTTATGAAACAATAAAAATTTAAGGGTATAATTAGGATTGGATAGTAAAATTGAGATAATATATAAAGTTGGAGGTTTTTCATAGGAAAAAAAAATAGTTAAATGGTAGAATTGGGACATGACTTAAAAGTTAAGGGCTTTTTATGGGACAAAAAAAAGTTTATTGTAAAATTGAGAGAAGACATAAAGTTGGAGGTTTTTTATAAGACAAAATGTATGATTGAGACAAAAACTAAAGTTAGAGATTTTTTAGGGTATTAGGCTCTTTATTATAGGAAGGGTTAATACCACAAAATAATCAAATTGGTATACATGTGACAAATTTACCCAAAACTAATTTTTTGACTACTAAAAACCTAAAACTGATATATTTATGACAAATTTATCTTTAGTTAGTTTTCCTTAAATTATATTAATAATAAACCCATGACAAACAACAGCCGAGGCTGTGGTGGCTGGCGAGGGAGAGTTGACGGCGGCTATTGCTGGTCGGAGATGGTAGACGATCGACTGATGGCGATGGAACTGAAAGGAAGAGGCAAAGAACTCCGGCCATTCGACTGCCCATGTTAGATGGGTTGGGCTTATCTAATAAGCTGATGGGAATGGATTTGGACCAAACCTGGGCTGCGAGATCTTGGGCCTCATGGGTTAGTTTCAGGGCCGAATTGAACTCTCAAAATGGACCGAAGCTCTGAAATTTTTGGCTCATGATTTATATATCTTTTTGCTCTTTGCACTGTTTATTTAATTTTATTAAAATGTGCGCTTGATCACCGACCAAAAAATAAAAAAAAATCGGGTGTCAACACCGACTGACTTGCTAATTGATTAGTATTGCTTGGGTACTTTTGCTCAACCCTCCTGTACTTTTGCCACCATTTCAAATGTTCCCAAAAAAAATTACATAACTTTTTACTATTGTCTTAATTTTCAAATTCAATACGATCTTTCGAACATCCTAAAAAAATGCACAATTCTTTTCCACTATTTTGGCATCCGTAAGTATAATGTTCATCCTTGCCGTCACCTCCTCACGTGTCAAACGACGTGGCTCTTAATGTGCCAACATTCAAAAGTGACGATGTTAGCCCCCTTCAAAATCATGTCATTTTAGCACCCGGACCCCACCAAAGATCACGCGAAGCTCGAGTTAACTCTGTATTCAGCTCAAACTCAACCTCAAAATCGACTTTAGGAGCCTTTGCCCAAGAAAATTAATAACATTAGTCCGCTTCATATGTGCATGACAATTCATGAAAAAAATTGAGTTCCGTCAAGTTAGAACTTGAATTCATTCCATACTTGAGCAGAGCACCTTCATTGAGTGAGAATTGACTCGAGTTGAAATACTTAATAATACCCTTTAAAAGACAATTGGGATATAAAGTAATCGAAATTTAGCTCCAATAAGATGTCATGATCGAATGCTCCATATGAAAGTTTGAATTATTAGGTTGAGAAGAGTAACGTGTACATAACAACTTAGACAAATTTCAAAGACAAACGACTCTGCATCATTCAGCCGGATTCTCTTTCCCGTTGATGACTTTGTCTCAATGATGTGAACCTTTTGAGGGTGGTTTTCTTTAGCAAGGAAGGAATCTATTTCAAAATAAAGGGAAAAGGAGAAGAAAAAAGAGAACTTCGTGGGATAAAATGTCCACTTTTCCTCCAAAACAACGTTTTGAATGCCCTATTTCCTTCCAACTCCTCTCGTAGACGTTGGAGCCATGACCTTTTATAAATTAGGGGAAAATCTATTTCCGTTCCCCTGCTTATATTATGACCATAAGATTACCTTTTAAAGTTATATTTTACAACCATGTACAATTTACCATGGAATATGCTAAGTCAGGACAGGATCCATATCCGTGACAAAGTCTTACAACTTACCATGTACTTGATTAAACACGACGCTCCCGAGTCAAGTTCACGTTAACGTCTCTTTCACCTTTGTTTGCCCTAACATGCATGCGAGAAAATCAAGATTGACAGAAAGAGAAGGCGTATTCAAGTGCAAGTGCAACCAGCTTTGATACTAGCTTTTTTGACTCGCATGGTCTTTTGTCATATATTAAATAATCAGCCAATGCGGGCCCTCTTTCTCCTGAAATCTATGTGAAGACGCCCGTTCTTTCCCGCCCGCCGGACACGAACAAAAGTTTTTCTCCTCTTTTACGAGAAGTTAAAACGCATGAAATATTCTGTTTTCGAACAAAAGCGAAATAAGCTCTTACTTTTGAATTATAGCATTTTTTCCCTACAAAATTGAGGCGAAAAAGAAGGAACATGAAGAACATAATTCTCTGGTTTGCCACGGCTTTCGAGAGGGCCAACCATTCTGCGATGCATTATAACCTTGTCGTTATCATTGAATAGTTTCAAGATAAAGACAACCTTGATTTAAGAACCCTTCTTTTACTCTTCAGTTTATTATCTATCATATTTGTGTTTGTTCCCAAAGCGCGTAAGACTTCCTTTTTGACCTATTGCATTGGTAAATGCCAATAAATTGCTACATCTTATATTTGACCACTCATTTCGGGCCGCATGTCCAAGGATATGATTTTTTTCCCATTTTTTATGATAATGTTTCAAACCCTATCTTAAGTCTAACGAGCTGGCACCCTTCAAGGACCATTTCCTAAAGTTAAAGTCATGCTGTCATTATCTGCTAATGATCGATGTGAACTGGTTGGGAAAAGAAGAGAAAAGGGTCATTTTTCCAATAAAGAACGTTAAGCCCTTAACTTTATCGAACCCTAAGAATTCACTTTACTGCACAAATTCTGCGGCCATCCCCGCACATCATATATGTAGAATGTTAGGCAGAGCTTTTTGTTCACCTATAAAAGCTCAAGATCCATGGCGGAATCCCCTCAAGGTCCATAGATTGATCCTGAGTTTCAAAAACGCAGAGTGACAGGAAGGGAGAGATGGGTTCAGAGTCCGAGAAAGAGGATCAACGGAGATCTACTCCGAAACTCTCCTTACTATCGCTTCCGAACCACCGGCGAGATCCATCGGACATGCCCGACCCGCCGCTCCAATCCTCGATCTCCGTACCGTTCGAGTGGGAGGAAGCGCCGGGGAAGCCTAAACGGGCCAGTGACAAGCCCAAGCCCAGCGCGGTGGCGGGCCCGCCGTGTCTTGACCCGCCTCCGAGGCTGTGGGACGAGGGCAGGTTTACCAATACGCCCTCCCCTTCAAGTGTGCTCGATGGGCCTTACATGGGTCGGCGCTCGGGTCATACATTCTCGTTCCGGAAGATAGGAGGGTCTTTCCGGAGCCCGGAGAAGAGGAGCAAGGGAGAGGGGAAGGAGAGGGTGTCGATTTTCGGGTCGATGAGGTGGGGGATACTAAGGGAGAAAGTAGACGACGTGGAGGATATTTCTGGGTTTTCATCCTCATTCCGTGGAGCTAGAAGCGGCGATAGTGATGGCGACAGCGCCGGCGCCGGCGCCGGCACTGATTGTTTTTCACATGCTGACACAAGGAGGAGGAGAGGGGGCTTCGCAGGTCTATCTCAATCGAAGTCACATTTGTGGGTAAGCAAAAATTAACTTGTTTAATTTTATCAAAAGAATTGATTGCTTTTATTATATGCTCTTTCACTTTGGTTAAATCTTTTTCGACTCATCTGCCTCTAAGTCAAGCTTAGACCCATTAGCACATCGGCACAGTAGATGGACTGCAGTATGCAATGCGAGGAGTAGATTGTTATTCTATTCAATATGCAATGCTTTAAATCAGCACAAGGTTTAACATTCAAATTCTTTGAAATTCTCCTCACATTTTGACATTTGGCATAAATTCAAAACATAAATATGACTGATATGATAGATGAGAGAACAGGAAAAAATCAAAGTGTGACTCACGACACATACACACTCACGACACATACATATCCTGTATAAATTGTGAGATCCTTACCGACTTACTTAATAAGCTTGGGTTTTATAAGCACGTGGATTGATATTCAAATACTCTAAACTAGCAATATCTTTATTTATAAATCGGTTTATTATGTATTTGATGTAACTTTCTTCTTCTATTGAGTCCCATCACAAGTTACATGTTCCTTGGTTTTTTTGGAGCGCAGGCAACGCTTTGTGAAAACTTTAAGCAAGTGGTTCCATGGAGGCGAAAGCAAGACAATTATGAGAGAGTGTAAAATGTCAAACCGTCCTCATCTTTCCACTTTCACCGGATCGGATGGTCATCCTTCGTGGCGATGCTTTGTTCCTTTTAGATTATCGTGGAACTTGTATAGATATAAAATTCTTATGTTACAATATGGGATTGTTGAAAGATAAGTACTGAATATTTCTTTCTTTTTTTCTTGTCCCCAATTATTCATTACTATTTACAATACCCATCAACAAGTGTATATTTGATAAATTACAATTATCAACCGAAGCTATATGTCATCAAGCCATATCCCGATCGAAAGACATGATAACCGAGCAACATTACTGCAATATCACATGTCATATATAATTACCATAGAAGCAGTCTTTTATTGTTTTGAATGGTCAATGCGTGCTTGCAAAGGCCGTCGTTAAGCGGACATGATACAGAAACGCACGACAAGGTTACATCTCTCTCTCTCTGCTACGAGCACTCAAAAGCATACACCGCAAAGGAGGAGGTCACTTGTGCTGTCTTTTCGAAATCTCTCTCTATTAGGAGCACACAAGTGCATAATATACCGCAAAAAGGAACGTCATTTGTGCTGTCGTTTCAAAAACTTTGCCGATGAAGTTCTTCGCTTTTTCCACTGTATCATATAGCATTAGTTACATGTTTACATGTTTCTTTTAAGAGGAATTTTTACTTGCTCCAAAGTGTTTTATTTTAATCAAGAAGGCCGTGAGATTTTATAGGGTTGCTGTCAAATGTTCTTTTTGCCTAATACTAAACATGGACATATTTACTTGAGGAGGCAATTGGAGCTTGAAATTTGAAATCAAGACATCTTGGCCATGATACCACGTGAAATTTTGTAGGATTACTACTAATTGTTCTAAAAACTCAAACTATTACATAAATGTATAATTAATTATTTAAACATTCTATAGTGGTGAAAGCAAGAATATCATGAGAAAGTGTAAAATGTTAGACCCTCCTCAAATTTCCACTCATCAAATTAAACAATCATCTTTCCGAGGCAACGCTTTTGTCCTTTTTAGCCCATCATGTATGTCGCGACCCGAATTTTTTCGATGGGTGAGGAATCACCTAAAACTAGGTTAATGGATTACTAAGTCCGAAGACTTGGCGCGGACTCTCCCAAGCCCTACCAATCGCGACTTGATACTAAGAAAAAGACCCACTAAAACATGCAATTATATTTCAAAATGGAGCCGCCACTAATCAATTAGGGCTGATTAGAAACCCAGGTAAAGTATGGGAGAATACTTTACCTTTTACGAACCAGAGATTTAATGGATTCGGGGACATGATTACGCTAGATTAATCTAACGCCTTTTCGGTACCTTAAAAAAAAATTTGCAAGCAGTCTTGATTAATTTTAACCTAAGATACTAACATGCAAATGGTGGTCATGCGGGTGCGCAATCAATTAAATAACATTCAATAAATCAAAATGCTAAGAAATTATAAACCACAACTTTATTAAAGTCCACTCTCTAAGCAAACATTTTAAAAATGCTAATTAAAATGCATGCCCTAAACATGATTTCTAAATGACATGACACCTAACTTTTATTATTATGCAATCTTAATCTAAAATTAATATGCATGAATTTTACTTTAATGATATGTGAAATGCAATTTATATGGCCTAATTTGAACTATATGTATGCAATCTGATTTATGCAATCCTAAATGTGCATATACTACACGACATGAGATGCATGATATAACAATTTTATATGCATGTTCTTTTTGTGATTTTTTTAATGATTCTCTTTTATGTAGGCAACCTACACTAAATAAAGATGATATGAAATGGGATTAATTATGAACTAATCTATTAATTAACTAAGTAAATGATTTTTTTTTTATTTTTTTAATTAAAGAATTAATTATATGCAATTACACGATGGGATGATAATATGATGCAATCCTAATTTATTAATATGCAAACTTTAATTACATGAGCCTAATATGCAAACTAGCTAAAATGCATCTAGTATTTTGTATACTCTTTATTGAAATTAAACAAACTAATTAAGCTATTCAGAATGGAATAATTTCCTAATTCAATTTCGGGATTAATTTGATTTAAACCTCATTTGTCTTAGAAAACCATTTTTTTTACCTTTTTTATTATCTTTTCATATTATGAAAGCATGCAAACAACTAAGGATGAAATCCTAAAGGTTAATTTAAACCTACATGTCTTAATTTAATAAACCTATATGACCTATATGCTCATGCAAATTCTTAACTTTTCACTATTTCCTTTTTTATATTTTCATTTTTTTTAACAAGCAATTATTTTTACCTAAAAACTAATATAAGAATTAAAATAATTGAAAAGATAATCCGTTGTCTCACGGATTAAGTTAACAATTATTTTAACTCTACAAATCACAACGAGGGAATCAAAATAATTAAAAATTTGGTCCGAAGTCTTACGGACCAAATTAAATAATTATTGTGATTTAACAACAAAACAAACTCAAAATTAGTATAATTAAAAAAGTGACCCGATGTCTCTGGATCAAATTAATAACTATAGTAATTTGAGGTAAAATCTACGGATAATGCATATAGAAATTAACATCTAATATCACTAAAAATTGCTATCAAATGAAATAACTAAAAATATAACCTAACAAATAAACTGAATTAAACTATAAAGAAAGTAAAAAGTAAACAAAATACTAAAAAAACTACCTAGGTAAGTAACAAAGACAGAGGGTGACGCCGGGGGAGGGAGTTCGTCGGCCGGCGGGTTCGGACTCCGGCGAGGGTTGGACGGCGCCGGTGCTGCTGGGCGGCTACGGCGAGACGGGTCGCGGGTCTGGATGCGGCCACGAAAGGGACAGAGGCGAGGCGGAAGCAGCGTCGGGGCAACACCGTGAGCTCCGGGTCGGTGTCGCGGGCACGGATACTCGGCTTCGACGGGCGGCGAACGACGGGCGGAGGAGGACCACGGCAGCAGGGCACGACCGGCACGGGAGTCGGGGTCGTCGCGGGCATCGGCAGCAACCGGGACCGGCTCGGGCTACTGCGGAGGAGGCGGGCGCTGGGTCTTCGGAGATCTGCAGAGGCGTCGGGCGCGAGGGCGGGTCGCGTGCGACCGGGATCTGCGCGTCGGGGCCGCGGCGTCGAGCGGAGGCGTGGAGCGGCGGAGCGTAAGCTCGTATCGGGAACAACGGCTCGTCACGGGGAACTCAGGGCGTCGCGGGTCGTCGGACGTGGGTGCGTCGGACGAAGGCGTGGAGCGGCGAGCGAGACGCTTGAGCGTAACGCGAAGCATGCGCGCTTAGGGCAGTGGAGGTCGCCGGTGCGGTCGCCTCGCACGGTGGTCGGCTACGGGCGCGGTGGTGTGACGCGGGCTTCACGGGCGCGGCGGGATCTTCGCGGATGGAGGTTGGCGTCGGATCTCGGCGGCGTTGCGGCGCCGGGCCGGGAGACCGGCGTCGGTGCAGCGGAGCGGGCTCGTCTGGTGCGAGGCGCTCGGACGGAGGGGGGGGCCTTTGGGAGAGACGATGAACAGTGGCGGCCCCCTTCTTCTCTCTCTGCTGCTCCTTTTTCACCTTTTTGCTTTTTCCCTTCTCCACGCACGGATGGCTTCTCTCTTTCACTATTTCTTCCTTTTCTCTTTTTTTGTCAGAGAAAGAAAGGGGAAATGGTTCCTTTTTAGACCAAAGTGTACGAACACTTTGAATTTTTTTGATTTCTTCGAACTCGCACGAAGAGAAGCCCCCTCGCTCGGTTTCGAAGCTCGCATTTATAGTGAAAAAGAAAAGAAACAAACTCCAAGTTGTTGAAGATTTTGCGATATTCACTCAACCTCTTCAACAACAAAATGGCTCCAACAATCGCACGACCGTTTAACTTTTGAATTCAATTTTTTTTTTTAAAAAATTCCCTCTAAAACTAATTTTAAATTAAGTGTTAATAAGTGGAAATAAAAAAAAAAAACTGAATTTTTTTTTTTTTTTATTTTCGAATTTTGAAAATGAAAATTTTAAAAGCCAAATTTAATTTATTATTATTTTTAAATATTAGGTGTCAATACCGCCCTCTTTGAAGGGAAGCTCGTAGAGGTTTCCTTCAAAGATGTATGACACCTAAATTTAAATCTTGCAAAATGAAATATGAAATGCATATGCAAATGTTAATGACTTGACTTTTTTTTTCTTCTTCTTCTTTTTTTTTTTTTTTTTTTCAAAAGAATAAATGATGCAATGTAAATGCAATGATTCAATCGAACATAGATCTCTATGTGTCTATGACCAATGAAATGCAAATGCAAAGAAGAGCACGTACCTGTCACACCTGTTTGGGGATTTAGGTGTGAAATTATTCCGATGAGACTTGTCAATCATCTGGAACTCCCTTCAGGTAATTGAAAGGCTCAAAGTCTTTAGGGATCTGGAATTCTCATCAGATTCTAAGTACCTGAAAATTGCATCAAGTACTTGAAATTTCTGATTCTTATGTCGACATTTGAAAACATTTACTAAACATCCGGAAATCACATCGATGTTTGAAAAGACAAACACTTGGAAATCACATCAAGCGTTTAAAGGTTCAAATATCTGGAATTCTCACTAGATATTTGGAAACATTTTATAAATAGGTACTTGGAATTCTCATCAAGTACATAGATGACTGAACAAATTCAGGGTTTCAAAGACAATTCTTTTTGGTCTTTGAGGAAAAATTCAATGAAAGTCCATGCATGATGGCTTTATCAAACTATTATCAGAAAAATTATCACTAGGACAATTTTCAGTTATGGTGTGAATCTCTTGAACATGCTAAATGAGACACTTTTGGTGTGAAAAGGCTTTTTCACTCCCTCTCATTTAAGAATGGTTATTTGTCCCGACCATTGATACGGGAATATATCACTCAATCTTATCATCATCTTGTCGACAAGAATTCGAATTTTCTTGCAAGCAAGACGACCTTACCAATCTGAGAGGTCTTTGTCAAGGACCGTAATGCAGCTTGGTCAATGGCTTAACAAAGGGACTCTTTGAGTCAAAGCAATTGAACAAATGATTCGTAAATCATCTCCGGGTTTACAAGTCAAGAACCCCGCAAAATGAGAAAGAAATAATCTTGCTCGCACTTCTTCGAGCAATGCTTAAAACATGTGAATTCCTATGTTAATTCAAATGCCCTAATCAAGAGACTTTGTAAGGGACGTAACATAGGCTGGGTTCATGGGTTGAGAAACGAAAGGATCGTTAGGCTCAAAGATGTGTATAGGGGTCAAAGTTGGTGATCATCTTGACATTGCCACCAGTTTTCTTCGCCACGGATTGTCTTCTTGACAAATTTCTTTATTGACTCAAAAGTTTATTACCTGATGCCAATGATTATTCAACTGGAGATCTTTTCTCAACATTTTTTTTTTTTAAAGTCATTTTCTTTGATGATGGACATTGGTCAAGCACACTGCTTTTTATGCCTCCAATTCATCAGTCATTTCTCTTTTTTCTCACGGGCATTGGCCTTGCTTTTACCAGGCACATTGCTTTTTCATGCCCCTTAGTTCTATTTTAATTTCAGTTCTTGCACACAATGCGTGTGTCAAGTATACTTTAAATGACACTCGAATCTTCAAGGGTCTTCATCCTGTCTCTTGCCTTGCCCCAAAGGTGGGGATGATCACCAACTGGGTTTAAAAGAAATGAAATAGCAGGCTCAAGTGGGCTATCCAAAGGATATATGTGTGTAGGATAGTGAAAGAAATGCTCTTCGTCATCCTAGGGCACTTAAATTACCATATAAATTCAATGTAATAGCATAACTTGAAGATTGATGCAAGTGAAAGCAAGAAAATTTCAATTCATTTTCTTCACGTCATTTTTATCTTCTAGTTGCCCCGATGTGGGGTGGTTCTTGACAGGGGTAATTTGAAAAGAATATCCACAAGTGTATTGGCTCAAAAATGGTTAAGCAATGGAACACCTGTAATGTTTGGGATAGAGAAATGAACTGCCTCTCGTCATTTCAGCTGTCGTACTTTTCGCAAGAAAATTCTTCACCTTGAAATACAAAATGTTTCCACACTCACCTCACAATATATAGACAGGGGACGGTGTGTGGGATTAGGCTTGCCTTTCACACCTCATTTAGCATGCTCAAGTAACTCGACATCTTTCACTGAATTATCCATTTTGATAAATTTCAAGTGGAATTGACGAATTGCACAATATCATGTGAAAGCATTCTATAATAATAAAGAGGGCATGCTCATAAAGTCAAAACTATTATGTGTCCATGTCTTGCCCTTCCTTTGTAAATGAGCTCATGTGTGCAGGGCTGCACCTGAAACATAAAGCAAATAATTAAAAGAAACAAACAGGGTAAATTAGATGCATGCTGAAAATTATTTTATTTTGAAATTTTTTTAAAAGGGAACATGAAGAAGCCCAAATTTCGAATTAGCTCCTTGCCGTTTTCTTTTGGTAGGATTTCATCACGGGGCTAGTTTGGTACTTCAACATGCCCTTAAAACATGAAAATCTCAATGTATTTTATTGGATGAAAAGCAAATTACATTATTGAAATCAGGGAAGTCCTAGAATTGAAAATGCAAATATGCAAATACGGAAAGCGATAAAGACTCTCGCGCAAAGGAGTGTGCAAATAATTAAAATTCTCCTACTCTCGAGCTTCATCGATGACAAACACCGAACACTTCGGGCCATTCCTTTGAGTGCGTCATCGAGCTCTCAATCTTTGGAGGTGCGGGATCATCTATGCCACCCCATCCATCCGGGATGATATCCCGTGGGTCGATGTAAGAGCTGGGAGGAGCCGAATACTTTACATAGTAATCGAACTTGCCACTTGGTTGCCCTGGGTATCCATCACTTCTTTTCTTCATGCATCATTTGAAGCACGGTGGGCTCAAAGCATCAAAATTGAAAATGACATTCATAGCTTCGGGTGGTCGTGAGTAGGTTATTCTCGATGTTTGGCTGTCCATCGCGGAATGAGACCACCTTGGCATCCAAAAGATTTTGGATTTTGTGTTGCAAAGTATAGCGCCGTCAACGTAATGCCCTATCTCCCCATATGATAAGCACATGTCTTGGACGGATCATAGTTGGGGAAACGCTCGGGATTAGGTCGCTTAGGCTCCTTAGCGAGTAATCCGTTTTTCCAAGAGTCGCAAGATCTTGGACAATGGCTTAGGAAGAGGCGTAAATTGACGCCCGGAAGAGTTCTTCTCATTGCCAAAGAATGGTCGTGCTCCTCCCTGTTGAGTGTTCGAAGTTGGGCGAGGTGCATGAACATAAGCTGCATTAACCTCTGCTATAGGTTCCTTATCCTTCTTGGCAAAAACTCCCTTATATGAGCTGGTTTGATCAGACGCCCATCCATCACGCAGAGCTATTTCAATTCGCTCGCCAACAGGGACTAGCTGATTTAATGACTCGGCAGTCTATCCTAACATCCGATTTCGATATTCAAGCGGGAGTGTCTTCATGAACAAATCCATCAACTCCTTTTCGCCGGTTCCGAGTAATTTGAGCAGCTATGCACCTCCATCTCGTGACATATGCCTTGAAAGATTCCATCTTCTTCTTCTCAAATATACCACCGAAGTAAATCCTCTCGAGATGGAGTGACATCAATATTATACTTGTACGCTTGAAGAAAGCATCACCAAATCCTCCCAAGTCTCTAGGAGATTAATCTTCTTCATAATATACCACCGGAGTGCCGGTCCCGTCAGTGCTTGCTTGAAACCGCTGAATCATCGGGGTATGTTATCAACATATGGGGTCATCCTAACCACATAAGTCTCGCAAATGGATCTTTGGGCAAGAAGTGCCATTATACTTTTCAAAGTCTGGCATTTTGAACTTCTTTGGTATCTTGATCTTCGCATAATGGGACAGATCGGTTGGGTCTTGATTAAATGCACCCGCAGCCGCTTGAGTTTCTCCTCGATTTTTGCCAAGCGTTTTCTTGCTCGCCTTCGGACATGTAGCCGTCCTCGTATCACTTGTATCTCCTCGTCCACAATGATTTGAGGCGTGTCGTAGTTTTCTCCCTAGAGACATCATTAGAGCTTGATGGGCCACTTGTGGATACATTCTTGCCTTTATCTTTCGGATCAGCCATAGGAGCATGTTGTGGTAACACCACTTCGACTTGCGGAGCTGATGGGACAGTATTTGCTTGAAGAGAATCTATTTGTTTAGAAAGCCGCTCAAGGACATTCAAGACTTGCTTCATTTTTGTTTCGAGGGCAATGACACGAGCTTGTTCAGCACCATGCATTTGTTCGGCGTCATCAGCCATTGTTACTCTGGAACGAGTGCGGATTGGTGATCTTGGGTGAGCCGTGTTGTTACCTAAGAAGAAAGAAATAATATAAGAAACAACGACAAGATAGGAAAATGGCCCATGACAATGGTCTAAACATCTCATTTTATTTATTTAAAATGTTTGAACCAAACTCCTTAACAATGAACTAAACTTCCTAACAATGAATTAAGAATTGAAATTCAAATCCCTAAACATTGAACTAAAATTGAAAAGACTGAATTGAAATCAAGATCTCTAAACATTGAACATCTCATTTTATATGCTTTCGAGAACCCAACGCCTTGCGAAGCTTCTTATTTTCAGCTTCAATCATTTCCACTTTATGCTTAAGATGCTCAATTTGTGCTCGTTGGGTGGGCTTCTCGGTCACCTCAGGGACCCCTGGACGTAAGGCCTGGTCGCCTTGATCTAACTGGTCCAGCCATATTTTGAGCTCTTTTTTGGAGAGGAAATGAATTGAACGTCGGTTTTCCCCATTGCATATAAGACAAGACTGACGGCGAAACTATTGTCATGGACCGACAAAATTACAATAAAGTAAGTAAATTGCAAAGTAGGAGTTTAGACAACTTACTTTTACCAGAAAAATGATGACAATCACATAGACACACGCATGAAATGTGCGGCTCGATTTCTATCTAGATGGCTTAACAAAGTGGAGCTAAGGGGATGATCCGACCGTTGCGCCTCGCATTAACGTGTCGTCCCCCTAACTCCGCTTAGTCGAATGGAATGTCCAATAATCACGCAATCTCGCGGATATAGACAAACACATTTGACACCATGAAAGAAATTTCGGAGAAGAGAAGGTCAACCTCTACATAGCAGTCTCGCTTTAGAGGGAGTATCCTTCTCAACACCATCCTAGAAATCCTATCGCAGCCCAGGTCCGGCTACAGGTCGTGTGTGCAATGTGTAGTGCAAAAACAATTTGAAAATCATGCACAACAATTTATAATACAAACAACACTTCAATATAAGGAAAAATAAATCATTCATCTTTACACCCTCCTGCAAGACAAGGATTAACAAAGACTACTCCCCTTATATCTTCCACCTGCAAGAACATTTAACACCTTGGAAATGTTAGTGACATACCTGGTGTCCTTGCTGCCAAACAAAAATATTTTTTTAAAAGAAACAGGCCTATGTCCACTATGAGTTTTAACTCTAAGTCCCCAGCGGAGTCGCCAAGCTGTCGCGACCCAAATTTTTCGATGGTGAGTGAATCACCTAAAACTAGGTTAATGGATTACTAAGTCCGAAGACTTGGCGCGGACTCTCCCAAGCCCTACCAATCGCGACTTGATACTAAGAAAAAGACCCACTAAAACATGCAATTATATTTCAAAATGGAGCCGCCACTAATCAATTAGGGCTGATTAGAAACCCAGGTAAAGTATGGGAGAATACTTTACCTTTTACGAACCAGAGATTTAATGGATTCGGGGACATGGTTACGCTAGATTAATCTAACGCCCTTTCGGTACCTTAAAAAAATTTGCAGGCGGAGTCTTGATTAATTTTAACCTAAGATGCTAACATGCAAATGGTGGTCATGCGGGTGCACAATCAATTAAATAACATTCAATAAATAAAAATGCTAAGAAATTATAAACCACAACTTTATTAAAGTCCACTCTCTAAGCAAACATTTTAAAAATGCTAATTAAAATGCATGCCCTAAACATGATTTCTAAATGACATGACACCTAACTTTTATTATTATGCAATCTTAATCTAAAATTAATATGCATGAATTTTACTTTAATGATATGTGAAATGCAATTTATATGGCCTAATTTGAACTATATGTATGCAATCTGATTTATGCAATCCTAAATGTGCATATACTACACGACATGAGATGCATGATATAACAATTTTATATGCATGTTCTTTTTGTGATTTTTTTTAATGATTCTCTTTTTATGTAGGCAACCTACACTAAATAAAGATGATATGAAATGGGATTAATTATGAACTAATCTATTAATTAACTAAGTAAATGATTTTTTTTTGTTATTTTTTTAATTAAAGAATTAATTATATGCAATTACACGATGGGATGATAATATGATGCAATCCTAATTTATTAATATGCAAACTTTAATTACATGAGCCTAATATGCAAACTAGCTAAAATGCATCTAGTATTTTGTATACTCTTTATTGAAATTAAACAAACTAATTAAGCTATTCAGAATGGAATAATTTCCTAATTCAATTTCGGGATTAATTTGATTTAAACCTCATTTGTCTTAGAAAACCATTTTTTTTTTTACCTTTTTTATTATCTTTTCATATTATGAAAGCATGCAAACAACTAAGGATGAAATCCTAAAGGTTAATTTAAACCTACATGTCTTAATTTAATAAACCTATATGACCTATATGCTCATGCAAATTCTTAACTTTTCACTATTTCCTTTTTTATATTTTCATTTTTTAACAAGCAATTATTTTTACCTAAAAACTAATATAAGAATTAAAATAATTGAAAAGATAATCCGTTGTCTCACGGATTAAGTTAACAATTATTTTAACTCTACAAATCACAACGAGGGAATCAAAATAATTAAAAATTTGGTCCGAAGTCTTACGGACCAAATTAAATAATTATTGTGATTTAACAACCAAAACAAACTCAAAATTCTTTAATTAAAAAAATAAAAAAAAATCATTTACTTAGTTAATTAATAGATTAGTTCATAATTAATCCCATTTCATATCATCTTTATTTAGTGTAGGTTGCCTACATAAAAAGAGAATCATTAAAAAAAATCACAAAAAGAACATGCATATAAAATTGTTATATCATGCATCTCATGTCGTGTAGTATATGCACATTTAGGATTGCATAAATCAGATTGCATACATATAGTTCAAATTAGGCCATATAAATTGCATTTCACATATCATTAAAGTAAAATTCATGCATATTAATTTTAGATTAAGATTGCATAATAATAAAAGTTAGGTGTCATGTCATTTAGAAATCATGTTTAGGGCATGCATTTTAATTAGCATTTTTTAAAATGTTTGCTTAGAGAGTGGACTTTAATAAAGTTGTGGTTTATAATTTCTTAGCATTTTTATTTATTGAATGTTATTTAATTGATTGTGCACCCGCATGACCACCATTTGCATGTTAGCATCTTAGGTTAAAATTAATCAAGACTGCCTGCAAATTTTTTTTAAGGTACCGAAAGGGCGTTAGATTAATCTAGCGTAACCATGTCCCCGAATCCATTAAATCTCTGAGTTCGTAAAAGGTAAAGTATTCTCCCATACTTTACCTGGGTTTCTAATCAGCCCTAATTGATTAGTGGCGGCTCCATTTTGAAATATAATTGCATGTTTTAGTGGGTCTTTTTCTTAGTATCAAGTCGCGATTGGTAGGGCTTGGGAGAGTCCGCGCCAAGTCTTCGGACTTAGTAATCCATTAACCTAGTTTTAGGTGATTCCTCACCCATCGAAAAATTTCGGGTCGCGACAATGTAATTTGCGAAAAATTTCAAATAAGGGTCTCAAGTGGGGCCATTTCCTTAAAAGACACACTAAAGTGGATTTTTATCTTAAATAAGAATTTGAAGTGACCAACCTTGTCTATTGGCCTTGAGCTCCTCGACTGGCCAAATCGTTGCCAGCTTGGCAAGTCCGTGTACCTCTCGTTGAATATGGGAATGGTCCCATAAATACTTGGGAGATGGTAGAAATTTCCTTCAAGAACTAAAATGCAAACATAGAAAGACTAGAATCACACAATTTGAAAAGCAAAACTAGTTAGACTTTAGAAAAATATTTGGTCTCCAACTCTGATATAATTAACAATGATCGCAAATATAGTTTGTTCTAAAAGAATACTTAAGTTTGATTCCATGAGACAAGTTGATCTAAGGAGCAATCTCGTCAAGAAGTTATTACATGGTTTATAAATAATGTAGGCTTATATCATTTCAATCATCAATTATGTGCGTCCTATTGTGTGGCTCCTAAAATCAAAGGTCGAGATGAACTTAGTTTACATTATATATTATATAAAGAATATACAATATTTTCTTTTTCAACGTCTTTAGCTGGTCGTGGTTATCAATAAGTTACTTTGAAAAAACAACTAT
This sequence comes from Eucalyptus sp. ANBG9806169, assembly GCA_014182395.1. Taxonomy (NCBI): domain Eukaryota; kingdom Viridiplantae; phylum Streptophyta; class Magnoliopsida; order Myrtales; family Myrtaceae; genus Eucalyptus; species Eucalyptus sp. ANBG9806169. The sequence continues at coordinate 14,334,343 of CM024580.1, forward strand.
GCTTAAATTTTTCAGTTGAACAGGTATTAGGAGATGAGCATATGAGGCAAATATTCTCTCTAAACGAGAAAGGAATTTTGCCATTATCGTGGTGATCGAGTATGAGTTCAAAAGGAGAGGCAAACCAAGAGAAACAAACAAGAAACTCGGTTGATTCGAAGTAGCCACAACATTGAAGGAAAAAAAAAATGAATATCATAATTCACCACCTATACATAGAGCAAATCAACTAATTGGGTCTCTAATTACCAAAGTGGCTCTGAACTAGTAGGATGAAAACTGAAAGGATCGATGGCCAAGCTCCAGAGAGCCGAGGTAGTAATTTTAATCGGTCTTTTGTACGTTCTCGACGTTGTGAGAGGTGATCCGGAGACGACCCTGATATCCTCAGTGTGCAATGGAAATTCCTATAATCCCGGCGATGATTTCGGGTCCGTCTGCAATGCGGCTCTGACCAGCGTATGTACCGATACACGAGCTACAATTACGATTTCTATGCGACAACTACGCACCTCGGTACGACATGCTATGCCCACGGAGCTTGCAATCGGGCGCTCTCGGGTGGGGACTGCACTACTTGCTGTTGGACGCAAATTGCGCAACCCCAAGATCTCCATAACCAAAACAAGAACATGCATAATTGAGCAGAAGAATTAACGCACCTGTTTTGGAATCCATCGATCTTGAAGCGGAAGCGGAAACACAATGTTCCACGCGCAAGTCCTTCTCCTCTATTGCCCTCCGTATCACTGGCTCAATGAGGCGGCCCCCTCACGTTTAGCGTTAGGTAAACGCCCTCTAGGTGAGGATACATGTGAAAATTAGGGTTAGAGGAGAGACTTAGCGCTATTTATAGAGTTTCCAGCTAGGCCCCCTCATTACGGGCCAGCTCAACTCGGCCCACACTAGCCAGCCCATATTAGACTAATTAAGAAACCTTCTATCTCAACTTAGACCAATCCCCGTAAAACGGTAAACGTTAAACGGTAAATTACAATATCAATTAATGTAGTTCACATTAGGAAAACTCTTACATTCTCCCACTTGGACTATATTAATTGAAATCGTACTGTATGTGCGCACATTGGTCTAGAGATAATTCTTAATAGTCAATCCTATCCCATAAAGTCTTAAACACCGAATCATGGCGGTAACTGCATGTATACACACAGAGCCTTCCATGGTCACGAGTGTTCTCAACTCTATTGATATGGATCCAATATGGTAGTGTGTCAAATGGATAACATCTCTCATAGAGAGATCTCATTTGTCAGTCACCATTCTCTTACCTTAAGCGTCACAAAAACTTGTGCCACTAGAGAATGTCCATTCTCTTACCTTAAGCGTCACAAAAACTTGTGTCACTAGAGAATGCATTTATGGTTCCATGAACCCACATATGTCTTGTCCTTATGGTTAACCTTTCTTTATATACAACAAGACATATGGACAAGGCTAATAACCGTATGCCCCTAGCCTTCACTCAAGGTTTAAGCAATACCTTGAGACTTTATCAATATGTATTCAACATAATAACAACACATTCAAAAATACTTTATTGAATGCAAAAGTTGATACATATCAAGCAGTTACTAAATGTAACGAACACAGATGAAACAGTTATCAAAGTAAAGCCAAAAATAGCTCTCACTAAACAACAACATCTCATGATACTCCTAGGCCCATGCTAATGACATGTCGCTCAAAATACACATGGGCATAAACCTTTAGTTAATGGATCTACTACCATATCATCTATGGAAATATGTTATATTAAAATGTCACATTTCTGTACCGTTTCCTTTATAGTAAAAAACTTGACCTCCATGTGTTTAGACCCCTTGAGACTTCTGTTGTTATTAATAAACAACACATTCAAAAATACTTTTAAGTGCACTGACACAATGTACACCTTTTAATTAGATTTTCTCAATATCTAAATAAGGACAATGTGATAGATTCAACCCATCACCCTTAACAACAGGAGCAATTCCTGGCTTGCAATAATGTATATTGAATATTTCCAATATACAATCAGCAAATGTCCTTCGAGAAAATCTAATATAATATGGCAAAAACAATTCTTACAAACCTTAGTACAAAGGATAAAAGATGCCTCGAGGTCATTACTTGTAAACAAAATATCATGTACATAGAGTATGAGAAAAAACAAATTTCCTTCCACTGACCTTGCAGTATATAGAATTACTTTGTTCTTAATTGAACAAAATAACAACACTATGAAACTTTAATAATATTGCCTGGAAACTTGCTTAAGACCATGAATTAAGACTTTTTAGTCTATACACAAGTTTACTTAAATCTGCTGCAAAATTCTCCAGTTGCACTTATATAGATTTTATATCTCTTTGACGTAACTCCATATAAAAAAATAAATTATCAATGACACGTTCACTCTGAAAGAATTAGTAGTAAATAAATAATTATTTATTTCTTCACTAACTATCCACCCCTCTTTCAGAGTAAAAATATTATTATCCTTTTTTTTATGGCGTTTAATCACATACTTAATTAAGAACAAGAAACGACATTTATATAAGTTTCTAAAACAACCATGTAATGGATATTGTAATCATGCTCTCACAAATAGACTATATAGTTTGATGGTATAACTAATTGTCTTTCTCTAACAAATCTCCTTAATAAAGCTGCAACCACTTCATTCTACACTTGAGAGGTTTAAGAAATTTCATTATAAACTATATCAAGAATAGTACCTTAAACCTCAACAAGTTTAGTCTATAGTACAGAGATTCCATAATTATCTCGTATAGATAAAGACAAAAACACAAGAACCCCCATCACACTATTATCTTTAATAGTCTCGAGAGCAGCTATCCTTTACAATTACGTCGATCTTAAGAAACTTTAAAGTATGTGATTCCATAATTCTTGTATCTTCTTTAGGGTCATAAGATCAATACCCCTTTAACAACTGGATAAGATACAAAATAATACCGAGTTGATCTCGAATTGCAATACACTTAAAATTGGATTAGATAATCTCACTTCTGCATGACACCCCTAAATTTAATATGATTCAAGTAATCTATGCCCAGTCTATAACTCAAAAGAAGTTTATAAAACAACTTTGATAATGACACTTTTTGTATGTGAAAAAGTTGCTTTCATAATATCAACCCACGTAAGACTGGATAAACTAGTTTTACTCATCATACTCATCACTATGTTCATTATGATGATTCATGCCTTTTAGCCAAATCTTCTTGTCGATTTTCAAGCATAGTAATTAAATTACCACCTCAGAATTTATCAAGTATTTGACAAATGACCCTTTAAACTATTCCGCATTGTCATACTTGTCAAAATACTCACTGTCACTATTAAATCTGACAACCTTTAAGACTAATTCTAACGAATTTATTCTTTATCTCGGTCAATTTTACTTCAACAATAATCTATAGAAGTCTTTAGATAACCGTTAAGAGTAAATAGAAAAAAAAATTTGGAAACAACTTTTTCATCCTTATATGAGATGTATATATCATTAAGACTTAAACACAATCTTTGCAGATATGTCCTAATTTCAATATCAAACAAGACATAATTTTAAGCAACTAAGACTTTCATCATCTTATAGCAGTGCAGTTCGCAAACAAATCTCTTTTCTAGTGTTCCAGAATGGAACGCTTCACGGACAGTAAGCAAATTTTATTGCATTCTCAAGCAACAAATAATATGTCCACAACTTAAAATTTGAAGCAGTAAAAAACCTCAATAATAGTAGAGTTATTAATTACATAAAAAATGACTGAAAAACCAAGCAATGTATATAATTAGCATCATGTGAGCAATGTGTAACTTGACACACAAGTACACATCCAGAGAGTTACATGCAAAATCACATAATCACCTTTGGGCAGAATACATGATAAGCTGTTGTAAACTCCCCACATGATAGCGGTTATGAGAATATATTCCAATCTTCGTGAATTCATCACCTTTGGGCAGACGAACCACTAGGATCAGTCACTCACCCACCACATTATCATGTATCCCTCCATGAACTAATACACAATCACCTCCTTTGGGAGTATGACCATACATTAGACCAGAGACATCCCAATCATTATATGAGACAGATATTTCTCAAACCCAATCAAGCGTGCCACTTTGGCGGTCACTACTCAATTGAATCCTTGAAATTCTCTCATACCAGGGGATATAAACTTTACTCCTCACATACACAATATACATGTGATTTTAGCTTTAGTGATAGGGGCAGCATATCACCAAAATCACATATTATGCTAATTACACTGCTTTATTCATTAATAAAAATTAATCATACATATATATATAAATAAATAAATAAATATATATATATATATATAGCGAATCTGAAAAACAGATTCCAATGAGATCACCATTCACAGCAACACAAGAAAATTCTCATAACATAGAAGCACGCATCACTTGTGCACCCCGATTATTGATTACTAGAACAATATTAAAGAATGCTAATCTAGAATATCTCTCACAAATTAACATCATCCTCGTCGCGAACGAATTCGACATTGACTAGCAACTGCGGGCAAACTTACCACGGTAATAGAACAAAACCGCCAAGAGGAGAAAGTCAATTCCGAAATCAGAGACGGACGAGCAAAAGAGTGCGCGCGATGATCGACAGTTCATAATTCAAACGACATGACGTGATGCAAAGAGTGGAGAAGAAAAACGAAGGTAACGCTAGAATGTAACTTAAAATTCTAGAACTTTTTCTATGTATAAACCCTAGAATTTCAAATTTAAAATTGCCACTCAATTCTCAACAAAATTATACAAATTATATATGGTTGGAAAGATCTCGACATGTAGAACAAAAACCCCATGGTTTCAGGATCATCCTAATTTGTGATTTTATTTTATTTTTATTGAACAAAAAATCTCGAAAATCACAAATTAGGGCAAAAACTTATGCGTTCGAGTTCTAGGGTTATGGAGGCTCTGATACCACATGTTGGACGCAAATTGCGTAACCCCAAGATCTCCATAACCAAAACAAGAACATGCATAATTGAGCAGAAGAATTAACGCACCTGTTTTGGAATCCATCGATCTTGAAGCGGAAGCGGAAACACAATGTTCCACGCGCAAGTCCTTCTCCTCTATTGCCCTCCGTATCACCGGCTCAATGAGGCGGCCCCCTCACGTTTAGCGTTAGGTAAACGCCCTTAGGTGAGGATACATGTGAAAATTAGGGTTAGAAGAGAGACTTAGCGCTATTTATAGAGTTTCCAGCTAGGCCCCCCATTACGGGCCGCTCAACTCGGCCCACACTAGCCAGCCCATATTAGACTAATTAAGAAACCTTCTATCTCAACTTAGACCAATCCCCGTAAAACGGTAAACGTTAAACGGTAAATTACAATATCAATTAATGTAGTTCACATTAGGAAAACTCTTACACTTGCCTGGTTTCAGCTAGAAATGAGTTGGCTCTCATCTGTAACATGAGAATCGGGGGGCAAGTGCAGCTCCAAGATTGTAGAATTAGGTACGAGAATTATCCTTTCACCGAGTGATTGTTTTCTTGCCACCTTGAGAAATCTAGTACTGCTTATGGACCTAATAAATCCGTGTACTTACTTGCGTTTGTCCTAATTGGGGTCATTTTATCAAGAGAGAGCAAAGTACATGATGTATGTTTTGAAATGGACGGGGCTAACGGACCTCTAAAAGCCGTCGTGCCGCCTCTAGCCATGTAGCCTCTCTCTCGGTCTCTTGTTGTCGTTCTCGGCGGCTCCTCCATTGCCATTGAGATCTCGGCTTGGTCATCGAGTCTCGAGTCTTGAGGCCATGGAGGAGCCGTCCCATTAAATCTGCAGGAGCCTATTAAAATGTCAACCCCTACAAGGAACAAGAAAATGATATGTACACCGACCCAAATTGGATCTCTACGCAGCAAAGTAGCCAGAAAAAAAAAAAAAAAAACACACACACACACACAAGAACCTCAAGAGATAATTACTACATTCTTGGGAGTTATCGTAGGGATTGTGCTTGGGTTGTTCCATGTTCGCGCCGATGTAAGAATTTTTCTAGACGTGGACTACATTAATTAATATTGTAATTTACTTTTTGTGATATTAGTAGAAATATAAGGTTCCCTAATTAGTCTAATATCGGGTTGGCTAATGTGGATCAAGTTGAGCTCAACCCGTACTGAGAGAGCATGATTGAAAACTCTATAAATAGTACTCAAGTCTCTCCTTTAACCCTATGTCACGCCTTGACCTTTGGACGTGCGACAATCCTCCTTCTCTTTAGTCATTTAATCGTGACATCCTAAGATGCATCATCGATCCATTCATTTTATCTTTTGATTATATGCAAGCGGAAGCAAAATTAACACATCCTAATTATTCATATCAACAATGATAGTATAGAACACATATCAAAACACACTTTCATGTATATTAACCTTTATAAATAAGCTTAAACATCGGAAGTTCACATTTACATGTCCGCCTTGCAGATCGTTTTTTATTCGTCCAAAAAAGGGTTGGGAGTTAGCCTAGCACCTTTATATTACAAAGATGACTTCAAAAAGGTAATATCCGCTGTGCGTCCAGTATGTGTTTAGGTTATAATACCACAGCTTAGGCTTAGGGTCTGACTCTGGATTTGGGTCCACCTTTAGGTTAGTGACATCCCCATCGGGGATATCCACAACCATGGGGTCCCAAGCAACATCCCCTGATTTCTTACCTAGCTATCCATCAAATCCCGAAGAGGGCCCTAGAGCTCCCCTCTAAACCAAACGAATCAGGCCACGAACCTATGGAGCACTAAGTTAGGCAGCCTCTCATTCACTCAAATGGTGGTAACAATCGTCTCGTATTTGGTGCCAGTTCCCCCCCGGATAGGAGGTCACCTTGGTGTCTTGGTCCACAGGCACCCCAAAACGTATGTGTCGCAAAGGGCTAGATATGCTTAAGGCCTGAAACATTTAACAATAATGAATGAGATATACTCAATAAGTAAACTTCCTAAACCTCGCGTAGGAAGGTACTTCATCTCGGAGACGCCTTAGACATGTAACGTAATTGTCGATATCAGATCAATAGTAAAGCTTTTGCTTTGCCTTAACTTTAATATGAAGGGATTTACCCTCAACCTAAATTCTTCTCAGTTCATAGATAGGATTAATCATGCATGCACGTGCCACTGAAGTAATTAAAATAATAATAAACTCACGCATGTGTCTCATGCAACTCCTATAGATCCATGCCATAAATATGCAAGCCATGATATATTTTGCACATTCTTGGTTACTTTTATGTAGTAAGTTCAATTTCTTCCTTTTTATGCTATGATTATGCAATTCGGCCGTGGAATCATCAAATTTCGTACTTTTTTAAAAGAAAAAGAATTGTTCCATATATATGTACATAAAAGAAATTAGGAGGAAAATAAAAAACAAAATGAAATGAATTGGACGCTTTCACGGTGCTTTTTTTTTCTTTGATTCATAAAATTTTTGTTATCTTGATTAAAAAGCGTCATTAACAGATCTTCGATAATCACCTAGGTACTCGATGTGAACTAATCGGTGACTTCGCTTTCCTATAATTCCACACGAATTCAGTGAGTCATGGAGTAGTGGATTACCTGGTTGAGGACTTGCTTTAGATCAAGCAGCATCTATTCTGATCCTACCGCTCATGGTTAGAGTCCACCTCGGTGGCTTAAGCTTTGTGCCAGTCTCTTGCTCCCCGACCCCAACAGATAAAAGTGAAGGAAAAAAGGATGACATAATTGGTTCACAATGATAGTGAAAATCTTTGTTATGTACATTTTGTGCAGATGAAATTCTTAAAAATTATGGAGGGTGGTTGCTTTGGGGCAGGGGATGAGTTAAAAAGCTCTTGCTAGGTCTAGCTGGGTTTGCTGTCCCTGCGTGTAGCTTCGTACAAAGGCATGCTGTACAGATAATTGGGTTTGAACAAGGGTTCTTTTGCAAGCTGTATAATCATGTATTGCCTTCTTGCAACGATGGAAAGGAATGACATCTAAGTGGAAAAAGATATTGTGATCAACTTTGTTTTCTCATTTCTTTTGATTTGATGTTGAGAATAACAATTGGTAAAACCTGAAAGTTCTGATACCCTTTGTTAAAAATGAAAAGTATCCAGTGGTGGCCCCAACATAGCGCAGAATGTTTCCTCCAGCCTTTAATTTCAGGCATGCTTGTTAAGCTCTTTACTTAGTACAGGTTCCGATACCTTTGCCATTTGAAATCTGATGATTAAGGGTTTATCCTGCCTCATAACACCAGTCCCAAATCCTCTATTCTCTTGTTCCTCCTCATTTCAATGAAACAGTCCTAAGACAAATCCATGAGTCTATTGATACGCCATGGATTGATTCATATCTCAATGTAAGGATGGCCATACTAATTCTAAGCGACATTACTCCATGCCCGGCAGATCATCGCCATCCTGACGATTCATGCATTTTTCAATAGAGCGAGTTAGAGGACTTTTTCCCCCTAAGATCAGTGAGCGTTTGGCCAGAGAGCGGCATAAAGCAATTGTGTGAGAGTTGAGACATAGTGATTCAAAATTTGCATGTAAGATAGCCCGCCTATTGGTCGAAACACATTGTGGGAGACTAGATCATTTTCTTAGTGCTTTCTTTCTCTAGACTTTACTACATGAAAAAGAATCAATAGCCGAAAAAAATCATGTCACATATGTCTCAGAATAATCCTTTCAAGTTGAACTTCATTGAAATAAAAAAGCTTATAACTCATGCAAAACACGTGCAATGTGCAGTTAGATTAATCTTGCAGCTCTCCTTATAAACCCGATTAGTAGGACTAATTGTCAAGCAGCGAGGGACAGGAAAATATGAATATAATTCACTGAAAATGAACCCAGAAAACTGAAGTAGAAAGTATAATTTGTTTTATGAGTTTGTATTTTAGGTAGCTTGTTTCTTTTACACTCCATTATCACATTTTTGTTGGAAAGTCCTTTTTTGTTCAATTTATGAATGAGTTCACATTACCAACCTGGTGACAACAAAGACAAGAGGGTGGGCTCGCACATATGGGATGAGATCGAATCCAGTATCATGTTGGATTTTGACCATGAAATATATGCTAGCTCCAATCTAGGTTCTTTTTATTTGAAATGCTTAGTATTGCTCACTGTTCCTCTCATGGAGATAATCATCCACATTAATCTACAAACTCACCATATATTAAGAGCACATAAATCCAGTCCTTAAAAGAAGTTCTCTCAGTCTTAAACACCAGACTTGAGACAGTAAACCCCTTGCCTAGAAACCAAACCAAAATGAAACTCGCAGATTTGTCGTCTGGTGGTCATGAAGATACCGGCAAGAGGACTAGACACCTGAGGCCCATCGGGAAGTCTAGGAGTGGTGGAGACTCGTCTATGTGCAGTAGCAGCCAGAAGAGGCTCCCAGGAGTAACGCTGAGTCGATCAGGGAAATGGGTAGCAAGAATTCAAGACAAGAAGCGACATCAAATCTTGGACAACTACAACACGGCTGAGGAGGTAGCGATGGCCTATGACAAGGTGGTGAGAAAGCTATGGGGAAAGTGCGCCATCACCAACTTCCACGAGCACCCTATATTGGAATCGCTACCACTGTAGCTACCGAGTGAGTTGTTTGATTTTTGGTGCTCTAAATCAGATTTGTTCAGCAATGTTGATGAAATCGGGCTCATGTTTTTGCATAGGACAGTAAAAGATGATTTTGCCGACGTTGAGGAGGCATTGGAGTCGTTTCTGTGAAGAAAGTTGACCGTGTTTTTATTTCTATTACTAATTTCTGATTATTAGTATAGTAATAGCTTAGTAATTTAGTTAATGACATGTGACCATTTGAAATCTGCAGACTTGGTAATGAGTAAAAAATCGTACTCAAAGTGATACACTCAAAAGAATGCTAAGGAGCTCAGTAAAAAAAATTACTACAATTTTGACTTGGTATGTCTCAGAATAATACTTTCAAGTTCCACTCCATTGAAATAAAAAAGATTATAACTCTTGCAAAACACGTGCAAAACATGTGCAATGCGCGGGTAGATTAATTCCACAGCTCTCCTCAACCGATTGCCACCTCTTCCTTCAATTCATAAACCTGATTAACGGGACCAATCGCCAAGCACCGAGGGATGGGCCCCTAAATATGAATATAATTCACTTAAAATGAACCAAAAAACTGAAGTAGAAAAGTTTAATTTGTTTTATGGATTTGTATATTAGGTAGCTTGTTTTCCTTACACTACATTATTACATTTTTGTTGGAAAGTCGTATTTTGTTCAATTTATGAATGAGTTCACATTACCAACCTGGCGACAACAAAGATAAAATGATGGGCTCACACATTTGAGATTAGACTGAATCAAGTATTATGTTGAATTTTACCCCTTTTGAACATGAAATATGTGCTAGTTGCGATCCAAGGATATTTTCATTTGAAATGCTCAGTATTGCTCATTGTTCCTCTCATGTAGATAATTGTCCACATTAATCTACAAATTCACCGTGAATATTAAGAGCACAAAAATCAAGCCCTCGTAATTTCCATTTATCTCCTCTAGTGGAGCACTTATATAATTTTCAATTAACAAGAACCTAGGGCTCACCCACGTATGTGTGTCTATATATATATATATTCTCGCACTTGATAAACAAAGGAGCGTACATAACTCTATCTAAATCAGAAATATATACACACATAAAATAAAGGAATCTGTAAACCAAAATAAGTTAGGGATTTGACAAATATGTTCTCAAATGCAACCATGATCATGCAATTCTGCCGTGGAATCATCAAATTTCGTACTTCTGCAAAAGAAAAAAGAATTGTTCCATATATCTACATAAATAAATAAGGAGGAAAAAAAAAAACAAAAATGAAATGAATTGTAGGCTTTCACGGTGCTTTTTTTTTATTTTTCTTTGGTTGCTAAATTTTTTGTTATCTTCATTAAAATGTGTCATTAATAGACCTAGGTACTTGAGGTGAACTAATCGGGTGCTTGAAGAATCCAAGACATCTCATCAATATCTAGAAATAATAATAATAAATAACAAAGAGCTAAGTCCTTGAAGAAGTAAATTACCTACCTAGATTAGAAGTGAAATAATGTATAAGCTAAAGTATACATTCATAATGTGTACACCTCACAAGAAAGGAAACAAAGTTATTATTGCTACTCTTTTGCCAAACCTTATCGAGCTAAGTACGGTAACTCATTAAATGTGGTTACTGGATATCATCACTTAGAGTTGTTCTTGCCTTAAAAATAATTGTCGAATGACTCCATAAATATGCAAATCAACCCCGTTTTCTATCAACCATTTCATATCCCTTCCAAGTTAAACTTATTTCTATCTCATATATTTATACAATACACTCAGGGAACGCACATGAAGCTGAAGGTAATTAACTTGATGTTTCGATTATTTGTTTGACTTATGTTATTGTTTATGAGGAAAAATAATGGGAAAGAAAAGTGCTATCATGTTGGATGACTGCTAATTTATATGCTGGGGCCATGGTGCAGCAAAAGATTATTATAAGGATGCCAATGAACAGCGACAAATGCAGATCAAGAGCCTTACGGATTGTTGCTCGTGCACAGGGTTAGTAATTTCATAATTCACTTTTGTTTGTCTCGAGTGTTACCCTTTTTTGAAAAATGCTTTTCATTATTTTCTTGTTGGACAGGGACTATAATCTCCGTGTCGATAGGAGGGTTGAATGAGGACGAGCTGGTTGTGACGGGAGAAGGAGTAGACCCGGCCACACTGGTTCAGTCGCTTAGGAAGAAATTCCGGCAAGTGACCATATTGAGCGTGCGACAAATTAGTGATGATGAAGGAAGCAGCCGTCGGCGGTGCGGCCAAGATTCTTGTCCAATTCATGATCATGGTTACACATGGCCGAGGCAATATTCGCGGGCCTATTGTACTGAGTACCCGCAATACCCGGTCTACGATGTAGCGCAATATTCACCGGACCCACCGAGCATATGCAACATCATGTGATAATGATTGACAACCTATCGAACAACTTCCTTTTTTTTTTTTTTTTTAAAATAACTGGGAATCTCAAGAAACAATGGCCTTTGGCTAATTGGATTCCATGCATCTTCTGGCAGTTCAGTCCCTTTGGAAGGTATTCTTCTGTTCCTTCCAAGAATGTTCGTATCAGTTGGTTTATTTCTGGTTAAAAATTTTGGGTCATTTCTTATAAATCTGTTTGTTATCTAATTGATTTAACTTTCCTCTTCAATTAAGTCCAATCACAAGTTACATGTTTCCTTCAGAGGAATGTTAAATGGATCCAAAGTATTCAATCTAAGCGTATATTTATGCATTTTCTTAAGTGTGAGCAACACTTTGTGAACGATTTGAGCAGGTAGTCCCATGGAGGCCTAAGCAAGAAATTTACGAGATAGTGTAAAATGTTAAACCATTCTCATCTTCTCCCTCACCAACTCACTTTTCTGTTTAATTTTGAGTAAATTAGGTGGCACTTGCTCTGGATATGGGAAGGTTGGCGATAGGATAGGGACTGTGGTAATTCCTCGCTTCGTTATCACATAAATTTGACATAGCTACTTGTTCTACGATAACATTCTGGATTCGATTCATAGTGACAACATGAAATGCTTGTCCACGATCCGTTTGTTCTAGAAACCTATCCGTTCATTGATTGTGTTGATGTCAGGCATCTTATATTTCGGTTCCGTCACCTATGTATCAGGTCATCTGCCCGCGCTTCGATTGGGTTTTCTATTCGTTCATAACCAACTCGTCCTTAGTTCGTCGATCATGTTTGTCCCATTGTATGTTTGTATTAAATGTGTCGAGTTGCTGATGTGCTCAATGCGTTGTGTTTGTACCAATGAGTTGAGCTGCTGATGTGCTCACATGAATATATTAATTGTCAAATTCGTCATTGCCAATTGCCAAAAGTGCGGCCATTTATATTTATACCTTCACATGCGTACCTTAACATATCTCCGCTCGCGTCGCGTGTGAGCTTCCCTCTTGTTTGGCTCTCCGTTGATGGTGGCACACGATTACGAGAATTTGTGGCCACAACACCATTTTGGCTACACTAACGGTCTCTTATGCTAGACTGAATTGCGATGGCAATTCTCAACTACCTAACAATTATAATTCACGGAATTCCTTCGTATAGAAATTCACGAAATATCCATACATATGGTATCTCTTCTTTAGGATATTGCCAACAAAAACATTGGGTCCTGGCAATGTCAATATATCTAGTAGAACCCACGTTTATTAAGAAGTGCTAAGACAAGAGTGATTGGCCTACTAGAGATACTAACTGCTCAAGCCCTCATCCCTTGCAAATGTTGGATTCCTTGTCATCAAAATTTCCCAACTTGCATCTCGATAGAAACTAGTTACATGGTAAATAAGTTCCAGAACATGAATACTCCACTTACCTCGTAAACTATGTACATGTGTCTACTTGTCTCACATTAAAATGAATGTTTACATGAAATATTTTCCAAGTTATTTTCAAGTAAATGATTCAATTGTCCCATGTTCATGCGCGTTTTCAATTGAATGAGAAATCATTTTTAATTTGTCTATGAAGAACGTTAAAACTTGTTTTCGAAAATTGAGAACGACTATAGAACCTCGACCCTGGCATCCAAGCCCCCACGGGCCAAACCCTGGACTCTAGAGGTCAAACTAGGATACCCAAAATTAGGGTCTAGCACCGGTCTTGGCGTATGGATCACTAGGCTTAACCCACCCCTAGGTCCCGTGCCCGAGGGTCGACGCCCTGGGTCCAGCCCTTGAGATCCTTGGTAGGGCGACGAGACTTGTGTTAAGGTCCCAAGATATGGGGTTAGAGCCTCCGGTCTTGCCTCGGTGGGGTCCTAGGTCAGGCGGTGGGGCATCTAGTCTTGAGTTTAGAGGACTGGATCTTAGGTCCCAAGGGTTTACTCTCTACTAAACGATGCCAAATGACAAAAAATGAAGAAAACATCTTTCATGAAAATTGTCCATTCAGTTCTAAATATATGATATAGATGTCAATTTAATTCTAAACTTTTCAATTTTGTCACTTTTGTCTTAAAATTTTGCACAAATTTTCAATATAGTTGTTCATGTTGACAATGACTGAACCACCATGTAACAAAAATGACTAGAATGACTGCATTGGAATTTCACACAAAGATTTAGGAATAAATTGGCATAATTGAAAAGTCTATAACTGAATTGACTTATGTATAATAAGTTTAGAACTAATTGGATAATTTTCCCGACATCTTTCCATAGTTGGTCGACCTTAATTAAAACGGTAACCGAATCCTAGGCGAGTGACCTAGACCTGAATAGCTTGTACTCGGCGACCTAAACAATCAAAAATAGTTATGTTTTCTCATACCGGTAAAGTAAAAAGAGTGTCACATCTACGAATGTTAGGCAAACTAAACGAAATTAGAACCGCAAACATGTTATGTAACAGTGCGAACGTGACTTAACTTTGGATGGCTCCTCCACGTGCGACGAGAAGGAGCTGACTGGAACGCCGTCTAAGACTTTCGGGCAAACTATAAAAAAATGTTCCTCCGACCAGAATTAGACGCATCCGACGTCGGACGTGCGTTCGTAAGCTTGATCACGTGCTGCGGGTTCCGATAATCATCAAGTAGAATAAACAAAGACTCAGCCTTGCGAGTGAGGAAACGCCTTCCTCATAGGTCTCGCTTCTTTGTCTTTCACGTGGAGCAAGATAGTCAAAGCGCGTGGGCGCCGGGGGGCGTCCTCTGGATAACTTTGAAATCGGTCGAAAGGATTAAATCGACCATTTAATCTTGACAAAAGCCGCTCTACGTCGTAATCTATCTATACAAGGTCGGTACGTTCCTTTCCACTTTTCTTCATATAGCTTGAAACCATTACCTTCTACATTAACTAATTGAAAGCCCGTGCATCGCGAGGAGCTAATTTAACAAATTTATTAGAGAAAAAAAGGTGAGGTGATAGAACGAAAGGTAATAGAAAATGTAGCAGAACGTGCGATATTGGTTTTCTTATTTGATTCGCATCGTATTGAACTTTTCAAGTGTTGCCAATTTTCATCTTAAGAAATTGACATTCAATATTGGAACATGCTCGGTATAGCATTCGCTGAATTGTAACTGCAAATGCACGAGAAAGATTGCTCGAATTTGGTAAATAACCGGTTTTGCTTTCCTATAAGTGCAATAATTTTGACAAAAAGTCGGGTTGATGAGAGATGATTTTTTAATCACTCAAGGAATTTTTGTATCTAAAATTCGAAATTTGCAACGATTTTGTAAAATTGCGGTTATCTCAAAGTTCTGGCGATCTACTTCCGAGAATCTTCTCCAAACTCTTGCTCGATTTGTAATTTAACGGAAAATGGTTGAGCTATTTGGACAATAGCGGTAGGATTGATATCTATTTAAAAACGACCCCGAGGGATGCCAATTGTTATTCATTGACCCGTGAGTACTTAAAACTAAAATGTATAATGAGGAAGAGCTCCGTTATATGGACTACATAAGAATATATTTTCTTCTTAAGGATAAGCTCATTGACAACAGTGGACTAGCACATTTTTTTTCTCTTTCGTCCCGGGTTTGAAAATCCCGCATTAACCTTCAATTATTTTGATTTGTTTCACGGCCTCTCTTTAACTAATGGAACGATTTATGTCTACATGAATCATGTCTCGAGTTTGGACCCATGAATAAACCTGACCCCAATTGAGGCATGTGGAAATCCGGCACGGTGTATGACTCTCGGATGTGGCATAGTAGAAGAAAGTCCAAATTAAATTAAGTTTACTAACAAAACAAGGATATCGACTTTGCTAATTTGGGTTGGAGTCGGCCAAGTCAAGAAAAGGGTTTTATGTGGCCTTTTCATGTATAGACAATATGTTATAGGTATCCACCCACGCATGGCTACGCTGGTTGAGGCTTGCCCCTGAATTTGGCCATCAGGTCAGGGGTTCGACTCCCATGATATGCTCTGTGATTTAAGTAAGGGGCCTTGGCAGTGGGTTGCTGGGCCAATCTCTTTCGAGGTATAGTCGGTGCTGTGCTCTCATAAGGTGAGCTAGGCCGGATCCTCAGCATAAATAATAATAATAATAATAATAATATTTTATAGGCTGTTTAAGTGTGGCATGTGTGTGCTTTGCTTGGGCGTTGTTTATGTGCAGATGGGTAGTGTCGCGGGTTTTGTTGGTTCATTTCGCTTCTTTGGTATTTAGGTTGGTTGGTGAAAGGGGCTTTCGTCAAATTGGGCGAGCAGCTTTCGCGAATTATGTCCCAAAAGAATTTGTGTTTGTAGTCATGGAGTCTTGTGAGGATGTGTATTTCCTTGGGAGATTGAGAGGTTGTGATAATGCAGTAATCGATATTGAAAGTGCTTGCTGCACTGTGAAGTCTTTAGAACCAATAGTTGTTATAAATACTAAGTTTGATGAGTTGTGAGTTCCATCTCTTGACATGTATGGATGCAATATTAGCATTGCTTCATCTATGCTAAAGAAGGTTATGTCCGGAGTCTTTGGGGATTAGATAAAGGGCGAGTGGAGTTGGCGTTTGTCAAGATTCATAATTATGGCGTAATTCAAGTGTGGCTTTGACTTATATTCCGTTGCGAGATTCAGAGGTTGTTTCTTGAAAATTTTAGGTATGAACACTATATGAGTTATTGGATAAGAGCGATAAAATAACAAGAATGCTTGAATGATTCAAGCGTGATTGTAATCTCCATTGTATTGCTCGATTTAAAATAGAATATTGCATTCTCCTCCTCGTGGAATAGGTCATACTAACCGAACCATGTAAATCTAATATCCGATTAATTCTTCGATCCATTTAATATTATATTCAATCCCTTGTTTCTGCAATAATGTAAAAACTGATCAATTCATTAAATATTTCTACGCTTATTTTATCATCAATGATGCCTAACCCATCACTTTTCTTTGTATTTACCAACGAAATATATATATGCATGGACAGCAGTATCTACTAGATAACAAGACGTCACATACTATACATAAAAAAAAAGGTCATTCAAACGTTGACTTGTCATTACCTTCATCCATAAGAAGGCACTTCGAGAACCAGTAATTGAAAGATGACATTTTCCATAAACTATGTTACATTCAAGATAAGTTCTATCAAGCCTTACGACTCTTTTCTCGTATAATAAGACCATAAATAACAAACAACGTCACGGCCTATTTAGCTATTAAGACGCAACTGATTTTATAAAGCTACTCATCAAAAGCATTTTTCTAGCTCCATGTGAACAAGTGGGGAGATGTCTGTGTATCTGCGGGCGGACTACTTGGTACTTTACAATCCTTAATAAATCCAAAGGAGGCATCTTCGACGTAAGCGATGATCGTACGCATAGGCCACGAGAGAAGATGCTTGGGGGGGGGGGAGGTGGTGGCGCGAAAAAAGAAAGAAAAAGACCGCTTGTTTTGGAGAAAACATCAAAGACCGATCCATGCACGTCTCTCGGTTTAACGTAGGACGAAGCCTGTTATGGTCAACTGTATAATAATGAACGAAACCAGGATGAAACTTCTCCATGGCGCTTCTTCTTGTCGCAAGCAACGATAAGATAGAGATGGCCAAGGGCGTTTGGGATGATGTTCACAAAAAGGGTTGCCCCGTAATTTTTATTATCACTTAAATTACGCACGACTCCTTTGTCTCAATGGGTACATATTAGGTCTCCAAAGCCTTCCAAAGGTCTATATAATCAGATGCTTTTGGTCCGATTGTTGTCACTGATCATACAAAAACCCCACTCGCTGATAGCTAGCTAGAGCATTCTTTGCTATCCATCTTTGAACCATGGCCGCCAGAACCCTCCTCTCCCTGGCAGCGCGAAGGTAAGCAACACAAGTGTGTTTTCACGAGTCCGGTAACGAAAAGAGCAAGCACCACATCGCTCATTCGTTTTGCCTTTTTGCAATATGCGCACGATCTAACGTCGTGAAGATTGCATTTAAGGGTAGAGTTTGTGCTCGTCGAGGCGAGAAGTTTCTTCCGTTTGAATTTCTATTGTTCATGGTGAACTAGATAGTGGGATTTACTAGCGTATGGTGTGCAGACTAGAGGGAAAGGTGGCGGTGATCACTGGTGGGGCGTGCGGCATCGGAGAATCTACCGCGAGTCTCTTCTCGAAGCATGGGGCTAAGGTCATTATAGCCGACATCAACGATGACTTGGGCAAGTCGGTGTGCAAGAACTTGGGGCCGGAGACTGCATCCTTTGTGCATTGCGACGTGTCAAGCGAACCCGACGTTGAAAATGCCGTTGCCACCGCAGTTGACAGGCATGGGAAGCTGGACATAATGGTGAACAATGCTGCGATCGGGGACCCGACCAAACTCAACATCTTGGACAATGACAAGGCCGACTTCGAGAGAGTGATCAGCGTGAACCTGACGGGCGTTTTCCTAGGGACCAAGCACGCAGCTCGAGCCATGATTCCATCGCAAAGGGGAAGCATCATTAATGTCGGGAGCGTCAGCTCGAGCGTGGGCGGGGTCGCGTCCCACGCGTACGCCAGCTCCAAGCACGCCATCGTGGGGCTCACGAGGAACGCGGCCGCAGAGCTCGGGCGATATGGGATCCGCGTGAACTGTCTCTCGCCTTATTTCATCCGAACGCCGTTGACAGAGGAGATGTTCAAGCTGGACGAGAATCCGGAATTCCGAGTGTATTCCAACTTGGATGGGGTGACTCTTCAGGAAGAAGATGTAGCGGAGGCTGCTCTCTTTCTGGGGAGCGACGAGTCCAAGTACATCAGCGGCCACAATCTGGCGGTGGATGGGGGCTTCACCACCATCAATCCCTCCTTCGGCGTGTTTGCTCGTGCTTAACGAGAAACGCTTCTTCGTGCCATTACTATTGTACCCTGCATGTTTTCCCACTTTGTACCTTTGTGTCGAATAAAAAGTCTGGTGAACAATTGATGCCGTAGCATTCCTAAAAGTCATCGATTTTACAAAGGAATTTTGTCGATTTAATGGGCAAGTCATCAATCGCACTGTTATCAATTAACCACCTAGTCCGAGGCAATTATCAATTCCAAGACTACTTCAATCACTTCGCATTTGGAGAGTGTCTACATTCCTAGAAGGTCATTAACTCAGTAACATTCGAACAAACAAATTTTGGATACACGCACCCAACAAAAATTATTTCTTATATTTTTAAGGTCTAGTAAATGTCATTTAAAGTTTTTAGAGTCATTATTTAAGTTGTTTTCTAGTAAGACTAATTGTCTTCCTATGAGTCCTTTTGTCTTTCCAAAGAGTCTTAGTAATTATTCATGCTTGGAAGGTTGTTCCAAGTTTGTCTATATAAGCATGCTATGATGAATAAGAGGGTAGACTTGTTTTGAATGATAAATTTTTTAGCCATTGGCTTGAGGACGAGAAGGATTTCTTGTTTTGTGATTATCTCTTAGGTGGATTTCTACGAGTGATGAGCGACCTATTTATCTAAGTTCTTACTTATGTTACCTTCTACTTCCCTACACTTTCTCCGGTGTCAAGAATCATACAGAAATTGAAAGCAAACCAGAAGGTTTCAAATTTTGAAGGAGCTCAAATCTAGAAATTGAGATGAGACCTACTCTGGAAGTTGCACCATTTTTTTCTGTTTAGATAAATTAATGAAGTATTGACATATTCTACCATCATGTTGCTTATTGTATAGACTTATATTATTGGCCTGGGAGAAATGGCATATTTTCAATTCAGATACACTTGTTAAATTTAAAATCATCTTATTTAATTAAGCTGAACCAAATTCTTGAAATTAATATCTTTATATCTCAAACCAAGTTCTTGACATTGATATCTATATATTATTAAAGTTATTACTTTTTTCCTCATAATGTAGCTTCTGAGGAGCATAGATTAGCTCCCAGAATACCCAAGGCATAAAAATCTCCTAATTTCCCTCTTTTACATGTGTATGAAATTGTCTAGGGATTTAATAGGTGTACTTATATGAAAATTGTGTAAAAAAGAAAAACCAATATGGATTTAATAGATGTACCATACTTTCATGTTATGAAAGATTGAGGAATGACATCTATATGACTTCATTTATAATTTCTTAATATTATTTATGTTAGTTTTTTCATCTTGTCAAGATTTCATTTAATTTATCATGAAGATTTAAAAATAATAATAATAATAATAATAATAATAATAATAATAATAATAATAAGACGTTTCAGGCTAGGAAAGTGGTTGACGGGTTCATCACTTTGGAAAAAGAAACTTTTTCTCTATCTTTTGTTGAAGCCAAATTTTTTTCAGAGTTAGATGAAATCAATTAAGGATTTATATAAAATACACCATCAGTGTAAAGTATTTTTTGCACGAGCAGTAATGAAACGGAACCCTCACTTATCGGTGGAATTAAGTAGACGTTAATAAAAATTAAAAACCCCACATATGTCAAAGTTTGAACCAAACGCTTCTGGCCGACTCTTCTCAATGCATTGCATCATTACACACGAGCTTACTTATTAACTAATATTTCATCTAGTCTTATTATAAGTTGCCAAGAAAAGTGACGGTCTACTTCTGTCGCATTTCAACCAAGATAATTATATAGTATTTACAAGTTGGCCGTACATGACCAAGAGACGATTTTAAAGCAAAACACAACTGCTCAACCTTTTGAACCGATTCCTTGATAGTAACTTCCCATCTATTCTAAGACTTTACAACCCTAGAAGTCTTCTATAAGATCATAATTTGTCGATTAATAAGGGCAGACAATCTACTATTAGTTATTACATTTGATTACCAATACCAATGTGAACATATACTATCAACATATTTGTATGCAGATTAGGTGGCTATAGCTTTTATCGGGGACAATTGTCCAAAAGTCCTAAACCTATTGCAGTTTTACCAATTGAGTCCTAAACCTTTCAATCTTGCCGATTAAGTCCTAAACCTTTTGTCAATTTGCCAATTGAGTCCATCCGGCCAATTTTAGCCGGAAAATGCTGACGTGGATGCCGGTGGTGCTACGTAGGACGGCCGGAGCTGACGTGGACAATTTTTAATAATATTTTAATATTTTTAAATTTTTAAAATTTTAAATTTTTTTATTTTCTGTTCTTTCCCCCCTTTTTTTTTTGGCTTTTCCGGTGGCCGGCCACCGGCCACAGCCCGCCGGCTGGCCTCGCCCGCCACGCAAGGCCCGGCCAAGGGCGACGGCGATCTTTGGGCGAGGCCTCCGGCCCCGGCGAGGGCCGGCCTCGCCAAATTTGGCGAGGGGAGCCTTGCCGAGGCTCGCCCTCGCCCGGGCGAGCATCGGCCTCGCCCAAATCTGTGAGGCCGGCCCTCGCCCGGCCGGCCGGGCGTTGACACTGTAGCCGGTGGCCAGCCGTCGCTCGCCCGGCCGGGGCGAGGCCGATGCTCACCTGAGCGAGGGCGACCCCCAGCGAGGGCTCCCCTCACCAAATCTAGCGAGGCCGGCCCTCGCCGGGCCAGGCAGCCTCGCCCGGCGTCGCCGTCGCCGTCGCTGGCCGGGCCTCGCCTGTGGCGGGCGAGGCCAGCCAACGGGCTGTGGCCGGTGGCCGGCCGTCGCTTGTGGCCAGTGGCCGGCCACCAGAAAAAGCCAAGGAAAAAGCCAAAAGGAAAAAAAAAAAATTTTTAAAAAAATCTTAAAATTTTAAAATTTTTTAAAAATATTAAAATATTATTAAAAATTGTCCACATAAGCTCCGGCCATCCTACGTGGCACCGTCGGCGTCACGTCAGCATTTTCCGGCCAAAATTGGCCGGATAGACTCAATTGGCAAAATAACAAAAGGTTTAGGACTCAATCGGTAAGATTGAAAGGTTTAGGACTCAATTGGCAAAACTGCAATAGGTTTAGGACTTTTTAGACAATTTTCCCGCTTTTATTGTGTAACAGAGTCAACCCATAAATTTCTCGAGAAGTTACTATCAAGATCCGACTGCATTTTGTCCACATATTGGGCTACTAATACATTACAATAAACATTACCAAGCCTTCATAGTTTGAAAGACATATACTACTGGTGATAGTAAATATATTATTTAATATAAGAGCTCGATACCATGATATTATTCAAATTACCACTATAATGGTCAACTTATCAATCGTTTGCGATGCTATTGGTAATTTGTTGCTATATATATATATATTAATTCATATGAAATTTTGTGCGATCAATGTCAACTGTTATAAAAGCTTAAGTTATTAGATTAATGCATGATTTAGTATTTAAATACCTTAACACTCTCTTTTATGCTTGGACTGAACTTTGGCATAGCATTAAACATGGAAATATGTAATGGGGAGGCAACTAAGGGGCCTGCCTAGAAAGATTTAAACTTAGGTTCTCATATTCTAATACTATGTGAATTTTTTTGAGACCATTGCCAATTGTTCTAAAACTTGAACTATTAAATGAAGGAGTGGTGTGATATGTAAATATTCTAAATAACCTATATACGAGAGTTACAAACTCATTGCAATAAGTAGTACCACTGGTACGGGTTGAAACTTTTTATCAGTGACGCTAGTTACTTAGATTACCCTCATACTATTGTTAACTTACCAAACTTTTAAAACTGGCCGGCAGATTTTCAATCACAAGTACTAATTCACATGACAATTATTAACTTCTTCGTAAATTATGTTACATATGATCCTTTTAATAGCATGTACTTGGCTTTTGTAGATTTGACATGTAGAATATATCCAATAGTCTTAAAATGGTCACCATATAATAAGTTTAAAACTTTTTGTACAGTTATCTTTAGAATCTGCTTGTGTCTATGATAGAACAAGAGGGTATGATAATTCTAAAGGTTTATGATTGTACCCATTTAACCAATCACATATAAGATGATAATAGTGCCTGACTTTCAGAAATATCAAAAAAGACGTATGTCGTGATCTTATGCCTTTGATATCGCCAACCAAAATAAAGAGGCCTCCAAGGAACTTCAATCTTGAAGAATTGATGCCTTTTCAACTTCCTTGAAGGCCTAAAAGTGAATTTAGCATCTATTCCATGCATGGATGTGGTGACATTGGCGTTACCAATTTTTTTACTTTTAAATTTCCAAATTCACTATTGATGTGTTTCCATGAAAGTCATTGACCAATGTCTCATAAAAAATTCTTGTTTACACTATCAACATATCCTATTGATGTGGATCTGACCAATCACGTATTAGGTCAATCGGGCATGAATCGCCCGTATGATCCGGTGAACTATGACAACGAACAGCGGACTCAAGCTGTCATTTGATTGAGAGATAGAGAGATAAGATTAGGATCAATGAACATACAAATTCTTGAGCACCCACATCTGGGCACACGCACTTTGCCACTTTTTTCTTTCTTCAAAATTTCCAGGGAAAATACCAAAAGCATACCTCACAATTGATCTAGCGTTCACTTATATTCCATATGTATGCGTAAGTTTTGCCTTCTGTGGTGATCATTCTGTACTTTTACATGGATTATCATGGTGTCCCTATTTACGAAAAATGTCATTTTATTTTCAAAATGTTCATTTCCGAATCCTAACTATTCGCACTAGTGCATAGCAATTGGAATGTTTTCTTTTCAAAAATGTCCATTTACAAATCTTAAATTTTCACGCCCGTGCATAGCACTTCAAGTGTTCACTTCAAGTGTTTGCTGGCAAAATCCAAAATGGGAGAGTGGACAGCACCCGAAGAGTGATCGGATCTTCGAACTTGTCGGTGAAAAACTGTTGATTTTCATGTATTATCAACAATGCATATAGCCACACATTCTCGACACACACATCATCTGCTCATAGCCATGCGTTGAAGTATTCCCTCAAAGTCAGATGATTTCGATAATCAAAGCTGCACAATCGTAGTATCCCATCTCCATAGAAAAACCGCAAAAATCAATTTTCATTTTTCCTTTCTTTTTCGGATTTTTATGTTAATGCCCTTTGCGACTTTTGCAGACTTTCTTGTGCTGACTCTCAACGCACCTGTGGCCCAAGGAAGGAAGATGCTTTCAAAGAAGAAGAGAAGGCCTAACATAAACATGAGGAGCACGTCAAATAAGCCAGGATGACTTGCTTGGTAATCATGCAATCGTGTGCATAAATGGACAAGAATGGCGTTCATAATCGAAGCCTCTTGCACGAAGCAGAAAAGTCATCCATGGCTAACAAACCAGAGTCGTCATGTCTAAGGCCTCTCTTCCTTACAAAAACATTCCAGTGTTTCTCGGTGTGTGATGTGATGAAGAAAAAGAACAAATAAATTTGTACCTTCAAGGAGTAGTTGCTTTCAGAAGGAAGAAGAAGCCTGACATGAAAGATTAGAGACTTTCTGACTAGCCAAGGAGACTGCCTGATACCGAGACGAACTACTCGAACACTTAGTTCAGCTCGAATAGAGCAACTTCGGAGTAGGCAAGTCATCCTTGGCTACCAAATGAGACTCTTATCTTCATGTTAGCCTCTCTTCTTCTTCTCCTACTCAAGTCCAATGCTTCAATTTTTTGTTTGCATTCCTATCTCTATTTATAGAAAATGAAAGAGAATATGAGATCAGATCAAAGATAATTCAAACTTTTATTAGTGGGGTATTTCGAATGTCAATATTTGTAGGACCTCCTTTCTTCAATTTGCCCCATACAAATCTTCTCTTTTAAATTTGTCTTTTTTTTTTGTTAAACGCATGTAACAATAGTTATTACACTCGTAGGTATAATCAAGCTCTCCATATTAGAATGTCATCGTTTTATATGTGGAGGGCTTACAGGCGTGCAACTGCGCAAAAGAGCCAGTCGAAAATTTATGAGAAGATATCGATGGATGGCTCTTAATCAGTCATTTATCAGCTTCATCCTGTTACATATTCCTTGCGGTAACTTGGGTTGAAGTCAATATTCCGGGGCTTTAGTTGCATTTCGGTGATAAGTTTGATTCGTACCATTCTTTATCGCATTGCATTTCATGGACCAGCATGGCAATGAACTATATCAGATGATTTTTTGCCATGTTATCCTGAAAAGATTATCAAATGAGGTCCTTTATGATGCAGAGTTTGAACTAAGTATATATTTCTTTGCGAGAACCGCTTGCCAACGCTAGATATGAGCGGCTGAAAAATAAAATTGACATTTTCCAAAATAAGGGTACTACTTTGGTCCAAAAAGCAAAGATAATTCAAAGATGATTTGATTTTCTATACCCACAACTCTTTTCGTCGACACAGCATAGGTGTCTCTGTTCCCGACCTTCATAATACCTCCACATGGAATGTTTCTGACCTTTCTCCATCAAAAGCACGACAATAGGATTCTTGACCAGAGTTGAATTCTATTTTAAGCTATCTTCCTTTAGCTCGAGCATTTTTGGCAAGCAGACTATTAAACCTCTTATCCTTCGATTCTTTCTTTTCTTCTTTTGCGTACGTACAAGATCAAATGGCATGGAGACATCAACTTGCGAATGATGCCCTCCCCGGCAAAAGTTAATGACTGCCATTAAACAAAGGGTTCTTTTTTCTGTGTGCTGCTTGACTTTTGTGCGCTTGGCTGCCATCTTGCGCTTTTCTTTGGAATTGATATTCCATTTGTTGCAATCCATCCAAAAAATACCCTGAGGGGACCAGTTGAATTACGTGTCATGGACTGATAATATGATCATGAATCGAGGGAGAATATCACCAAAAGAAAAAGAATGCAATGCTTTCTACAGTTGTGATTCTCATTCCCTTCTGAAATCTTCATTTTCGGAAAGCACGGGGACATTTCCATGTGTAGCTCCACAAG
This sequence comes from Eucalyptus sp. ANBG9806169, assembly GCA_014182395.1. Classification (NCBI taxonomy): domain Eukaryota; kingdom Viridiplantae; phylum Streptophyta; class Magnoliopsida; order Myrtales; family Myrtaceae; genus Eucalyptus; species Eucalyptus sp. ANBG9806169. Next base: position 14,360,274 of record CM024580.1, read on the forward strand.
TGCAGCTAAAGTTTAAACCAATTTTTTGAATTAAAGGTTGCCAGAGATGTGTGTATGCCTTCCAAACGGAGAGAGAAAGAGAAATGCTTGAAGCAGGGTAGTTCAGGGTTGTGATTGGAAGGTGTGCATCATGTTAGGATTCAACGCACAATAATAAAGAAATAGAAAATATAACCAAAAAAAAAAAAAAAAATCAAGACACAAAGGTTTTTATCTTGATTCTACCTTAACCTAGAGTTATGTCCAGCAAAGGAATCCATTATAATTAGCACATTGCATCTTTCTATTATTACATCATCCACAATTACAAGCAAAAGAGATTATACATAGGCAACATAGTAGTTATTCATGGGTGTAAACCCAAAATACCAATAAGAAATGGGTTCAAATTATAAAGGCCCTCCATCATCACATGGGCATTGCCCCTTATGACCCCCGTTAGGGTAGCCCCCCATCCCCGTGCCTTTCCATTGATATGGACTACGAACCACACCCCAATATTCTCCCACTTTGTGAAACAATTGTACACCATTCAAATTTTTCCACACTTACTACCTCGGTAAAAAAAAATCTACATTATTCACCTATGTTAACTTTCTCCAACACTACAAAATTTCATTCCACTTTGTTTCGAATGAAGTGATATTGTGTGCTGATGTAATTTGTTCTTACATGAAATCCGAGATTATTAGCCAAGAATGTAGTACTTTGGCTATCACACCCAATCTTTACTCCTCCTTGTGTTAAACCAAACTATTTACACAATCTATGCAGCCAGATCATTTCCTTAGCAATATGAGTGAGAGCCATGTCGTTTGCCTCAATAATAAATAAAGCAACTATGTTCTCTATCTTATTCAACTCACAACTTTGCCGAATAAGGAAACAACATACCTGTTGGTTGATCTCTTGCTATCAATGTCACTTTCCTAATTAGCATCCACAAAGCACTTTAGTTATAGTGCTTGCTATCCCTTTGAACTTTTCATGCCTTCATAACATAACTCAAAGTTGGATGTACCATGAAAAAAACAAAGTACTCACTTTACTGCCAACCAATACTTTTTCTTGGATTGGACATATATCTACTCAATACTTTCACTACTTGGGCAATATTTGGACAAGTATACACCATGGCATATGTCAAGCTCCCAACTGTGCTTGTATATGGGATTGTTGCCATTTCTTTAGCTTGCTATTCAGTCTTCGAATATTGGAGTGCCAATAACTTGGGGGTTTTTACTTGGTTTACAGCCTGCCATGTTGAACTTTTTAAGCACACTTTCAACATATTTTTTTTGACTTAGCCACAATTTCTTATTCTCACGCTCCATTTTTATCAACATAACCTAAGATGAAGTTTGTTGGGTCTAGATCTTTCATCTCAAATTGTTTTGTTAACAATCCTTTCACAGTGCTGATTATTCTCAAAATATTTCCTACTAGTAGCATATCATCAATGTATAAGGTTAAGATAACAAATCATCCTCTAACATTTTCACGTAGATACAATGATTAACATCACAAAGAACAAAAGCAAGCTTCAAAACAAATATGAGTAGAACTTCTAGTAACACATTCTTGGAGATTGTTTCAAGCCATACAAATACTTATTCAATTTGCAAACAAAATCTTCTTTGCCTTTGACCATAGACCCTTCCGGTTGCTAATATCCTCCTCCAAGTCACTATGGAAGAATGTTGTTTTCACATCAAGCTGCTCTACCTTTAGATTGTATGCAGCTACTACAAATAAGACAAGTCTTATGGAATTCAATTTAGCAATGAGAGTAAAAATCTCACCATAATTGACTTCATTTATCTACGAGTATTCATTTGCAACCAAATGAGGTTTGTATCTTCCTATCTCTCCATCTGCAAAAATCTTCTTCTTGAGCACTCACTTGCATCCAATTGCCTTTCGATTTGCAATTAGTTTTACTAGACTTCAAGTTTTGTTTTTATCCAATGAGTCAATCTCATCTTTCATTACTTTCTCCCATTGTTTGGCATACTCTACTCCTTGCTTCCTTTGATAATACTCAGATCATTACCTATAATAGTTAGAAAACAATCCTCATTACCAATTTACAGGGTGTACCTCTCAAGTGATCTTTTTAGCCGTATGAACCTTCTTAAGATTGGTTCAGGTGTTGCTTCAACTTCAAACTTAGTTTCAAAATCTACTATATCATCCACTTTGTCAAGCTCATCAACTTTAAAATATGAATTTCCTCATCTAGCTTGTGGAACATCTTTTTCTTTCTTCAAACCAACATCTAACTCAACCGTTTGTGATTTTTTTAGAGCTTGTTGAGCAGTCTAATTTATCAATAGATTCCTCGAACACCACAATATGTTGTAGATAATAATTTCAGTATCAAGATTCCACAACTTATACCTTTTGACACCATCCTTTTGTTAGGGAAATCCCTTATGATGTTTTGAAAATGACAAAATAAATCAAAGGCTACTAACATGTTTAATGATTGAGTAATAGACTATACAGATGATAGAACATGTAAATGATATTGTCAAAGTCTATGCTTGGAAGAACTAAAAGACGGACTCTATGTTGAAGCTGAACTTATTTAGATTGTGTCCAGACCTTAAAGCTAAATCTGCTCAGACTCAGATTGTAAAGTCTGTTGCTCTCAGACTTTACATTCAGAACGAGACAAATCGTAGCACAAGCCCTAAATGTATAACGGCTAGTGATCTAGTTTGGATTCTACATCAAGATTGATTTGATTGACTCAATCTAATTGATTGACAATTAAATCTTGAAGACAAAAACTTTCTATACGAATAAGCTTTACTTATGAAAACCAAGATTCTGTTTGTATGGGCGATTGAAATCAATTTGGGATTATACTTTTGTCATTCAACGGCTACCAAATCTTCTAGATACAGATTTGTCCAATGGGTAGATTGGAAGACGATCCTCAAGATGCTGTCCAACGGCTAGTTTGGAAGTAGAGGAGTATTTAAGGAGATTAAGGACCGATGAGCAAGTAAAAGACGGAGCGTAGAATTTATAATTCCAAAGTCTGAGCAACTTTGATCATACACTTGTCTTTGGTGAGATTAAACGTTCGTGATCGTGAGAGAAATACAAAAGAGTGACTTAGTGAGATAGTGTGATCTACTATTAAGTGTTTGCACTCAAAGTTGTAATTTATTGTTGATTGCATAGTGGAATCCAGCAGAAGGATGTTAGCGTGGGAGAGTGGACGTAGGCTTGGTCTAAGCCGAACCACTATAAATTTTGTGTTTTTATTCTCTTCCTTGAACTTTATTTTATTCTGCATATATTTGCCAAGGTTTCGTTTAAACACCTATTCACCCCCTACTAGGTGTTATTACTAGTCCTTACACCTTTTACCTAATATGTGACAGCCTGATTTTTTTATTATGTTTTCGATTGAATGAGTTGGGCTTTTCATTGACGTGCCTATAGTCTCTTTCTCTGAGGTGATCACTCACGAGATAACTAATCTATCAGGTGAAGCCGTTAAGGAATCTAAACGCGACAAACTTGAGAATTTGACCATAAATTGACTGCTCAACCGTGCTAATCTGCAAGGGTCAATACGACATTGTTAAAATCGGTTAGAGACCGGAGATAGGTTATTTCGATAGAGGCATGTAATTAAAGTGTGGGTGATTCCACATAATTGCAAAATTCTTGTTGAATGGCACTAAACCGATTTTTCTGTCGTTTCTGTACCTTATGCCCGTATTTGAAATCTAGAGATTTTCACGATAACCAAGAGTCACTTATGAGTCAAAGATGCACAATGTGGATCGAAAATAATCGACCACGGGTTAATTGCGCAAAAAATTCTTAAAAACTACTCGATAGGTTAAGTCACGCTAAAATCATGTTCGGTTGAAATTAACCACAAATTTGAACCCAATTTTGTCATGTCACGATTCATTTTAGGAACGCCATCTCATCCTTCGAGAAATTTTCGGCGAGCTCGGGATTTTTCGAAAAAATTGAATTTTGGACATTTCGGAAAAATGAAAAGAATTCGGATGGGAGAGAGAATGGCCATTTTTGCCGTCCAAAATTGGTTATTTGAGGCAAGAAAGTATTTGGGGGACCAAGAGATGAGCATGAAGGCTTGTGGGACCAAGAATGATGAATATAGATATTTCATCTTGACTTTCTTCCCTCTCCTCCCCCGCGTGGGGCCACTCTCATTCCTTGCTCCACCATCTGCTGCCATTCCACCATAATCCACGCAAGCTCCCTCCACTCCCATCTCCGCTGATTCTTCCTTGCTACCACACGTCCGCAACACCTCCACCACAATTCTAGTCAGCCCACTGTTCCCTCGATTTTTCACCCATATTCTCCATTGCAGCTCACGCAAATTCCAGCCCAGCGTCCACCAAAGTAAACTCACTCAACCTCATGCCACTTCGCTGTCTTCAGCCCACTTACACTCCAGCCCAGCAAATTGCCGTCTTCATCGCCCACGCATTCTAGCCAACTCACGAAGCCAACCCGGTTTTCCCCTACGCAAGCCGGGCCAAGCTCAACCCTAGCCGAGCTGTCTTGGACCATTTTTTTTAGCCCAGTCTGAGCTCCCTTTGACGTTGCCGTAGACCTGAGACTTGCTCACCATCGCGCTATCGTCGTTGTGAACTCTTTAGTTTGCTAATAGAGTGAGTTAGCCTCCTAAACCTTACTTAGGGGTTAATTACACCTATTAAGGATTAGTTTAGGCTTAAGCATGTTTATTAGTTAATTTAGTTAGAGTAAATATTAGTTAGTTAGTTTAGTTGAGTGAACTAGGTAGTTAATTTAGTTAGGTGAATTAGTTAGACTATTTAGTTAGTCATTTACATTGAATTAGCTAGAATGGTTAGTTTAAGGAGTTAGCTTAGTAGATTAATTTAGTTAGTGCACTTAGGTGATTAGTTGAGCTTATGGTAATTTAATTTAGTATTTAATTTAATCATTTTGTAATTTATGTAATTTAATTGTAATTTATTTAAGTATTTATTATTTTCCGGTTCCCGATCGTTAGAATTTCGTGTTGATTGCCATGGTGTAACTAGTTTATGCAATTGAGTGATGATGAAATTTTGGTATTTAATTAGAAAATACCGGGTGTCGGGTTTTGACACCGAAATTGTTTTTAAGTACTATATCAAATAGTGGGATTTAAAAAAAAAAAAAAGAAGAATATCAAATTTTAAGGTTCGATCTGACCATGTACCCACACATGATTATTTTACCGGGTGATTTTAATATGAAGAAAACAGGCCAAACACATTATTTTAATTGGGACATTTGAGTGCAAAGCATGATATCTTGGCCGAGATTGAATGTGTGCATGAATGCTATGAGAACCTGTCACGAGCCTTTAGGGTCGGACGATGCTCCTTCGGGAATGCCCCAAGTCAACGGATGCCGGTTGCAGTGGAAGCTAAACTAATGCTCTTATGTGGAATGCCGTCTAGATGTAGACGTTGCCGTGCTCAATGGTGTGAGACGATGCCTGGCTATGCCGGAAGACCGCTAACTGTTGAGTTGGCTGTGGCCGTTGGGTCGTAATCAATTGGCACACATGAATTATTGAAATTGACGCACCTGATTATGGGACAAAATTGTGTGGCACGGAATGGAATGTGTTATAATGATTTGGTCTTATAATTGGGACCCCTATGATTGATTGAGATATGAAGTGAGACGCTCCAATTGTTAAGTGTGATTACTGCATATATCTGTTATATGAATTGTACTGACATGTAGGAAAGGACTGAGACGAGGTGAGTCTCATTGGTTGTGTGGTTAGATTGCCACTAGGTGTATTTCCTTCCCAATCGAGGTTTAGGGCGTGAACTCACTGAGACATTGTCTCACCCCGTCGTGGGTTTAATCTTTTCAGATCCATAGATGGAGGTGAGACCTGTGCATTTTGGACAGCCGCGGGGGTATACCGAACAGAGTACGAATGTCCCTGTCCCCGGGAGTTCCTGGCTCCATGAGCTCATCGTGACCACTATCTTGGTCGATGAGGGCCTACCACAGTTGGTACCTCATTGTATTAGGGCGTGATTTCACCATGGGCCTAATGGGGTGCGGGAAGGTCCCCTTTAGGGTTTCGACGTCCCCGCCGTTGTGGGCGAGGGAGTAGCTGACCCACCAGATGGTGTCATGGTAAACTCGGATCCCAAGTAGACAGGGTCCGGGGTAGGGTTAGCTAGGTAGTTCTTTTTGAGACTTCGACTTTTGTGTATATAACTCTGTAGGCTGACATTGTTTGTTTATAAAAGCGTGTTTTGTGTTATATGACTGTCCTACTTTTCTATCCCATGTTTGTGTTGTCTGGGGATTTTTGTTTCGCTTCCGTATGTGCATAACCGATTGGGTTGGCGACGCGCCTTGGGAACGTCACAATTTTATCGACCACTGAGGGATGTGCGCGCGCTCGAGGTTCAAGACGTGACATAATGAAAATGCACTTCTCTGACTTGCTCTCACACTTGATCATCTTTTTCTTTGGCACATGTACATACGTTTCACAGCCAAACACTTTAACATGGGATATGTTTGGCTTCTTCTCGAATAGTGCCTCAAATGATGTTTGATCCTTCAAGGCTGATTTGGGGAGAATTTTTCTTCAAGTAACACGCGGTAGCCACTACTTCTATCCAAAATTCAACTATTAAGCCTACACTACATAGCATACTCCTTGCCTTCTCCATGAAAGACCAATTAAGTGTCTTTGCCACCCCATTTTACAGAGGTCAAGAGGGCATTGTCTTCTACCTTGCAATGTCACCGGTCACATAAAATTGATCAAATTTCATTGAAGAGAATTCTCCTCCATTGTCAATCCACAAAATTTTGATTTTTCTATCAAACTAATTTTTCACCATAGCTTTAAACTCGTGAAAGTTTTCAAACATGTCATGTTTCTTTGCAAAAGTTATATCCACACATATCTAGGATAATCATCAATAAAAGAAACATAATACATTAATTTGTCAAACAATGCTATAGGTGTAGGATAGATGTCATTGGGATTAGACTTAGAATCCCTTTCGCTCTTCCTCCTATGAATTCAAAAGATACCCGATTTTGTTTCCCATGTAGACAATGTTTACAAAATCTGAAACCCATAGAATAACTTGGGATTATATCCATCATTTTCTTTAAGGTAAGGGTTATCAACCCTTTCTCACCATCATGACCCAAAATCTTTGATGTCATAACATCAAAGAATCTTCTTCCACCTACTCTAAAATGTTAAACTCACCATTGATCATTGTGCTTCCCAATAACTCTTATAGTTTTCCATATCATTTTCCTTTGGTGATTGCCATAGATCTATGTCTTAACTTGCATGAATACTTGTTGATGATAAAAGTAATGTCAACATTTGCCATAGTTCTAAAAAAAAATAAGATTCTTAGTAAAAGAAGGAATATGCATCATGCTACTAGCTAGAAGATTCTTGATTTTCTCATCTTTCATCTTCAACTTCACTTTTCCATGACCAACAATATCAAGCATCATGCCATCTCTCATTTGCATTTTACCTCCCTAATGTGGCTCATAACAGTAGAACCAATCTCTATGAGGCATCATGTGGAAAGATGCTCTAGTATCAATTAGCCATGCACTATGGTCACCCACAATTGAGTTGTAGACAAGATACATGTCTCTTGTGTTATTGTCATCATCCTTCATTGTACTAGAGAAAGGTGCCTCATCTTGCTTCTCTGAACCTACACTTTTGTTTTTGCAATCCTTCTTCCAACACATTATTACTAATTGATCTCTACTTTATTCTTACCAACAAATCTTGATTTGGATCGTTTACTATTCCTTCCTCTTACGAAAAAAAGCCTCATATGTTGTACTATCAACATTTGCTCCTCATCTCCTCAGACAATAAAGCAGCTACAACACCCTTAAAGGATAATACACTAACACTAGTGTCAATCAAAACAATCATATATTTTCATGAATTTGACAGTAAACTCAGCAAAGTATATGCTTTATCTTCCTAATCCAATTTAACATCAATAGACGCAAGTTGCCCACAAATAGTATTAAATTCATTTAAGTGTGCAGAAAAGGAAACATCTTCACTCGTCTGAAGGTTGTACAGTCACTTCTATAGAAACAACCTATTCATGAGCGACTTCTTAGAGGTCACGTTCATCGGACATTATTAGCAAGACATAGCCAGATCAAGCTACGACTTTTGATCATTGCTATTCCACTTCTTCAATTCAGTGGACATGGACTCTTACTTCTACTTGCTAGGACTCCTTAGGTTTATCATCTTCAATCATGTGCCACAAATCTCTATCCACTAGCAAGGCCTCCATCTTCAATTTTCATAACTTGAAACCCTTTCCTCCAAACTTCTTTACTTCAATATGTGATTGACTAGTTGACATCTTCCTAACATATTTTTTTAGATCTCAATAGATTTGCAACATCCAAATACAATGTCAGTGAGGAAAATGAATTAGCAAAATGAATCTAGTGCTCTTAACTTTAGTTGATTTAAATCAATAAATATTTTTTGATGATGAAGGTGAAAGACGTATGACATAATATTTATCGTTGGTGACTAATATACCCCTAGTTTTAAGTAGGGGTTATCAAAAGCAAAAGTAGCAATCCACAGGCCATTATAATTATAACCGATTAACAAATACTTTTTAATTTATCGATGCTTTGAACGAATACTGACTTCTACCTAATTGATTTTTCGGCCTTAGATTTCACCCACCAACCTTGCATTATACATGAAATCAAAATTGTATTATGCCATGCATGATATAAACAATTTTTTTTCATCCTTAGACCATGAATGTTTAATTGCCTAAATCATTTTGATCCTTTTTCGCCCTTGTGGCCCAACATGCTTTTTCTCTCTCTGAATTTCTCCCTAAAACCAAGGTGGAGAAAGGTGGAGAAAGAGAGTTTGTCCTCGATTTAAATTTAGTTTTAAAGGCAAAACCCTAACAAAAATATCATCCCTCTTTACAACCTCTCAGGGATGAGTTTGCAAGATATCATTGAGATAAGATGGTTCCTGGAAAGTGTATGCTTTGATGGTCTATCTATAGCTTATGATGAAAACACATTGTCCTCTAATAAGAGTGGGGAACAACAGTGAAGTTATTTTCAGAAATCATTTCATATTAGCTCATGCGTCACAGTAAATGTGTACAAGTGCGCAGCTAAGCACTCATTAACCTCATTAAAGTTTGGATCAAGACAATCAAGGATGGCTATGCAGTCCTAAATAGAAAAATTAAATATGCCAACCCAACTTTTTTTTTCAGTTTTGGTTCTACACGGGTCAGATTTGGAGTCGGTCACAAAACAAACCTATATCCTTCATGTCTAGATCGTGTCGGGTATCAATTGGAACCCAAACTAGACCGTTCTGTTCACACCCCTAGTTAGCTATGACTAGTTTTTTAAGTTCTCTTTAAAAACAATCAGGGACCCAACTTTTTCTTTTTTAAAGTTCTCTTAGTGTGTTTTTATTTTATGTTCTCTGTTTGCAAGTTTGAAGGGCCATTTTGCAATTTCATCTTGTTGATAGAAGCTCCTGGAGATTGGGAGATAAAAGTTACCTGGGCTTGTTCTGTTTTTAGAGGAAAGGCATTCCCCCATTTGTTGTTTAAGTTCTCTTAGCGTGTTTTTCTTTAATATAATTGGAATGCGAGGAATAGTTGTTAACTCCTCTTTTGTTGTCAGCTCTTCCTTAACTCCTCTTCTAGAGTGTGAGGAATAGAGATAAGATTTGCATTTTTTCAATGTTTAAAGAAAGGTATCTATAGAAAGGCATAATACTATGGGTTGCAACCACATAATTGATGATTGGGCCTCTTAGTTTGATAATTTTATTGATCTTGTAGCACATTTTCTTGGCTTGCTTTGTGATTTGCTGTTAATGAAATCTAAATTACTAAAAGAAAACTTATTGACACTATTAAGAAATTATCTTTCAAATTACCAATTTTATAATGTAGAAACAAGACTAAACATTTCAGCTATTGGTTGATTGGGAGCTTAAGCTTTTATTTTTGTCAAATGATAATTTAAGGTTTCAAAAAAGCCTCAATCAAGTCTCAAGCTCACTTTTGATGGAATTACACGATTGCAAATGGCACGTGGCAAGTAGCCAAATATTCCACATGGAAGCCGTGTTGGATTTCCTACGCTTCAATTTTACTAGTGGTGAGCACATGATTTGATTGGGACTTCTTAAACAAATCTTTTGTTGACCAAACTAAAACTTTCAAGTCTAAAATTGACTAAAAACTAGAAACTCTAAGACTTGTTTTAGCACTTACCAATATGTTACTCGGGAATGGGATAAAGTAAATATTTTTTGCCAATAGTTTTTTTGACACTTATAAACTCTTTTAGTAATTTATCAGTACGGAAATTTTTATTTTATTTTTTCAATTGAACAATAGAATTGTCTGTTAGAGAATCATCAAGAGAGGTTATGTTAAGCAATTGTTTAAATTGGATATCATTACTTGGCCAATGTTTAAAAAGAGAATGAAGTATATGATCTAAATTGCAAAATCCTTTAAGCTTGAAGTGTAATAACATATTGAATTTAGATTATTTTGAGTGAACTTAACTTGAATATATATAAATGTGTGTATAATGAACATCGATCCTAATTAGTCTATTATCTCACTCTAAAATATGATGTTTCACCGTTTTTAATAATATGTAAGAAATTCAAAAAAAAAACTTTTTTTGTTGATTTTGGATAGGAAAGTGAATAGCTGAAAAAGTAAAGGAATTGAAAAATGCAAACTACTAGAATTAAAGATTGCAAGAAAGTCACTGGTACAAAAATTTTTAAAAGTACTGGAAAAGTAAATCTGCAAAGCTTAAAGATGAGAATATATTGCAATATCAGGCATTTTGGGATTGGTTGAGCGAACATTTATAAAGATTACCATGTAGTTACCTATGTGCTACCAGCAGCAGCTATTTACAAATGGTTATGAATTTTGAATCTAGAATTTCTTGAGATTCGAGCGTCTGGAGTCTCGGCATTTAGGGCATGTTTGGTTTAGTGCATGGTCCAGTTTTCTGAATAATTCCAAAGAGGCATATGGTTACAAACTGAAAACCGCTTCTGAATGACAACAAGGGAAGCTGTTTTTGCTTTGATAATTGCTAGTTGAAAGCTTCAAAAGGAGTTGTCAATATTGTCATTTGGATGGAAATGATCATGCAGTTTACCTATAAAATGATCATAGAACTGAATATGTTTTAAAAGACATTTGTTCGACTTGAGAACTACATTGGCAAGAACCAAACATATTTCTGAGAAATTCACTGAAAATGAAAACCAAAAGCAATTTTGCAAACCAAACGAACCCTTAGAATCTATGTTTACAAACTGGACAGTGCCAAATTGAATCACTGTAGAAGCTTGCTACTTAAATGCTAAATGATAACAACTTCTCCTTTTATGCCATACTCCTAAATGGTAATTAAGTAGGAGAATAATCAGCTTTCAAGTGGATTATTACCATGTCGATAGCAGTTGGATAGAGTTTTTCACACTCGGAAATAAAAAAAAAATTAGAGAACTTCGGTAAAAATCCAAGTAGTGTCAGGCACGTAATGAATGGAGTTGCACCTTCCATATTCAACATATTTTCCTAAACATCTACATCTACATTTCCGGCAAAACGCGCAAATACACAACTAGTAAATAAATCAACTCTGACAGGTCTTGCTTTGCAGATGTAAAAGCCATGAAAAACCTAATGCAACGGCAAGGCACCTCTTAAATTATCATAAACATCAACACATCAACAAACACTAGATTGACAAACTAAAAATCAAAAATTGCTTTTGTGTTAAACCTAATGTAAGAAATTAAGGTAAGTAAGCATGATATAAACATTTTCCTCTCTTCGCTTCAAGTTCATCGCAAGCATTTTACCATTCAAAAACAGAAGAAATTGAGGACAATCATAGAAATTTCGACGAATTTTGACAGTGCAAAAGAAGAAAGAGTTTCCTTTCTGAAACATCAGAAAGCACCTTTCAATGAAACAAGTCTAAATGTTATCCTCAAGACTTTCCCGGGTATATCCTCAATGATAAGCTCATGAGCTCTTTATGTTGACTCCTCTTTGAGAACTATTTATGTTGACTCCTCTTTGAGAACTATCTTCATGAACTTATATACTTATAGCAGCTGAAGGCAAAACCTGAAAATTGCGAAGAATGCCCAAAATAAAAACACATTAACAAATTGACCATCAGCATACCAGGTCAACATTTTCTTGAAACTAGGGAAATTACCAAAACAGTCACTGTATTATTGCAATGGAAAATGCTAACCAAGTGTCGGACATGAACACACAACACCAGCATGAAATAAAAAAAAATATAACAAAAAAAGTTGGAGGAGAAATTGCAAAGACAGTCCACTTTCCATTTTGGTCCTCGTACTTTATTTAGTGACATATTTGGTTCTTAAAGTAATTTTTTAGCTTGCTACCAAGGTAAATTTTATTTCAATGAACACAAATAAACTTGTGGTTTAATTGTCAAAGAACCTATGTGGTGTCAAGGCGGATAAAACTGTAAGAAAAAATGACCTTACCCTAGAGTTGTAATTATCTCATCCGATCCTCATGGGCCAAATTCCTCAAAAGCAATACTCAAGTATTGACCATTCATGGAAAACTGCTATGAGGTTTCCAGTTTTGTACTAGTTACAACATGTTTGACCCAACTGTCAGTCTTTAGCATTTAATCAGCGTCCCAAAAAAAAAGCAGGATCGAAGATCAACTAGCTCAGTGAAAATAAAATAAAATAAAATAAAGATACATGGACCAAAAATTGAACGGAGGCAATAGTACATGGACCGTTATTGTAATTCTCTCTACACTAAATTTTTTTTATTCCACATCAGTGTCACATGTGCATCTCTGGTACTTATACAGCATTTTCTGATGATTTTCAGACAGAAAATATGGAATATGGAATATGTCCCAAAATTGTGACTGGAGATTAGTTTAGGATCAAATTTGTCATGAAATAAAATACGAGGATCAAAGTCGGACAAGGGTGATAGAAGAAGGACCACTAATTTCCACAAAAAAAGTTCAAATCTAATTGCATATTGACATGATATTAACGACAGCTATGCAGAAAGATGGCATTATAATGCAATTGTGTTCTTTCATTGCTTGTAAAGACTAAAATACTGGTCTAAGATCAAGCACGAACCTCAAACAACCAGAGTTCATAAGTGGCAAAGAAATTGCTGATGTCAGACTCATATGCTTCTTTAAAGGCAATGGAGATGAACGTCGCTCTGAGCTCTCACAATCCACATTATCTAATATTGACTTCAACAGATGACAGACAAATGGAGCGGTTCAATGCCTATTGCAAACCACACTTTCTCTGCTTTCTTTTTTGTATTCATTTTTTCATTGTTTTTGGTTATATTTAAATGTAATACGCATAAGGAATTTCCGCACAAGCACATTAGTCAAAGAATTTGATGTATTAAGATCAGATTCATACCTGCAGTAAACTGGGAATTAAACCAGCATAGAGAGCAGGAACACCACCTTGCTCAACGATCTTGACGCAACTTGCAAGTGGACTTAATCTTGTTGTCCATAATTGCATTTGAAGTTGTCTCCACACTACTTCAAATGGGTAAGTTGCTGCTTCAGAACATGCACCAGCGATTGCTCGATAGAGCAAGGTCCTAATGGGACCAAGTTCCAGTTGTTCCATGGCATTCAATTCCTGGCCTTCTTGCTTCATATGTTTGAGTCTCTTCCTCCCCTCAGGTGTATGCAGATAAGCGATTTCAGTATATCATAAACACTGTAGAAAACAGCACCTGAAGGCGCCATGGCTACGATTGCAGGCATCAGACCCTTGTAGAGAGAGAAGAATCCTTCAGTTTGCACCATGTGTCCTGAAGTGCTAATTATGCCACCCAAGGCCTCCCCTCCTGGTGCCACCATCTTTGTCCTTATCTGACAGGAAAAACAGGAAAATATCACTTTTTGGTGTACTATCCAGGGATGATGTGAACCAATTTGATGCATAAGCAGCACACCAAACGAACATGCAAGGCTTCAATTCTGTAGTGTGTGACAGTTAACGCAACAATCACTACATAACGAATGTTATATTTACAATCTTGATTTATGTGGAGTCCGAAAAATTTGGACCGTAATTTAAGTACAGATCATGTAGTTTTAAGGCTCTTAATTTGCTTTTAGAAGCCAAACAATCAAATCACTACAATAGCGACTTCACTACAGTTTCATTGCTGTACATGTTCTGCTGACTTGTTCAGTCTATGCAGTTATCCTGTTTTAAACATACTTCAATTTGCAGTTATGCAGCTAGTGATTCAGCTCTACAACAAAGTATGGGTTATCTTACAATATACAGCACAGAGGTAAAGCTCCTTATGAGGCATGAAAAGAGAAAACAAGACTAAATTTCACATACTGTGTCCATTGGCAGGCACAGCAAAGCAGCAGTAATCCCAGCCACGTCACCAGTGACAGACCTCTCAAAGTTCGTAGCTTCCTCATTTCCAAGACAACTTCAGCAATTTATTTCTCTGTGTGTCATAGGCATAGAAGTTGATGGCCTTAAATGGAGCCGTACAAAGTTTATTGACAAAATTTCCTTTCCAAAAACCTTTCAGACCTTGGGTAGCTGAAATTGTCTTGATGAGATAAAAAAGATTCTCTCTCAAGAGGGGCAACAACAGTTCTTGTGGAATAATTAGAATTTTATATGCAATTCAAGCAGGTTTTGTCTTGGTAGATACAGGGACACAGTTTGAAAAACAAGCTAAGCATCATCCAGCAACTTTTTTTTTTTTTTTTTAACCTCACTTCTTCTGAGGGCAATTTATTGGCAGAAAAAGCACTTCTCTGCTTCTGAAAAGGAAAATCCACCATTACATGATGCAACTTGCCTATTTACTGTTCTTTGGAAGGCACAAGGAGGTTTCTAAGTACTCTCTTAGCACAAAATTTGAATTTATGCTAAACCAATTAGATTAACACATGTTTATCTTTTATTCCATAATCACTTCTCAACAGACTTAACACATCCTTTGTAAAGCCCAATCCATAATCTTCCATAGTAAAATTCCCTTAAAACTTTATCCCAACAGGCATGTAGACAGTTAAATCCTAACACCAAAAGAAAACATATTAAATTCTACACACTGACCACAACTCAAAACAATGTTGGATTCAATTCAAATGCAGTTTAGCCAAGTGTGGGTTTAGAAGTAAAAGTCTCTTGACCACATTTCATTTTTATCTTGAGGTACTTCTAAGTTTGCAATGTACAGATGAAGTGACACTCGATCTGTGCTAACTGCAAGGAATGAACAAAGCAGAACAGAGATGGAAGCATGATGAATATTAACAACTTAGGTGATAAACAACAAGAGTAAAATCCAAGATGCAAAATCCCAGATATGACAAAAGATGCACAACTAAGTGACAAGAAGACGATTAGATCTAGTTAGCTATATACCAGGGAAGATCAGATCAACAAAAAATGGCCTGTCAAGTTATCTGAACATATTAAAGGGTCGCTGTTCAGATGGTGTTTTTTGCATGGCCTTGCCAGCACAGCCAAATAAAGTGCCAAGATCCTAACTGCAATAATCAAAACCAACCATCCTAATCTAACTAGAAACATCGAAACTGTATAAACATAACCCCACCTCCCCCCCCCCCCCCCAACCCCCAAAAATAAAAATAAATAAATAAAACATAAAAAACCAATAGCACAATGAAACCTAAGACGATAGTTATCTAATATCTTCTTCTTTTTCTTTTTTTCGTTTTGGGAGAAGGGGGGGCAGGGAGCTTGGATGAAGCCTAAACCATCCTCCACACTTCATCAAGACAAAATAGCCAGTACTAAACTGCAGTGACCAGCCAAAACCATCCAGAGAGAACCAGTGTTTCTCCTAAATCCATCAGGTTCCACACGTAGGGAGAAGAAAGCAAAATCAAGTAACATCTCAGCTACATAACATGCTAAATTGCTATGAGAAAATAAGAGAGGCCCTTTTGAAGCTAAACATCCCCAATGCAGAGAATCAATTTTCATCTATAGGCTTTCCAACAAGCTTCACATACAATCGGACAACAAAGAATCATGGCAAGAGCCAAAAAAACATGAATTTAACCATCTTATCCGCTCTCCAATGCCATCCCAGAGTTTGCATCGCAAAATGTAGACACCGCGAGCATAATTCCACATAACCATTTATAATATATTCTTCCAGCAATATCCAAAGCCAAAGACATTCACCGACTTTCCACTACAAAATTGCGGACTTTGCCCGTGGTTACTCCGGAACTACTACATATGGATTCACAGTCACCAGGAGAAAGAAGAGTTGGCAACAATGATTCAAAACATACCATTGAATGGTAGAACATGTTATTAATGAGAAGTAACAAATGCCACCAAGTCATGTTGTAAATTGATGATTACACTACTAACCACAACATCAGAAAAACTCCCAAAAAATCCCCAACCCAAAAAAAAATTCTACCTACCAGACTTCATGAAACTCCAAGGGAACTTGGCACCACTCCCTCCTCTGACCCTCTCACCAAACTCCTTCTCCCGCTTCCTCCTCTCCCCATCCTCCGCCTCCAGCCAATGCCTCCTCCTCTCCCCTTCCTCGACCATGCTCGACTCGCCCTTCTTGTTGGCGCTCCGCCTGTCCTCCTCGACGACCCGGATCGGGAACAGGTCCGGGGAGACCGAGAGCAGGCTCCGGAGCGTGACGTAGGCCTTCTTGTAGTCGGGCTTCGCGACCAGCAGCCCGCCCCGCTTCTTCTTCTTGCCCTCCATGTTGAGCGTCCGCACCTTCTCGACCTCGAAGCCGTAGAGGGACTCCAGCACGCGCTTGATCTCGATCTTGGATGCCGACGGGACGGTCTTGAGGGCGATCTCGGTGATGTTGGTGAAGGAGGTCGGCATCAGGAGCTTGATGGGCAGGTTCGCGAAGTGGACGACCCGTCGCCCCAGTCTGCTCCCCATTCTTTCTTGCGTCGGTCTTGGTTTGGCCGCTCGAGCTTCGCAGCTGCTGGGCGGAGTGGATTTTGAGGGTGGAACGAGTTCTTGTTCTTCGGACTTCGAAGTTCTGCAAGAGAAAGAGGAGCTGCTGAGGGTTTTTCCAGCATGACGAAGACGAAGACGATGATGACGTGGAGGTTAAAGGTGGGCCGGGCTCGTACCGCATTGGGCCGTGAGTCTTGGAGCCCACGATTTTCTCCCGGTTGAAGCATCCTTTTTCTGGGTGGAGATGGTTTGCTCTGCTTACGGATTGGAATCTCTGGAATGTGGGTAAAAGTTTTCTTGACTAATTGGCACGTTTTGTTTTTGGCTTGAAATGGCGGCTAAGAGTGAGCATGGTCCCGATCCACGTTTCCCACCCTAAATTCTGGACTTGCCCATTAAAGATCAATTTCAAAAAATTGGAATCGAAAATTTGCTTATTGATTCTATTAATCCACCCGGGAACCAAACTGTCGATCCGGTCCAATTCCCGAGTAAGTCCATAGAACCGATCCCACCAAGTTTCACGTGTTAGCACTATAATATGCAACAGAAAATTACACAACATAATCATCTTATCAAGAACATTCCTAGTTAGAGCCAATGAACCAACAAAATAAATATGTTATGTAAGCAAGAAAGCACACTCTCCAAACTTATTATAAGTGGACAAAACTAGACAACTATCTAACATAAATACTAGTAGCCTAGGGATTTAGGATTTTTCATTTTTTAAATTAAAAATTAAAAAATGAATTGGATCGCTCCACACTTAGAACTAAGAATCGGATCAGTACCAGTGGTTCCAATAAATTGGAACTAAGAATATGACCGGTTTCTTAGGAACCATTGGTTCTTAGGCGGTCTGGTCCGGACGACTTCCACTTCCTTTGCACAACCCTAGGGTGGGCTGCAGCATAGAGGCCTTGAGTGGAGCGAGCTGCACTGCTACGGGGATTGCTACCTTGCGCATCAGCAGTTGGCGATCGTGGATCCCACTTCGGGACATCAGCCCCTTTACGATGAGGATAAGACTGTTGTATCGTTACGGTACGGTTTAGTTGGCGGGGATGCTTGTCTTTATCGAGTGAATCAGTTGAGGAGGAATATCGATTCGGTCGCTAGCGTTAGAATGAGAGCAAATGCGTTTAAATTGCTCTTCGACCAGTTAGAACGGCCTTAGCAAGTTTCAAGTTAGAATGAAAGCATACGCATCGGAATTCTTCTTTTAGTCTACTATGACTCAACGTATGGTTTTTGTTTGCCACGGTGTCTGCTCTTTACTCTCGTTCCAGCTGCCAAGGAAGGTTTTGCAGTCGGGTGATAATGAACGTTGGATGGTTGTTCTTAATTCCCCTGCTTTTTCTACACAAAATATATATTTCTAACTTTAGCTTCATGTCTCGGATCGGTTCAGTGCTTCTCTTCATCAAATACATTGAGCATCTGCTCCTTGTCTTTATTGCACAAGTTTTTTCTTGTGCATTTGTCCATTTTAACTTTATGCTTTTGCTTCTAGTTTTTCTTTTTCCATAGAACATCTTGCTAAAGGGCGTTCATATTGGTCGACGAATCTTCTTCTGTTTAACGTTTCTCGTGCTAAATCATGTTGGAACTGTAGAAATGACTGACGGAGATTAATATTTCAGGTTAATGGGGAGATCTACAACCATAAAGCATTGAGAGAAAAGCTGAAGAATCATTCCGCCCTGGAAGTGACTGCGAAGTCATTGCTCATTTGGTAAGTGACTGAGGACTTCTTTGGTAATTATAGTCATTTTGATTTTTAAAGAGGAACATAATGTTGTACTTAGGGGTGTGCAAAAGAATCGGGACCCGCCCGGACGCTCGGAACCAAATCGGAACCGCCGGAACCGGTGGTTCTTAAGGGAACCGGTTCGGTTTCCCGATTCCAATTTATGGGAACCGGTGGGTATTGGTCCAATTCCCGGTTCCATGGGCGGATCCACCCATCCGTTCACTCGGATCGAACTGGTTATATTATAATAATATATTAATTTTTAAAATAAAAAAAATCGAAATTAGCAAATCTAAAATTTAGGGCTCCTACTCCATCTCGTCTCTCTTTAGTTCAAAATCTCCCCGAGCTCCCTCTTCCTCTCCAATTCACCTCCAAATCTACTCATCTCCCTTTGAGTCCTAGTCCGAACTCGGCGAAACAGTGAGTTGATTCTCTTTTCCCCCCTCGAACTTGAACTCTCTCTCCACGTCATCACTATCCTCGTCACCACCTCCGCATTCATTGTCACTATTGTCCTCTTCATTGTTGGGCTCGTCTCACTTTTACCTCCCCTCTTCCTCCTCCCCCTCCTCAGGCCTCCCCCCATCATCCTCATTTTCGGGGACAAGGGCGAACTCCAAGTCTAAGAATGGCTCATCATCCCCATTGTCCTCCTCATTGTCAATCTTGAGGGAGGAGGAGGAGACGGCGAAGGTGGTGGCGAAGTTGGTGGTGGTGGTTGGGACGGAAGTGGCGCGAGGGTAGCAACCGCCACCACCGTGGCGCTAGTACTTAAGGAGAATAAAGCTACTATGGTCGGGAGAGCCATAATAAGTAGACGCGGAGAGGGCGGAAAAGGAAAAAGCGTGGAGGTTGAACAATTCTCGGTTCCAATTTTTCAGAATCGGTTCTTAACGGGCGGTTCCGATTCTAGGTTAGGAACCGCCCACCTGGACCATGCACACCCTAGTTGTACTATATTCCAAGTTACAATTGCTCAAATGGCTTTTCGAAATAGATGTGTGCCCAACCAATGGGTTTGTCCACTTGATTCTTCTTTGTAGGTTGAACATAGTTAATCTAGATTTGAAGTTTCTTGGAATATTATTCTAAATGTATGCACTCAGTGGATTCTTCTTGATACTTTAACTTCGTAATGGAGCATGAAGGACCAAATTGATCTACTTTGGAGCCGGATTTTCCTCTTGGCTTTTCTATAGACTATTTAATAAGTTGAATATAAATGTTTTCGTCTTCCTCCTTTTGTAGTTTGAAGAATATGGGGAAGAGTTTGTGGATATGTTGGATGGCATGTTCTCCTTTTTACTTCTTGACACCCGTGACAACCGCTTGCATGGGTTGGGGACTTGATGGTACAGAGAAAAGTATTAAAAAAATCCTAAATCTTTTGTATTTGTACCAATTTAGTCATAAACCTTTTTTTTTTGTTTTAATTTAATCCTAAACATTTTTATTTTGTGCAAATCAATCTTTTTCGGCCAATTTTGGCTGGATTTTGTTGACTGTGCACCGATTAGCTGACATGGTTTGATCAGCGCTGATGTTAACAACTTCTAATAATATTTTAATATTTTGAACTTTTTTATTTTTATTTTATTTTTCTTTTTTTCCTTCTCCTCCTCCTTCCTCCAGTTGGCAAGGTCAAGGTCGACCTCACCAACCAACTCCCTAGTGCCCGCGAGGGCAGCCTTGTGCACAGCGCCAGCCTAGCACAAGGTCGGTCAGGTCGGCCTCGCGGCCACTAGCGAGGTGGCTTGGTGAGGCTTGACATGTGACATCCTGAAATTTTAGTCATGTTTTCAATTAAATAAATCGAGTCTTTCATCAACGTGCTTATAGTGCTATTCTCTAAGCTAATCACTCATGAGATTACTAGATTATCGAGGGAAACCATTAAAGAATTTTAATGCAATAGACTTGAAAATTCGACAAGGAATCAACTACTCGACTGTGCTCATCTATAGAGATCATTACAGCATAGTTAAAAATCGATAAAAAATCAGAGATAAGTCATTTTGATTGAGATAGGTGATCAAAGTATGGGTGATTCCACCAGATTGCAAAATTCTCGTCGATCGGCAATAAGTCGATTTTTCTATCTTTTGGTACCCTATGTCCACATTTCAAATTTCGAGATTTTCACGACAATCGAGAGTCGCTAATGTGTCGAAAATGTACATTGTGACTCGAAATAAATCGATCACGGGTCAATTGCATTAAAAATTTTTGAAAGCTACCTAGTAGGTTATGTTACACTAAAATCGCGCCAGATTTAAATTAACCGCAAATTTGAATCCAATTTCAAAAATTGAAAGTTTTGCTATGTCACGAGTCATTTTAGGAACCTCGACTCATCTTCCGAAATTTTTTCCACAAATAGAAATTTTGGCGGAAAAGTCAAAATAGGGCCGTTTTTTTTTTTTTTCCGGAAAATTCAAGAGACCGTCTTTTATCGCATAATTGGGACGTAAGTTGGTTCTATGGGTGAGGAAAAATGTCAATTGGACCGTAAGTACCTTGGTTGGATTTTTGAGGGCCGAATTGAATCAATTCAAGAGAGGATTGAAGAGGATTTGGGGAAAATTTCTTCAAAATTTGTAGCCCCCATGCCCTTCAACTTTTGGACCATCTCCAAGACTTCCTAAGCAAGCTAATGGTTTGGAAAATTGCTGAGGAAGGCAGCCAGCAATGGTGGGGCATGATCAAGGGGACAAGAGGATAGAAATGAAGAGGTGTGGCCCCTTCCAAGGCTTGGTTGTCTCCTATCTTATTCCTCAGCCTTTCATCTCTCATTCTTGTTGTGTTGTGAGCTAAGAAAATTGCAGAAGCCCAGGGAAGCCAGCCAGCCGTTGACGCCCCCTGTTCGATCGTTGTTCACCCACTGGAGTCACGCCCGTACACCGCGAGCCACTGGTCGCTCGTCATGCTCAGCTGCTCGCCCGTGCGTCCCTAGCCGCATCTACCCTTGCTCACTCATCTAGCAAGTCGCCAAGCCACTGTCCATCGCCGTTCAAGTCGTTGGAGCCGCCGTCTGCCATCGCCGTTGCCTGTCCAAGCCGCAGCAGCTCAGCCGGCCCCTTTCCTCGCCGTTTCCAACCCTTAGTCCCCTTCGGTTCTAGTTTGCTCGGCCTTGAACAGAAGTTGAATCCAACAAGGGTTTGGGACTTCGAGGCCCGTTTCCAAGCTCTTTCGGACTTCACTTGGTGTCCTTTAGTTTGGAGTTTGTGGCCCGCCTTCCCGTCCCTATCATAGTGAACTCACCGACTCGCTAATCCGATGAGTTTACTCACTAATATTTTCTTAGGGAGTTAATTATGTCTAAGAGTTGATTAATTTAAGTTAATTAGGGATTATGTGGTTAGCTAGAACGGATTAACGATTTAATGATTTTTTATGCATGTTAAGTGGTTAGAGTAGCGTAATTAGAAACTAGATAAGCTGTAGTATTTATCTAGATAGGTTCGGAAATTTTTTGAGCCTGTTTTGGTATTTAATTAGGCATTTCCGGCCTAAGTTTGCATTTTGGTATTTATTTTTAATTAATTTTCGTAATTATTTAATTAATTATTAATTTTGAAAATTAGACCGGGCGATGACCAGAATTTCGTGTTGATTACAATGGTGTGTTTGGTTTATTTATCTAGATGACAATTTGTGCTATTTTAATGATATTTGGAATTTTTGAAATTTATTCCAAAATTAGGTAATTTTAGTATTTAATCGGGAAACACCGGGTGTCAATAACACCAAAAATATTATGATAAAGTATATTAAATGGTGGGATTTTTGAAAAGGAAAATATTATATTTTGACTAAGGCTAACCATGTACCCACACACGATTATTTTTATCGGGTATGATAAAAATGGTGAAATTGTTGGTTGATTAGAATGATATACTATATCAAACTGAGGGCTTTAATATATCAACTTAGAGTGAGCAGTATACCCTAAGTATCGCATAGTTTCGGTGAGCATTAAGCATCGCACAACTTCGGTGAGCATTATCGATATATTATATTAGCCTGAGGGCTTTGACATATCAGTTTAGAATGAGCAGTATACCTTAAGTATCGCACAGTTTTGGTGAGCATTATAGATATATAGTAGCTTTGGTGAGCATTATTATATATATAGTATCAGCTTCGGTGAGCTATACCATCAGTTGTCAGCTTAGGGTGAGCAAGGTTCGATTTGATCGAATTGTGTGGATGGTATTGATGGTATGGAGTCGAATGAGTCGACTGATCAATTTTGATATGAATTAAAATGATTTGATGATTTTATAAATTATATTGATTTGCATGAAGGAACTGAGGCAAAGGTAAGTCCTTTGACTTATACTTGTGCTTAGGCAGCCCTTGGGGCATATTTCTTTCCTAGTCAGAGTTTAGGGGGTGAACTTGCTGAGACGTCGTCTCACCTCGTTGTGGGATAACATTTCAGATCCTTAGATGTCAGCTCCTCCCGAGCATTTTGGCCAGTCGAAAAAGGTCACCAAGCAGGTATCTTATATTCCGCTTCATGGGAACCCAAGGGGATGGGTCTATAAATTTGTGAGGTCCGTTGTTTGGGTTGATGCGGGTCTACTCCATAAGGTACCCCATCAATACAGATCATGGTAACGTCGTGAGCGGAATGGATAGAGAGAAGGTCCCATACCAGAATCTGAGGTCCCTATGTCAGTGCTGGATGTTGCTTTTGGAAAGGGTACGGCAGACCCTTCTAGTGGTTCAGTGGTGGACCCGAGTCTGTCGGATCCAGGGTCCCCGGAGTATTCAGTTGAAGACTTGAATGCTTAGAGGATCTATAGCACTCAAACCCCCCCCCCCCTTTTTGCAGATCTTGTATATATCGGCTAATATTGTATATGACATAATTTGATATGTGTATATAAGTGTGGTGGTTTGAAAAATTGGTGGCCCTACTTTTTTATCCCATCTTGTTGTTGTTTGGAGATATTTATTCGCTTCCACATGCGCATTAAAATGAATGGGTTAGCGACACATCCTAGGGCGTCGCTATTTAATCGACCACCGAAGGATGGGTACGAGCTTGATGATCGGGGCATGACATGACAGCCGTCGCCTTTGCTTAGTCGCTGAGGTCTAGTGGCCAGTTAGAGGAAAGAGGAGGAGAAGAAAAAAAGGAAAAAAAAAAAGAAATAGAAATAGAAATAGAAATAGAAAGTAAAAAATTGAAAAATTAAAATATTATTAAAAGTTGTCTACGTTAGCGCCAATTGAGCCATGTCAACCAGCTAGCGTCCAGTCAGCAAAATCTGGCCAAGATTAATCGGAAATGATTGATTCGGCACCAAGTAAAAAGGTTTATAATTAAATTGGCACCAAAAAAATGTTTAAGACTAAATTGGTACAAATGCAAAATATTTAGGACTTTTTTAACACTTCTCCTTGATGGTATATGCTTTGATTGGGATGTACATGCTTTAATGGGGAACTATTAAATGACGAACATCTTATAGCTAATGCTTCAATTTCACGTGTTTCTAGCTTTTGGCTTTATTGGACAAGTACCAGTGATTTCTAGAATGATTATGTTTTAAGCATCTTTGTAGGATCAATCTGGTTTGCCTCAGAAATGAAAGCTTTGAGCGATGACTGTGAAAGAATTGTGTCTTTCCTTTCAGGCCATATATACTCTAGCAAACAAGGTTTGGGTCATGTATTACTTTTCTTGTTGGTTCGGTTTATTCAGCTTATAGGTATATGTTATCTTATTTTAGGGGGTCCTTGTAAATTTCTTTATTTCTCTGTAGTGTATAGAATTCCAGGGGCTTAAATATGAGTAGCCTCCGTAGATTAAGTATTCTGAATGGAATGGGAAGCTTTTTTATGTTTGATTATCCAGTTTCTTGCCATTGTTAACTCATCTAGATGAGATGAGTAATTAGATATCAAGGCCCTGATGCAAAGACGTACTTGTGAAAACTAATCCTTGAAAATGAATAAGTTTGGTGATCTGTATGAATCTTGTACTTTCTAAAATACTCTTTTTGAGGTAGTTGTAATGTTTTTATTACAATGTTTTCTGTCCAATCTAAATTGGCGATGTTTGCAGGTGGTCTTAGAAGGTGGTATAACCCTCCACGGTACACAGAGCAAATACCTTCCAGTGCCTATGATCCCCTTGTTCTTCGTGCAGCTTTTGAGAAGGTACTCTTGGACTTTTCTTCACCTAGTATTCCCAATTATAAAGAAAAACATCCCCAAAGTTCTTTTCCTGTTGATGCTTGATATCTCAAAGGAACTTTATCTACAAAGTGGTCTTATTTATTTTTTGGCCGTAGTTATGTCTGTTGAACATTCCACTCGTATATCACTTCTAGCTGATGCTTTAGTAGTGATATATTACAGTAAAAGTACATGAATTGTTTTTGATGCCTATTGTCACATACTTCTTGTGTATCTTAGTATCTATGACTGTGGATAATTATGCTATTTACATTGCCTGGAGTAATGTTTTTAAAATTCAGTGGGACTTGTAAGTATGTTTCCTCTCTGTTTCTCAATGCAAATTATAAGAAGTTAATAGAATACCATTACACAGTATGGCGTAGTAATGGTGCTTGTCACGCGTATGTGGGTTTAGTTATATTACAATATGAGCTTCTTCAATTAGAAATACCATATGTCTTTATTAGAGAGCTGCCAGCTCGGTCAGCCACATCAGAACTCCTTCTAGAGTAGGATAATTTATGATTCTACTGTTCAGGCATTGGGATCACCTATATTTCCATTGTGCCACTTCCAATTTTTGAATGTTTAATGCAATAATCTATATAAAAAGGTCAAGCTGTTTTATTATGTGTCTGTAAAACTTGAAAGGGCAACAATTGAGCATGAAGGACAACAAAAAAAGGGGAGGAGGTGGTGAGAGGGAAACCAGAAGGTAGTGACCCGCTTATTATTAGATTTGACGATCATCTGGTTTTAGTGACTATATTTCGAGAGAGGTGCTACTGATTAATGTAGAAAGATGCTAAATGAGGCTTAATTTAGAGGAATAGATTAACTAAAGATGTAGAGAAACCTTGTTGGAACTCTTGGTGAGATGCTCCAGTCAATATTGGGCGGTATTGCATTTGCAATGACAATTTAGAATTGGTTTGGTAAGCTGAGTTAGAAGTTCTACTTGTTAGGGGCACATGCCAAAGTTAGATTCTCCATCACTCAAGCCAAAAGAAAACCCACAACATAGCATTCATGTCACGCCCCAATCCTCGAGCATGTGTCCATCCCTCACTTGGTCAATATAATAGCGACGTCCCAAGACGCATCGCCGATCTTGTTCATTTTAATATGCGCGTGTGGAAGCATATAAATCCCCAAACAACAATCAAATGGGATAGAAAAGTAGGGCCCATTTTTTTGATAAATACATTTTTATAAACACACATGTTTATACACTAAAGCCAACAAAAAGGAATTGACTTTCATTAAAATAAAATTGTCCTATGACTAACTAGTTAGACAAGGACGTTGATTTTCGGGCTTCACCTTCTAACTCCGAGGCTTATGGTCCTTCACCAACACCACCTAAGGACCTGAAATGGTTATTCAATAACCAGTGAGACAACGTCTTAGCGAGTTCTACCCTCTAAGACCCGATTAGGAAACCAATATGCCATAAGGGCTGCCTATGCACAACATGAGTTAGAGGACTTACTTTGGCCTCAAATTTCACTTGCAAATAAGCACAGTTCGAATAGGCACCCAATTAAACACCATAGATCGAAACATCGATCAATCGACCTAGTCGATTACATGTCAATTAGATCATTCTCCGGTCATCTCAAATACTCAAACTCAACGTTGAATTACGGCTCAACGAGCACGGTCTACATGGTCATCTTAAATACTCAACTCCAATGCTAAATTACGGCTCAATGAGCACGGCCTACTAAAACTTTGGCAGTAATGTTGAATTACGGCTCAACGAGCATGACCAATTCCAAACTCGGTGGTAGATTACAGTCCAGTGAACACAACCATACTTTGGTGGAAATGTTGAATTACGGCTCAGCGAGTACAACCGATTCCAAATTCGGTGGTAATACTAAATTACGGCTTAGTGGGTACAACCTCTATTAGGTGGAGAATTAGAGCCTCATAGGCATAACCATACGTCAGTGGTTAATTATGGCCCAAATAGGCACTACATTTATTAGGTGGTCAATCTTAATATGCGTCATAACCTCACCCAATTATTCATCTACGGCTAAAGACATTGTCTTTCACAATCATATTCCTCATTTAATAATTATGTCTTGACCCAATTCCCTCATGATAAAATACCCGGTACAAACAGCCGTGTGTGGGTACACGGTCGACTTTAGCCAAAATACTATAATTTTCTTTAATTTCTCCCACTTCTTTTAGCAATCCAAAAATAGTTTTTTGAAGATGTAGACCAACGCCCGGTAATTTTCCACTCAATTACCAAAATTTCTTAATTTAGGAAATAAATCCTAAAATCACAAATAAATTGATTCAACATGATTTAGCACTCAAATAAATAAATAGACTGCACCTTGATAATCGACATAAAATTCCGATCGTCGGTTATCCCAGCCTAATTTCAAGAAAATAATTACGGAAAATATTAAATAAATGCAATAAATCCAATTTAGGCCCGTAATGCCTAATTGGAAGCCGAGATAGACCCGGAAAATTTTCGAGACTCGTTCAATAATTACCCAAGCCTATCTACTCACTAATCACACAAACCATTTGCCTAACATGCATATGTAAATCCCTAATTTAATTACTCTACTATAATCTATCCACCTAATTGCACTTAATTAAATACAATCAACCCATAAGTATCATTAGTATACTAATAAGAGATTAGTGAGCAAAACTCACTTGATTAATGAGCAAATCGGATCGAACGGACGAGAACGTCGCGGGGGACGTTTCTTCTCAAAGCAGGCCAAGGTTTCAAGGCTCGGAAGCACCTTAAAACGGGCCTAACAGCCGCTATGAGACCCACAAAACTTCAATTTCATTCTTGCTGAAACAGAGAGGAAACAAGCTCGGTTAGGCAAAGCAAGACCGGTGGAAGGCTTGGTGAGGCAATCGGCGGCCGAACGGCCAAGAAACGGGTTGATCGGAGCTCCGGCGAGTGGGTGGTCAGCAACTGATGGCTCCCGGGGTCAAGGGGGATGTGCTAGTGATTGGAACGGGCAAAGGAAAGATAGAAATTGAGAGAAACTCGCGAAAAACGCGAAACGGTGCAAGCAAGCAAGGGACCGACGGACCGGCGACAAGCGGCTTGTAAAGGCCGTACGGGACGACCAACGGCTTTGTTCGGGGCAAGGTTGGGCTCGTTGGGATGGGCTATTCTCCTAGTCATGGTGATGGGTGGATCATTGGCTGATTCGCATGGGAAGACCACTTTTCATTCGGATCTTTGGCGAAGGGTTGGTTGGAGCAGAAACCGGCATAAGTGAAAATAGAGAAGGAAAACGGTCCAACGGACTATTTATACTACTTACCTTTTACCAAAAAAAAAAAGTCCAACGGCTTGCTGGCTGTCTTCCTTGGCTGTTGTTGTGTCGAGCAAGGCAAGGGGGAGAGAGAGAAGTGGGATGGACAGCAAGAGGAGAGAGGGGAAGGAGTTAGGGGCAATTTGGCTTGGTGGAGTCTCCTTGGCCAAATCTTCCAAGGTCTTGTCCCCTTGACCATCTATGGCCATACAACCTTCCTTGGCTCTCCTTAGGCCACCAAGGCCTCTCTTTGCAACCTTGAATTGGTCCAAAATGGTGGAGTTACGAATTTGCAACATTTTGGCTTCAATTGGACTTAATTCCTTTACAATCCAATCCCATTTGGCCCTTGCAAATTTACTTGGCAGCTCAATTATGAAATTGATAATTTTCCTCGTCAATAGATCCGTCTTGCATCCCAATTTCACGATAAAAAACGGTCTCCGCCTTTTTCTGAACAGAAAGGTCCTATGCTGACTTTTTCCCAAAAAGTCTTAGGTTTCAAAAAAAATTTCTGAAACTAAGTCGACATCTCTAGAATTTATTGTGATATATAGAATCTTCAATTTTGAAATTGGACTTGAATTTACAGTTAATTTCCATTCGGCGCATTTTTAACGTGACCTAGGCTATCGGGTAACTTTTAGAATTTTTTAGTGCAAAAGACCCGTGGTCGATTTTCTTCAACCCACAATGATCCCACTCGACACATTGGCGACTCTCGATCATCGTAAAAATCTCGAGGATTTAAATACGGACACAAGGTACCAAAACGATATAAAAATCAATCTAGTGTTGGCCGACGAGAATTTTTCAATTTAGTGGTGTCACCCATGATTAGTCACACATCTCAGTCGAACTAACTTATCTCTAATCTCTAATTAATTTACGTCTATGCCATAATGATCTCGGCAGATGAACACGGTTGAGCAGCCGATTCCTAGTCGAATTCTCAAGTCTATTTGTCTTAAAATCCTTAATGGCTTTCCCCAAATAGTCTAGTTATCTCAAGAATGATCAGCTTTAAGAACAGCCCTATAGGCGTGGCAATGAAATACCTGATTTATTCAATAGAAAATAGGATTGAAAATCTGAGATGTCACAATTCAAATTATAAGAACAACAACGAGAAGTGGCATCTAGCTTAAAAATAGGGGATCAAAGTCAGATACGAACGAGTCATGTTGTGTAAAAAGGAGCAATGTCCTGGTTTTTCACTAATCTCGGCAAAGAATAAGACCATTCTTTCGATTATCCAGAACTTTTTCCAGCGAGTTATATCGAGAAGTTTGTGGAAAATTCTTTAGAACGATTGCCAAACCTCACTATTGGATTGTCTTGAGTAATTTCTAAAGTGTTCAATTTCTCGAGAGGTTTTTCTCGTCATCTTATGCGGGCTGTCACCAAGAGACTAATGACTGATCTATCGTTTGGTGTACTTCTGTCTGGAAGTCTGGACACATCTTTGGTTGCTTCTGTAGCTTCTCGCCATTTGGCAGACTCTGAAGCTGCTTGTTAGTGGGGCTCACAGTTACACACCTTTTGCATTGGTTTGAAGGTGTTCCCATGGCTTTTTCTTGTGATCTCATGCTTAGTAATTTCCTGAAGTGTTCCAATTGCTGGTGAAGCTTTCGAGTAAAGTGCCATTTCGGGTTAATTTAACTGGATTTTAATGTGATATGCTTTCCTTAGCAGATATTCATATATTGACCTCTAATAGCTATGCTATAAGTATTTACTGATTTTGATGATAAAGGGTAACCGCTGAGAAAATTACAGTGCCATTAGCCTATGGAGTACGAAATGTTGTAATTAATGACCTTGAATAATAAGTTCATTATTATGTGAATAGTGAGAGTAAAGAGAGAAGAACATTGCTATGTTTTTGTGATCAATAGATAATTGCATATATAGGGCATTTCCGAGGTGAACGATTTCCTTATGCAAGGTCTAGAAAGTTCACTCATTGAATTTATCTCATAGTTGTTTGTTAAATGTTTACAGGCCCTAAGAATGGTTGAGCCATCCTGCTAAATCCGATTCGGCCTCCTCGTAGAACATAGCTAGGAAGTGACAGATTATCTCGTATAGGGAGGGGTTGATGTGCATTACACGTGCTACGTCACGACCATCTGGATCAATGAGGGCCTACCTAATCTTTGCCTCACCGATTCGTGGTCTGGTACTTTTAGGTGGGTAATGAGATCCATAGTCCCATCCGCAGCTTCGATGGTCCACCGGGTGTCGGAGGTTCAAGGGGAGGCATTAGTTGGGATGCCAAAAATGAGGACATTCTCAATGGGGAAGTGTCCGACCATAAGATCAACCTTGAGTTGATCGTTGAGCTAGAGCCATGGATCCTAGAGGCCATAGGGGCTTAGGTAGTAGTGGGGTGATAGCACTTTTGAACCGCCCATGTAGTATTAGAGGTGTAGGTGTACCTCGGGCCCCTTTTTGATGAAGGTTGTAGTAATGTGGTTGGGTGTATTGGATGTGGCGGAGCTTTTGTTTAACTCTTGAACTTGACGTGTGTGTGACAATGACTTTTGATGCATATATATGAGTATGTTTGTTTTTAACCATACTTGTTGAATGATGGAATGGAGATTTGTTTATGCTTCCACTTGTGCGTTTTATCTTTATCGTGAATTAGGTCGATGACACCTCCTGAGACGTTGCAATCGAACAACCATAAGTATGGAGGTGAGGGGTGCTGCGAGCTTAAAGCAGGTCGGGGCTTGACAATGGAACTCCTTGAGAGATATAGAAAATTGGCATACTTTTGATAATTAGAATTGAATTCGTCTATCAATTTACCTTTCCTACGCATCAGTTAGTTTATCGTGCATATAAATTCTCTTTCTAGAGAAATCGAAACCATTTATTGCATTAATCACCTTGGCCCACTCATTAAGGATGGCACGAGTCGCAAGGAATTTGTGTCTCGTGAATCAACCCCATCTACACCTTAAAAAAGAAAAAAAGATTTTATTTCTTTTATTCCATTTCATTTATAAATATGAAATAGTAGTAGTGGTAGTAGTAGTAATAATAATAATAGTAGCAATAATAACAACAACGTAACTTAAGAACAATTTCTTCTCCTTACAGGCTTTGCTTTTTATTGGAGATGGAAGCTTGGAGAGATCGATATTTCTTTTTCATGTTATCACCCGTTGACTAATTTGTGGAGGTTGGAGCTTATTTGGGTTTGTACAATCAACCAATAAGGCTAATCTTCTTGACCAGATCCACCCATTAGGTCCTTTTTTTTTTTTTTTTTTTTTTTTTTTTTTTTTTTTTTTGTAAAGGTAAGAGATATATATTGACTTAAGCCAAAAGCACCAAGAACGCTATACAACAAAAACTTGGCATAAAAAACTTGCACCCACAAGGACAACAGTGCCCCATCGCGATATTAATGGTTTATGAGAGACATTAATTCTACGGCAGTGCCCCATCCCCATCGGGCCTGTGCATGTGAAGGCAAAACCATCCCTTTCCTTCCCTTGTCCTTTAATGAACTCTAAATGAAAATGCACATTCATCCTCTAATTCTTAGTATTTTATTTTGGGGATAATGATACAAATAGTCCATAAATTTTGACCCAATCTATAATATAATCCCTAAGCCTTTAATTTATTCATTTTAGATCTCTAAACTTAAATGTAGCCCTTCCATTAATTCAAGATCAAGTGCAACATTGAACATTTTTATATAATCTAAGGACTAAAGTGAATATGATCAAAAGTTTGAGGAATATATTGCGTATTTGGCTAAAGTTCATGGACCATATTAAACAAATTAAAAATTCAAATACCACATTACATATTGAGCAAAAATTCAGGATCATTTTCTATCATTTTCTCATTTGCCATCCTTGACTATGAGGCCATGTTAATCTATCTATTCAGCTTTCAGGAGGAGGAAGGGGGTCATAAGCATAATGTGCCATGAGAAAGTTCACTGTTCAAAGAGAATATGTAAAAACATCAGAAATCAGGCGATCACTAACCTGATTAGGGTACATGCACCTACACTGCACCTTGATTATAACCCACGTGCACCTAGAAAATTATACCCTCTGTCACACGTCCCTCTCTTTTCTTCTTCTCTCTATGCGGTTGTTTCCTTCCGCCACCTCTTCGCCCCCATTCTTGATCTGCAACTTGAGACCATGGCCACCACCCACACACATTCTCTCTCTTTCCCTACCAAAAGAACGAAGAAGAAGAAACTAAGAGGGAGTAGAGGAAAAACAGAGGGGGAGGAAGAAGAGAATGATCTTTTTTCCATGTGGCGTGATTAGGCCTATAAAGGAATAATAAGGAACGCCGCTCGGTGAACGAAGTCCAGAGAGCAATAGCCGAACGAAGCTGCCTCGCCAGCAGCTAATTTGTGCCATTCTAAAAATAAGAGTGTGCAGTAAGCGATACTTACACCAACTAGTACCAGAATGACTCGCAGAGCCTGCAGATTCTTGATCTGCACATCACCTCGGTTTACCATAAGGTAAGGAAGAAAATCAGAAACTACACCAGGACGCTCATCGCCCACCTAAGAGAAGCGACTCTGCGACAAAAGATGAATGCACCAAATTGTCGAAACCTTCACGATGAGCAAATGTTAACCCGGCAGACGAAATGCCGATGGATGATGATTCAGGCATCGGAAGATCACCCTCAAGTACTGCAATACTTGACGCATGCTTGGCCTCATCAACTCATCAACTCGAGTTTTAGCACCAACTCCATTTCTTCTTCCACAAACTCCAACCCCAATTTCGGATCTCTTGCCTCGAGAATTGCACCTCTGTCCCACTGAGAAAATACCCAGTCCACTAAGATCACGTCCTCCGTGTCCCCATGCTTTATCGGCCTTCTTCCGCGGGCGACCTCGAGCAAAAACACTCCGAACGCAAACACGTTGTTGCTCATAGTGGCCTTGCTGGTTCGTATGTGCTCGGGGGCCGGATAACTGAATGTTCCCACGACGTGAGTCGTTTGAGGGTCGGTTCCATAGTCGTATAGTCTCGCAAGCCCAAAATCTCCGAGTCTTCCATTAATTTCAGCGTCTAGCAAGATGTTACTCGCCTTTATATCCCTGTGGATCACCACTTGCTCCCACCCTTCATGCAGATAAAGCAGCCCTGATGCCACTCCTTTGATCGCCCTTAATCTTTGCATCCAATTGAGGGTGATTAATTATAGAGGTACTTGTCGAGGCTCCCATTGGGCATGTAGTCATAAACCAAGAGCAACTCCCTTTTCCGGCAGCAGTAACCGAGGAGCGCCACTAAGTTGTGGTGACGGAGCCTACTGATGCTGATGATCTCCGCTACAAATTCTCTCATGCCTTGTCTCGATTCATGGGAGACCCTTGTCACTGCAATCTCTGTATTCGATGCGGATAAGATTCCTCTATAGACCTGGCCGAACCCACCAGTCCCTAATAACTCTTGGTCCCGAAATCCTTTTGTCGCAACGAAAAGATCTTTGTACTTTAACCGGTGCGGACCATAGTCCCTCTCCCAATCTTCAAGAACCTCAGCCGATTTCCTTTTCCTTCTTATCACATAAACTGCGCCCAAGATCAGCACCGATACAACGAAAAGAACCATCAGTGGTAACTTGATAGTCATTACTTTCGATGTCTCCTTCTTACCGATCTGAGGAAGCTTAGGAAGTCGAGACAGGGCAAGTGCCTGAGCCTCTCCATTCACACTGAAGCTCCAACCTAGAACATAGTAAGAAGCTAGGAGCGAGCCAGTCGATGCTGAGAAGCCCACATACATGTTCTCGTTGATGATTGGTGAGAGATCCCGTTGAAGAGACAGAAAGGGAGTCTTCGGTTTTTGCACATGGATCGGAGCCAATGTGACATTGATCATTTTGTCCGCACCATCATAGTCCACCCAAACTTGCATTTCTTAACTACTGATTAGGGACAAGTTGTTGAACTCCCCATTATCTTGATAATACCTGGCTGGAGTTAAAACGGTCATGCGTGGTTGGTCATTTTCATATAAACAGTCAAGGAAAATAGTAAATCTACCATGCAATCCTATAAAATATATATATAAAAAAAGAAATACAATTGAAAAAGATGAGAGAAAAAAAGAAAACCCGCAACTCGTTGGGTTTTATACAATAAATGAAACCTAAGACATATGTGAGGGGAATGAATAGTATATAATAATAGTCGGAATGGACATCGACCTCCACCATCTTCGTACTTTCTTCATCTTTAGGATCCTAATCTAAACCTAATCTAGAAACCTATAACTAGGTGCATACAATGGAAAGAAACAAATATATACATCAAAACAATCAAAAACACGACATCATGTCAAGATCAATCATTTAAAAAAAGTTCAATGCAAAAGTCAAATTTTGGAGCCTCGGGGTTGGCCTTTGTCTTTCATGTGAGAATCCCACTAAAACACTTACCTAATCCATTTTTGATGACTTATAGCAATTATTGACCAATTATCTTCTCGCGTGAACAATAATGCTTATAAGTCTCCTAATCAAGTGATCTATGTGATCCCAAGGTTTTCTCTCGATATCTTGCATCGACCCTACCATTCATCTAAAAGTCACATGCATTGCAAAAATTTAAACATGCATGCAGGTCTTTTGGATCTTATTTCTCAATCAATCAAACAGATGAGTGAGCCGTCGGCAGGTCACTTATTACCAATGGCATGCGTCAATCACAAACGCATACATTTCTCATGAATAGCGTGATTATGTGTATGAGGGGTACATGTGATATTTTTTAAAAAAAAAAAACACATTTCAAAAATCATCCATGAAAAGTTTTGAGATAAAGTGATGTTTTAGCTATGAAAGACATTCAATTGTCAAGGCTAGTCCGAAGCTCGTATAAATACACTCACAAGCATCGCAGGCATTTTGAATACAATTCAAACCGTGACTTTCACGATATCAAATCAGGATTTTAAAAAGGTTTGAAAATATTTAGAATTTAGGAATATTCAGGCTATGGAACATATTCAATTGCCAGGCTAGCCCGAAGCTCGCATAAATACATTCACAAGCATTATAGAAATTTTGAATATGGTTTAAACCACGACTTTTCCTTAAGCCAAATCGGGCTTTGGAAAATAATATTTTAAAAAATTATTTATGGGAAACATCACATATACCAAAGTATTTTTTGAAAGATGCAATTTTGAAAAGGCCAATTGTTTAACGACAAAGACCAAAATATTTAGAACAATTTCTATAAAGATGGCATGGCCTAATTTCATGCACAAATTAACCTAAAAGGTATAACTAAACAATCACAATCATGTTTATATTAGGAGATTTCAGAACAAGCATGTAACAACAACAAAATTGAGTATTACCCATTGACAATCTAACTATGGAAAAATTTCCTAATATATACGATATGAAAATGAACAAGTTTCATGAAGAAAGATTTCCTAAACAAGTTATACATGATTTTACAAAATCAGACAACGAACAACAGCATATCGGAAATTTGTCAAAACAACAAGACATTCAGCTAATGTCACAAAGATTTTTCCTATCAAAATATATCTAAAAATCATCAAATTTACACACAACATAGCTAACATGATGTCAAGAAAGTTTTATTAAGAGGTTGAGTGCAAATTCCAAATAAATAAATAAATGGAACAAAAATATTAAAGATTTATTCAAACAAGGGTTAGGACAGGAGTTCGAATTTAATCCATTGTCCATATTCTGATCTAGTTATGAAAAAATGGAAAAGTGGTCCAAACAATTAGCGATCTACGTGAAATCAGCGGTTTCGGAAACCTCTAAGTGTGCCTTACATTCTCCTACAAGAGCTTGAGTCCAATCTAGGTCAATTTGGTACCTTAAGATCAAGATCTTTAAGGTTACGTTTGGTTGTCCAGATTTTTAATTGGGATAGGACTGGATAGGAAATGATATAAAATCTTGGAATTTTTTTATATCCTATTCATTGTTTAATTAATCATAGTATTAAAATCGGATATGTTCACATAATATCATGTACAATTTTTTTATATAAACGACATATCATTATAAATGAACCTAAATGTTCATAAACGGATATGATGAAAATCTCTTGTAACACTATTCCTTAATTTTTTTTCCTCTTTTTGTATATTATTTTCGTTATTATTTCTTTTTTCCCCTTTCATCATTCTTTAATAAAATTTTATCAAATAGTAAACTCTACTAATATACCTAAAATACAAAAATACCTAAAATATATAATAAATATAAATATTTAATTTATAGATTGAATATTTATTATAAGATATAATTAAAGTTGATTATATAAATTAAAATAAGATTAATTGAAAATAATTTTTTATTATTTTTATTTTTAATTTCTTAAATTAGAATTCAGATATTATATATATTTAAATATAATTTCAATTTTGTTAATTTAATAAGTTTGTTATTCAAGAAAAATAACTTTCCTATTATGGACATTAGAAATCCTATCTTCTTTATCCCACCTCCCCTATGGAATAATTTTATTTTGTCTATATCCTCCTTATATCCAATTTTATCCTGTCCTGAGCGAGCACCAAACGTAGGATATGATATCTCCCAAATTTTATCTCGACTGTCAAACGTAGCCTAAAAGTGTGCGAATCAATAACTAAGGAAACAAAACACAAGCATTCATTATAAAACTTCAAAATCATTCAAAGAATACATAAACAGCATGAAGAAATCACATGGAACTTAGGATTGAATGCGAAGGAAAATTTGGATAGTCATTTAATCCTAAGTCAGCATGCAAAATGTCATTCAATTTAAATAACATTATGAAATGATTCATGATTCCTAATGATATGCTTGAAAATCCTAAGTGTGATGAACACTTTTGTGAGACAAATTTAATGTGCAAGATGATACTCAAAGGACATGACCTAAATATGTATGCAAACTTCACAACATGCGGTTCAATCATCAAGAAGGCATGATCATAAGATTTGATTTCTAGATTACTCAAACAAGCATGGAAATGTGCACATATGACAATGTTTCATTTTGGCATTAAATTTACAGAACGAGCATGATTTCAACCATCCTCAAGACATGCATAAATCCTACTAAAAATCTCACATACAGAGCATACGATGATGAAGATTTCTTGTTAAGAGTTAGAAACTCAATTAAGATCATATGAGTCGTGGAAAAAATGGCAAAACCGACAAATTATATGCCCGACTCATGTTGTTGCAGTGCATTTTACTCTAATGTATGCAATTGACTCACTTTGCTAACATAAAGGCCTTGCAAAGTATGCATCAATTGAACATATGTATCATGTATTTCAACTCTCATGAGGATTTGAGAATAAATAGGTGCATTTGTGGACTCAATTTCATCAAAACAAATTTCGGACTAATGTAGGACATACTATTCTATGTTGAAAACTAAGCGATTTTGTTCTAGCAAACATGTCTAAAATTTTCAAAAAAAAAATACAAGACATGCACAACACTTTAATGAAAAAAAGTTATTCCATAACACAACAAAAATAATCAGTACAAAAATGGCAAAATCAGATATTAATACGAAATAGATTGACCTAGGCTTGGATCTGAGTAGAAATGACCTAGTTAAGTACATCCAAAAATCATGAAAAATTTACAGAAGATGCACAAGACAATTTTGAACAAAACTCATGAAGACAATTATGTCAAAAAAGGATCAAAAAATTTGGCACGAAAATAGCAAAGACAGAAGGTGGAATAGAAATAAAATTGAAAAAAAAAACCTAAACTATTGTAGAATCGCTCATCTTTGGAGGCATTTTTTGAGGGTCAAATGATGCTCAATTGGGGTGTGTGACCTACCGTTTCGAATCTCGAGATGTCTATTATCTAATCTTAAGGGAACTCGAGTTGAAACGAGGTCGTTTTGGACCTCGTTTTGGTCAAAACAATAACCTAGGTACAAACATACGAAAATCCAAAATAGACTCAAGAACACAACCATCACTCAAATCATCAACAAATTATTGCAGCATTCATAATCATTGATCTTAAGCATGTAAAATTTCCTAATCTTGAATCCTAGCCCCAATTGACTAACTCGATCTTGCTTCATCGGATTTGAGTTTCGAATCAAGATTTTTACCTTTGTTGCGGTTTTTGCAGATTTTGATCGAAATCAATTAAAGTTTTCGCCAGAACTTCAATCCAACCTCCATGAACTAGCAAGCAATAGATCTAGATAGCAAGGAGAGATGATCGCTGATGAAGATAGATTGTCGCTGGTGGGGGTTGAATCGACAACGATCCGATTGCCGGAAGAGGAAACCAATCGGATCAAAGAGAGAGAGAGAGTCTTTTTCACCAAAATAGAGAGAGAGAGAGAGAGAGAGAGAGAGATAGAGAGAGAGATTTGGAGAGAGAATATGAATTTCGAACAAGTGAACCCCCATGAAAATGGAGAAACATTTCATTTATATACTCTCCACATTAAGCGATTTCGGTCGTCAATTCGATCCGACGGTCGAAATTTTGATCCAACAGTCAAAAATCAATTTTGAATGCTCCATCATGATCTCGAGGTGTCGAGTAATTGATCTAGTGGGTTTGATTTGCAAAAAACCAAGCCAAAATTGAGAATTGCATCAAAATATCCAATTAGGGGTTAATTTGCAATTTGACGAAATTCGAGGATCAATCTATAAAATTTTGGGAAATTGAAGGTGCATAAGTGAAATTGACATTGAGAGAGAGTTCCTTATCGGTCTCC
Organism: Eucalyptus sp. ANBG9806169; assembly: GCA_014182395.1. NCBI lineage: Eukaryota > Viridiplantae > Streptophyta > Magnoliopsida > Myrtales > Myrtaceae > Eucalyptus > Eucalyptus sp. ANBG9806169. The sequence continues at coordinate 14,399,443 of CM024580.1, forward strand.
AGAGGTCAGAAACCGGCTGGAAAGGGCTTGAACCGGCCAATCCCATCGGTGACTGGTCAAATCGGTCAGAACGGTTCACTTCGGTTCGGCCAGATTTTGACCGGTTCTTGATCGGTTTGGTCAGGTTCCAGCTATTTTGTCCACTTGGAACCCCAACGGGTCTAAAATTTATGCAATTTAGTCCCGAAAGAATCAAATTGAAAATGAATTTTATCATTTTTAAGAAGAAATTGGCCAATTAAGATACAATTAAGCTAATCAAACTTTATGAAAGTGATCTAGGGGTATTTTTTATTGACCTAATTAAATGATTATCATGAAAAACAACGAGTCGAAACCATGGGTGCTTTGAATTGGGCCTAAAGGGCTAAAATAGTAAACTTTGCAATTTAATGGGCAAAATTGTAAATTAACTAAAATTGAACTCAATTAATGTCATAGTTGCCCTATCTAATGAGCTACCCATATCTAAGATCACTTATGATATTCAAATTGACCTTGAATTGAAGCGTTTGAACTTAGGTCAAAAACGGATCTAAGCCTAATATTAAAATTGAACCTAGATTCATGAAATTAAACCATAGTCATGAATGAGTTAATTCAAATTTTTTCGATTAAAGCTTAATTGCTTGATTTTCTTATACTCGAAAGGATAAAAATTTTCAAATTGATGAGTTCTTGTGTGAATTTCACAAAATCAATCTTAGATTTGGATTTATCTTAAGGAAATGAGTGAAAACAATCGTCCGTTCGCAAGTTATAAATGATCGATTTTAATCCCCTAATTAGAGCTCAAAAAGGCAATTCACATTTTGACTCCGTAAATCACGAAATTAAATGCACGGGTAGATTTCAAATAGTCCCTAAACCAAATGTCAAATAATGAACTACACTTACCGACCAAAAAAAAAAACTACACTTAATTATGACTAGAATAAAAGTAATTTTAACTAAAATTGAAAAATTCAGAAATCAAGGTTCTTAATCAAATTTTGTGAAATTTTTGACACAGAGTCAAATTGGCATTAAAAGAAATGTATTTGTGCACTTTTTTTTTTTTTTTTTGGATAAAAAATTTGGACCAAAAGTCAACAATTTAGTTGACTTTTCCTAAAAAGTCGATTTTTTGGTCAAATCTTTCAATTTTCAAGAAATTAATTTGACAAAAGTGAAATTAAAGCTAAATGGAATCTTTTTGGATAACATGACTACTTTCTTGATCGGCCTAAGGAAGGATCAAACCCCTCCCAAACGTTTCACTCTAGTTACTCCCGCCGCCAGACTCTCCTTGACAGTGGAGTCGCGTACCTCTTGCGAGCTCAAGCCATTCTTGAAGCAAGAGCTTTAGCTGAGATTGCTGGAACATTTTAAAGGAATTCTTATCTTATCCCCTTAGCGAGTAAGAAAGCTGCTTTCGAAAGGAATGAAGATGATAATGTTGAGGGGTTCTCCTCTACCGGGTTAGAACTCAGAAGTAGGGGTGAGTGGAGCAGACTGCTTTGCTCATACCGGATTTTAGTTTAGGGGACCGGGTAGGATTGACTTAAAGCTCTCCTAAGAAATCTGTCCTTTTCCTGACGTACTGGACTGAATGGCTAAGATCTCATCATATGCATAATGTGCCACGAGAAGTTTATTGTTCAATTTGCTTCGAGCCAGTCAAATTTGAAGGGTCGCGAAGTACATTGCGTCCATGACTCGCGAAGAGAATATGTAAAATATCAGAACTCATGCCATCACTGAACTAATAAGGAAACATGCACCTACACTATGATTATAACCCAAATTATGGTTCCGACATGCACCTAGAAAATCCATATAAGGAGGATGGAATAAAATAAGAAATTAAACCGGAGGCTCATCGACCACCTGAGGTGAGCGATTCGGCGACAGAAGACAAGTGCGAAAATGCCTTGCCTGTGGAGGACGGATAAGACATGGCCAAATCATCCAAACCTTCGCGATGAGCGAATGTTAAACAGCTGGAGGAAATGCCGGTGGACGACAATTCTGGCATCGGAAGATCGCCCTCCAAGTACTGCAATACTTGACGCATGCTTGGCCTCATCGACGGATTGGGATGGGAACACATCAACCCGAGTTTCAGCACCAACTCCATTTCCTCTTCCACAAACTCCGCCCTCAATTTCGGATCACTTGCCTCAAGAATGTCGCCTCTGTCCCAGCAAGAAAATACCCAGTCCACTAAGATCGCGTCCTCCGTGTCCCCTAGCTTTATTGGCCTTCTCCCGCAGGTGACCTCGAGCAAAAACACTCCGAAAGCAAACACGTCGGTGCTCGTAGTAGCCTTGCCAGTACGCATGTGCTCGGGGGCCAGATAACCGAACGTTCCCACGAGATGAGTCGTTTGAAGGTTGGTTCCATGGTCGTATAGTCTCGCAAGCCCAAAATCTCCGAGTCTTCCATTAAATTCAGCGTCTAGCAAGATGTTACTCGCCTTTATATCCCTGTGGATCACCACTTGCTCCCACCCTTCATGCAGATAAAGAAGCCCAGATGCCACTCCTTTGATCACCCTTAATCTTTTCATCCAATTGAGGGTGACCTTTGGTTGGTTATAGAGGTACTTGTCGAGGCTCCCATTGGGCATGTAGTCATAAACCAAGAGCAACTCCCCTTTCCGGCGGCAGTAACCAAGGAGCGCCACTAGGTTGCGGTGACGGAGCGTACCGATGCTGATGATCTCCGCTACAAATTCTCTCATGCCTTGTCTCGATTCATGGGACACCATCTTCACCGCAATTTCTATATTCGATGTGGGTAAGATTCCTCTATAGACCCGGCCGAACCCGCCGACCCCTAATAACTCTTGGTCATGGAATCCTTTTGTCGCAATGTAAAGATCTTTGTACTTGAACCGGTGCGGGCCGTAGTCCCTCTCCCAATCTTCAAGGACCTCGGCCAATTTCCTTTTCCTTCTTATCACGTAAACTACGCCCAAGATAAGCACCGATACAACGAAAAGAACCATCAGTGGTAACCCGATAGTCATTACTTTCGATGTCTCCTTCTTACCGATTTGAGGAAGCTTAGGAAGTCGGGACAGGGCAAGTGCCTGAGCCTCTCCATTCACACTGAAGCTCCAACCCAGAACATAGAAAGAAGCTAGGAGTGAACCAGTCGATGCTGAGAAGCCCACATACATGTTCTCGTTGATGATTTGTGAGAGATCCCGTTGAAGAGACAAAAGGGGAGTCTTCGGTTTTTGCACATGGATCGGAGCCAATGTGACATTGATCAGTTTGTCCGCACCATCATAGTCCACCCAAACTTGCATTTCTTGACCGCTGATTAGGGACAAGTTGTTGAACTCCCCATTATCTTGATAATACCCGGCTGGAGCTGCCATTACTGACGTCAGCCCGTTCAAGTCGATCCCGATGTGGTTATCGTTAATGTCCTGAAACTCGAAGCTGAGGATCGTGTCCAGTTCTACCCCAAACACATGATTGCTGAAGTTGCCATTGTTGGTTTCATCGAACATGCCGAGATATCGACCCGGCAGGGACCCAGGGAGGCCTCTCTGGGGCGCAACAACAAAGGCAAAGCCGTTGACTCTCAGACTTGCATACGGAGGTCGAATCGCGAAGACGAACGTGCTGGAGAAGGATTTGACGGTCCCGTTCGGCAAGTTCTTGAACTGGACCGGGTAGGGATGGAAGGCGTGGCCCTTCTGCTGCTGATTGGTGTCGTTGTTCAGCTCCAGGAGGCCACTGGAGGTGATCCCGGCGATCCCGTCGAGGCTCAGATTGGCCGATCTGAAACCGTTGTACACGAAACCGGTCTCTTGAGCGTAAGTCAAAACTGCTAGTAGAGAGACCAGAAAAAGAATCTCCACGGACATGGCTCGAACTCAAAGTCCGCTTAGCAATCAGGTGAAGAATGATGCGGATTACCAAGGCTATGAAGAATCCAAAAGAATCTTCATCTCACGGCATCAAACGAATGTCGCAAATTTAAAAAATGTCTGCTCTACGTGAGACGAATCGTTCAATGTCTTGGACTTTTTCAATGGGCGAATGCAACGGTCCCCTGTTCAAAAGGCAATTATGAATTTGCGGTCACGATGACTCTGAATAAACAAATCCGAGTCGGCGAATGGCTTTTTTGTCGAAATTAAGCCTGGTGAGAGAGATTGAAGGAACATGGGCGGGCTAAAATCAAAAGCCCGTCAATTTTCTTCCGATGAGAAAACCAAAAGTTGATCTTGCCACTCCAACACGAAGTGTCCACGAAATTGTTTAAGGACAAAAGGCCACGAGTCCACGACAAAAGGACCCAAAAGAGGGAGAGAGAGGGAGAGAGATTTGGATAATCACGAGTGACCAAAAAAAAAAAAACAGAGAAGAAAAGAAGGGCCGTGACTGTCTAACACCATTTTTGAAAAGGTATGATAAAAGAACTTTCATAAAGGAACCCAATCCTACTATTTAAATAAGAGAAAATAATACAAATGATTCATAAATTTTGACCCACTATGCAATGTAATTCTTAAATTTTAGCCTAATGATTAATGTGGTCTATAAAATTTTGATTTATTCAATGTGACCTCTAAACTATTAATACATGTTCAATGTAGTTCCAAAATCATATGAAAATATTCAATATAATCATTCCATTAATTTAATATCTGGAACAATAGTGAACATTTTCATATAGTCAATTGACTAAAATGAACATGTATCAAAAGTTCAGGGATTGCATTACACAAATTAAATGTTCATGTATCACATTGTGTATTGGGTCAAAATTCATGGACAACTTATTTCATTTTTCCAACAAATAACTTTAAAAAATCACTTTCAAAAAATTATAGAAAAAAATTGATATGGTCTTAAATGACCTTACGTAAATTTTTAGAGATTTAAGATATTTAGTAGCAAATAAAAGCTAAAAGTAAAAGTAAAGGCCAAATGGTAAGACAGTTGAAGGCTCGACATTCAGATTTGTAGATTGCCATGCAGCAATGAGCCACCGGAGCACCATCTTTTTCTTGATGAAGTACTGAAGTTAAGATAAACATCACAACTTAAATTGGATGGACTCAACAAGAAGAAAACCCAAAACCCCGAAAAGTTAGGACAATATCGACCTATCAGCCTATGCAATTTTGCCTACAAAATCATATAAAAAAATCCTCACAAACAGACTGAAACCCCTTTTACCATATCTAATTGAAGCATAATAGAGCGCCTTTGTGGTAAGTCGGCAAATTCAGGATAATATTCTGATTGTATAGGAAGTGTTACACCGATTAAGAACCCATGATCGGCATCGCAAATTCCAAGCTGTCCTTAAGCTCGATATGCAAAAGGCTTATGATCGAGTAGAGTGGGACTTCCTTCAAGAGTGCCTAAGAAAGATGGGCTTATGTGAAGAATGGATTAACTGGATCATACAGTGTAACACATCAGTTTCTTATAGCATCAAATTTAATGGTATATCCTTGCCCTACTTCAAGCCGACTAGGGGTATTCGCCAGGGAGACCCTTTATCCCCTTATCTTTTCATCATAGTAGCTAATGTACTTTCTCTTCTGATGAAGCAAGCTCTTGAAATAGGCACACTTCGCGGGATTCGACTAAATAGAAATTGTCCTACCCTCTCCCACTTACTTTTTGCAGACGACTCTATATTTTTCCTACACGGAACAATCTTGGAATGTCAAAATCTGGCGAATCTCCTCCATCAATACTGTTACGCATCAAGTCAAGCTATCAATTTAAATAAATCAGGGCTCTTTTTCAGCAAAAGGTGTCCAGAACAACTACGAAGAAACATGGCGTCAACATTACGAGTTCTAGAAATTATGAAAATAGGGAAATATCTGGGAATCCCTTCAGACTGGGGTGCCTCCAAGAAAGAAGTGTTCGCCTAGATTCTTGCTCAAGTTAATATGAAGCTAGAGAGTTGGAAAGAAAATTTACTATCCAAAGCCGGTAAGGAAATTCTTCTCAAAGTAGTAGTACAAGCAATACCCCAGTATGCGATGTCAATTTTCAAAATCCCTATATCTATTCTCAAAGCTATTGAAAAGAAAATAGCTAACTTTTGGTGGAGATATAATAACAGAGTGGCTGGACTACATTGGAGAAAATGGGAGACTCTTAAGCTTCGAAAAGAGGAGGGTGGGCTTGGTTTTAAAATCTACTTACTTTTAATATCGCCATGCTAGGCAAACAGGCTTGGCATCTTTCTCAATGCCCAAAAACTCTATAGAGTCAAATCATGAAAGGGCTATACTTTCCAAATTGTGACTTTTGGCAAGCAAAGAAGAGCTCACGCCCATCATGGGGCTGGCAAAGTTTACTAGCAGGAAGAGAAGCAATCGCCCCCAGGTTAGGTGGGTAGTGGGGAATGGACAAAGAATATCCATTAGGGAAGATAAATGGCTAAGCAGGGGACCAATTGGCGGATCAGCAAGAGAAAACGAACCAAGAAAAGTGGGCGAGTGATAGATTTTGCAGCCGCTAAATGGAATGAAGACCTCTTGTCATAAATGTTTGATCATCATACCGTCATGGAAATTCTTGCCATCCCTATCGGCCTCCCTACTACAGAGGATAAACTAGTCTGGATACATAATAAATCTGGAAACTACATGGTCAAGAGTGGATATTTGATGTGCAGAAAACATATAGTGTGGGAAAGGGACCATACGCCAACAACCTCCCACCAGTTCAACCCAGATCTATGGAAACTAATTTGGAATGTAGCTATACAACCCAAAATAAGATTTTTCCTATGGAGTGCGTGTCAAAATGCATCATCTACAGTGGACAACCTTTACAAAAGGAAAGTTGTACTTGCACCTGTGTGTCCAATATGTAACCTGGAACCGGAGACCACCGAACACACTCTCCTCCTATGCCTGTGGACAACACAACTATGGAATGACCCATCCTTGCAAGTCGAAGTGAACTGAGTGGGTCTAACCCACTTTGATAAATGGTTATATAAAGCTCTCCAAGGTTCAAGAAAATCAAACTGCTTTGACCTGATTGCGACTGTACTATGGTGTATATGGAAAGACATAAATCATTTTATATTCAGGAGGAGCCCCTAAATCCTTATCACACCCTGTTTAGAGCCAAAACATACAGGAAACCTACGCCGCATGGAATCCTATATCAAGAAGGTAGAAACAAGACGACAACTTATCGAACAAATGGTGACCCCCGGGCCCTAGCGTACTCAAAATCAACATAGATGCATCTTTTGGATATGCCTCTAAGGACTACACAGCAACAGACTCAAGCCAGATCAACCCACCGCCAAATACTGGACAATATTTAGCTTCACCCTAGGACCCAAATAGGCCTAAAAGCCCCTCAACAACTATTTCCCCAACATCTGCTATAACTTGTACAGCAGCTCAAAAAAGTGCAGAAGCAACGGCCAGTCACGACTCAAGTGCGAACAATGACCCCCAAATCTCGAGCAACAGTGAGGCACAAGTTAGGCCTGAATCAAATCATATCACAAGAAAAGCACGAACCTGTGAATGGAGTCCCCTGCACACAACAAGCAGCACAGACCGAACCATTCTTGTTAGACAAGGCTTGGATCTTCCTTCACCAGCAGCTGCAATGGCCATTGCTAATAGAGGATCGATGGATCTGAACTGCGATCCAACTAGCAGCACCCTCGAATCAGGATTACTCTCCTCAAAATACACCTTGGGTTGGAGGGTAGGAGTTCCCGATCAGGGTCATGTCGATGGAAGTCAAGATCTTGATCTGGTTCTTCAGGCCGGACAATCTGAGCGCAGATTGTATGTTCCTCATTACAGGGAGGACGAACCCGTCATACTGTGCGGTGCCTCCGTTGACGGGGCTCACCTCCTTGCCGACGGCGATGTGGCGGAACCTGATGCCGAGCGAGTAGTTCTTCACGTTCCTCTGCACCCAAGAGTTCGCGTTGGCAGGGTTGAAAGCCAGGGCCTGGAGGTCCGAGTTGGGGACGCCGAGAATGAAGATCAAAGGGGAAAGAAATTATTGAGAACAAAAAAGAGAGGAACCAGCAAAACTTGATTCCATTCAAGTCTTTGGAGGAAGTCTCCATGAACTTACTTGGACTTTAGGATAGTGGATTTTCCATTCAAGGCATCGACTAACTGAGCCTAAGCAACACTTGATTCCTCATGATAGAGTTCCACTGCTTGGCACTGTAATGGCTTGGCCCTATTCAATCGATCCAGTCCACTAAATGGAGTATTCGAGTGTGATCATTCAATAAGATGACCATTTAGAGGAGGATCGCACCCCATGAATCTCTTCATGGCACATTTCCTAATCGAAGTAGGATTTGGAGCTGTACCAATATAATTTCATTATTCATGACAGGGGATTTGAAATCCCCTTATGTGGGAATAAAGAATATATAAAGATTTGGAACTCCAAGAGAGAGAAAAATCAAAATTTGCAATGACCATTTTGTGAGGATAAATACTTATCGCTTTTTTCAAAGGGGGAGACACAGCAATCCACATGGGAAGATGAATAATTTGGTCGGAGGAGAGTCCGTTTTCACTTATTTCAGAGGAGAAGACATAGCTCTTTACAAAGAAGTATAAATAGCTATCCAGTGGATGAATAATGTTTGTATCAGATTTTGCAATTCCTTAATTGAACTTGAGCCTCGATGCTGTATGGACAGTCCGTAATTATCCTTCTCCAAAATGCTTCCAAGCATGCAGAGCAGTCTGAATGAGAAAGCACCCCATTACATTTTGCATGACTGTAACAATTGTCGTCATTCTCCGTGGACCGGCAGTACCTATCGAAATCCGAATCTGTCGTCTAATCATATAAACACCCGAGAACATGGCTGACGTTGTAATTGTATGAACTAGATGGCGAATATGTTGCTCCATTGCATATTTCGTTCACGAGAGTGGTGTCTCGATTCCTTCTCGCGACAGTGAAAATAGAAAAAATCTTGCTGCGATCCTTTGAAAAGTGGCCAATTTGCTGACTTTTAATTGTGTATCTATAGCTAATCAGCTTGACTATATAATGGGGTTATTCTTGAAATTATCTCCACAAATTTCCAGATTACTTTAGTCAGCAGATCCGAGGAGTGCTTCCTCGAAATTGATCGAAGTTCAACTTCTTATGCTGATCTTATTGTCGGTCATTCGGCTGGGCAATGAGAATGATAATAATATAAACTACTATTGCAGCCAAGCCTTTTCTAAGATTAGTAAAGTTCTATCATAAAATTTTTTTATAGTATAAATAAAAAATTCATATTATTATCATGTTTGTGTACTTCAAGATTTTATTAGCGAGATGAGTGGACATGCATTGAGCATATTATTCTTTAATCTTTTGAACAAAAAAACAATTATACGTAATACATTTTTAAAAAAGTTCGAGGAACAACCATATAAATTGATAAGTTACATATCAAAGGTAAATGGTGTCCCCAACTCTCTCGCATGAGTAGAGATTATCGCCAGGCTCTCTAAAATGGGGTCAGTGAAAGGCTAATGTTACCATCATTTTCTTGGACTAGGGAATCTGAGATGCACTAGGAACGACAAGTATTTATCCCCTCTTTAATTATCCATTTCTAATTGTACATTATTTGACTACCTTTGTTGTTATATAAATAAAAAGATTGGGAGGGTGGCCAGAGCTAGCCATTATTTTTAGGCGTTATGCACCCATTATATAATGTTCATTTTGAGGTGTAGTTACTCCGCAATACTTGTGACCCAAAGGTCTCATATAAGGGAGCTGCGGTCATGCCAAGATACTAGTGGTTAATAAGTCTTTCCACACAAGATATGTCATACTTGGGCAATGCAGTAGGAGCTATTAAGAGATTGCCTCGTAATGTGAATTGAACTTGTGAGTTTGTGAAAAATAGCTAATTCTTACCAATGAGGACAAATCCATATGCTCAATATTTAATGAAGAGAATAAGTTCTTGGGAAATTCCAAATAAAAGTCTGAAGTGCTTTCATTTTCTTAAATAAGAGTCCAAAATGAACATTGTATCAAATGAGGGTTTGAAATAACTATGGTTATTTCAAATAAAAGCCTAAAATGGTCATGATTGTTTCAAATAAGGTCTTGACCTCGCCAGTCGACCGGCCGACTAAATATTTCAACAAATCAAGGGCGTTTTTGTCCAATTACAAATTACAGTTTAATTTCAAATTATTATTATCCTTTTCTTTTCCTTTTTCACTTTTTTTTTCCTTTCAAGCGAGGGCTAGTGGCCGCCAGCGAGGGCTCAGCCACCCTCGTCGGCCACTGATAAGGGCTGGCAGAGGCCTGCAAGCCCTCGTCGGTTGTAGGAGAGGCCACCCTTGCTAATCGCTAGCAAGGGTGGCCCCACCTAGGGCAAGGGCGACCTCCCCCAAGGCAAGGCCATCCCTTGTCGCCCAGCCCTTTTCGACATCGCCAATGGTCAACTAGCCACTATCAAAGAAGAAAGAAAAATTAGAAAAATGGAAAAAAAATTAAAAATAAATAAATGATTAAAATGCCCTTGATCAATCGAAAAGTCAAGTCTTATTTGAAATAAAATCAACTTTAGACCCTCATTTGAAATAGTCTATTTCAAGCCCTAATTTAAGAAAATAAAGGCACTTTATGCTCTTATTTGAAATTTTCCCAAAGTTATTTTCTTTTTATTTTGTTTCTTTCCTTTTTTTTTTTTTTCCCCCTCTTTTCCTTCTCTCTTCTTCCTTTTCTAAGACAATCGAAGTGCCCTTGTGTGCCGCTGCCAGCCCATTGCCATCACAAGTCGATGCCAATGTGCCTGAAAATATCGCAATTGCCACCGCTGACCACCTTGCAACATGCAACTGTGTGTGTATGTGGAGCTCACAAGCGAACCGACGCTGCGCGTCCATAGACATTTTTGTTGGAAATTTAAATGAGTCTGTTATTGAAAAGGATGGTTTCTTATGATAGTTCTTGAAAATTTGGCTATTACCATTTCATATATAATTTTTGATGTGAATAGCAATACATGTAGGTTTCATTTGTTTCACAAAAATATATATTTTGAAAAATATTTTCCTAAAATTAATCGCTTGTATCACTTAAATAATTAGTAGATGAAAAAATATTTTCATTTCTTGACAACAATTCATGTCTAAACATTTTCATGAATGATGGAAATATTTTTTCTTCATTCATTTTTATGGGCGATATAAGTTATGATTTTTTCAAGAAAAAATTTCTAAATCATACATTCTTCGCAAAACAAACAGAGTTGTAATGATTAATTGTTTTAGCTTGACCTATTTGCATCGAAATATTATTTTAGTCCAAAACCTAAAAGTAAATACACAATTTTAAAAATTTAATTGATCATTTTCGTCCATAAATTGCTAATAAGCGGAAGTCATATGAGTTTTCTTCACTAATGTAACTATGTTAATGTAACTATGTTTCCGTTCTTTTGTTATCATAAAAGAACTCTTAATACCAAGCCTTTTATTCACTTGAGAAAATATGTATAGACTGATTTTTTTTTTTACCGGGATGTTGACCAAAAAATTAACCGCGCAAAAAATTATGATCGAAGGGTAAAATCGGGTCGTGATCTATGAGTGCTTTCCAACAATTCCCATTTTGATTGAATCAGACTGCTGGGTAATTGTATATTGCGACTTATAAGCGGGACCTATCCTTCTAAGGAAACTCATGGTTTACCCAAATCATGAGATGAGATGAGGTAGATTTGGCCATGAGGTCTCTAACGTCTCAAGAATCACTTCAATCACTGTTTTCTTAAGAGAAATATTGTAACATTTCACCGTGGCCGTTTGCTCGGTCAGATTCACAGAAATTCATAACCTTAACGCTTTGCCGAAGATCGAGTAGCATTTCTGGAAGTTTTGGTCGCGAGCCTTCAAACTAAGAGTTATTTTATGTTAGTGCCGAGGGACACCTACGACTCTAATGCCTTGATAGTCTTGGGGCGTGCATGATAAAATTTCAGTTTCTCGATTTCTCTATTTCTCTGTTCTCTGGAATAGGTTTGGAACATAAATCCGTTTGGTAACACAATTTGATTTATCTATTTCTAAAACATATTTCTATTCCAGAAATAGAGAAATCGAAGAAATCAAAAGCTGAAATTTTTAACTTCTCAGTTTCTGAAATAGAAATAGAAAATTTTTTCTTTTTGTTTTTTTTGGTAAGGTAAAAATAGAATTCTTTTTTTCTTTTCTCCATTTGGGCATCCTTCTTCGTTCACGGGCTTTTCTATTTGGGCGTTTCTTCTCATTCTCCTCTCAACGCTTCAACCAAACCCTAGCGCCGTCGACTCCAAACAACCTGTCCATCCTCGCCGTCAACTCCGAATCCATCCTTCTTGCCACCGTTGACTCCGACGCCGTCGCCATCCTCTTACTGGTCAAATCGTCGCTCATCTCGCCGTCGCCGTCCTCAGACCGTTCAATTTGCTCCGATCATCCCGTCGGACTCGCCTCCTCCGTTTGCGTCCCCGTTCAGATTTGGATTGCGCCTTCCTTCCTCTCTGATTCGAAAGGGAGAGATTGACGAAATATTCCACTTAGTCAATAAGAAGAGATCACAACTACACGAAACGCACAATTCTCAAAAACTTCCCAGATTCCCCTTACACTCGGAAAATCTCACAAACTCAAATTCAAGCGATACGACATGTTTTCCTCACATGCTCAGACTTCTTGACGGCTCCCTAAGCTCACTAGGCTTTCGTTTTATGCGGAATTAGGTTGAAAACGTCTTTAGGAAACATTTCCTTTCGCGTCCAGCCTCAGAAATAATATTTGAAGTATATACAAGTCTCATTTAAAGGGATTATTCGATTTGGAGGAGCCAGTGCGTCATCGCACGGCCACCTGCTGGAAGAAAATCAATGGGCTTTCTACAAAACAACACCACATTTGGAGAGAGTTAGATACATTAGGGCGCAATCAATTTCCATGAACCCCCTTAGCATTTTACGACACTGAATTCAAGTGTCTTGATAAGTGTGAAAACTGAGATCGTCAAATGGGTAAGACAGTCCGACCCAAAAAAAAAGTAGGACAAATCCGGTTCAAGTCAAGTCGAAAATGATCTGACTCCCTAAATCGACCCATTTAATTCATATTGACAATGCAATTTTAACAAATACCTGAAACCTACCTTAAGCCATTCCAACCTTCCAGAATTTTTCTTTTGCCATTCTTTTAAAAATCAAACTATTATATCGAGTTCCAAACCAAACTCGAGTTCCAATTATTAACAATTTTTCTTTTGGGGAAGTGTTATCTTTTAATAAATCATTATCATCTATTATATCGATAGACAGATACTGGTCTAAAAAAAAAAGGAACACTACCTCCATTAAAGACTGATAATCTTTTCTCTTAAGGTGGGACTAAAAAAATCTTGAGGCAAAAGAATCACATTATAAAAATTACAGACATCAGTTACAGAAAGTGGTTACATTTGGCTTAGCCATTAAGATTGAAAAAATATGGTCAATATAAGTTGTTGACTGTTACTTGGAACATAGTACAATTGATTAAGGACATAAAAGGAGGAAAAGTTAAAGAAAAGGGTTTTCATCTACATTGTCGATTTGGCTTTGTCAGGAATTTGCTGGATTGAAGAATATCTCTTAGGTTATAGATTAACGTTTGCCAACTTTAATGGTTTAGGACCTTTATATCTTTGAATATAATTTGTCAATTCATTATAGTCAACTGGTCGGGGTACAGAACCGTTGATTTCTATTGTTTCTGCAACATATACAGTCATGATTATGATGTTGATGTCAGTGAATCTTTATTATGATCTATTTTGTTCTGATTCTTCTTTAAACTGTTGGCCAGGGTTATTCCGATGCAAGAGAGGTAGCAGATTATCTTGGAATTCGTCGCCATGAATTTCAATTCACTGTTCAGGTTTATTTTTCTTTCTAGCTAAGAGAACATGCATATCTATTTTTATAGTTATTATTGATACTTATTGATTAGGGGTGAGCATTGGTCTAGGGTTAACCTTGGACCGGCCCAATCCTGCCGGTCCTGGTCCAGTTCCCAAGAAGATTGGGTTGGTCCTTGGTCCTAGAATTCCTAAACCAGCACTGTGGGGGTTGATCATTGATCTTGAAAGTTCCGAGTCGATCCAATCCGGACCAATCCTGACTCTATATATATAATATTTTTTATAATTTTTTATATAGATAAAAACAACATTAAACAGCTCTTTAGTGAGGAATTCAAGTAATTTTACATTGTTTTTTAATAACTTAAGTTTTTAATGTCTTTTATCACGTCAATAGTCATAATTTAGGAAAGAGGAAAATATTTTTGTGAGGAGTCCTCATGGCATCCAAAAAGGCACATTTTAGCATCCTCCTCTAGTATTTGTTCTCTTCTATCTTATTTGTCATCTTAGTTTTCGATTTGCTAAAATCGAAAAAATAATTTCTCCGCTCATCACTCGACACTCCCCTCACTCGCTTTGGGTCACTCGTGTCACTCGCCGCTTGATGCTCGCTTGGCTTGTTGCTCCTCGCTCGACATTGGATACTCATTTTGTTCAACGTCACCCCACTTGACCCTCACCGCTTGTCTTTCTTAGCTAACCTTGCTCATCATCGAACTCATTGGATCAGTACGGTCTTTGGTTGCCCTTTCAAGGAGTACAAAAAATGAATTAAAAAATTGTTGGTTAGTCATGGATTGACCTTGAAAATGGATCATACCCATTGGGTCAGTCTGGTTCTCAATCGCTTTTTTTAAGGAACACAAAAAATGAAATAAAAAATTATCAGTTGGTCCCAGGGTTGACCCTAGAACCAAACCGAATCCATTGGGTCGGTCCGGTCCTCGGTCCCAAGCTCAATAGGGTCGGTCCTCGATCCCAAAAATTGAGGACCAACACTGTGCGGGTTGGTCTTAGGGTTAGGAAGTGAACTAACCCAACATGAACCATACTCACCCCTAATAGTTTCTTTTTCCTCAAATCAAGAAGGCATCGGTGCACTCGAGGAAATTTTATATCATATCGGAACATATGATGTGACTACCAATAGGGCGAGCACTCCAATGTTCCTTATGTCTCGAATAATTAAGTCGTTGGGAGTGAAGATGGTGATTTCAGGGGAAGGTTCAGATGAAATATTTGGAGGTTACATTTGCACAAGGCACCTAACGAGGAGGAGTTTCATGAAGAAACTTGTCGAAAGGCATTTTAACTGTCCGAGGGGGATGTTCACGTCTCATTTTTGTACGGCTAACTTGAGAGTGGATATCATAGCTCTTTTGCGCTGAGGTCCGCTGATAATACGGTCCTCGTTTACTTTTTTGGTTTTCAACAGATCAGAGCTCTTCATCTTTATGACTGCTTGAGGGCAAACAAATCAACTCAGCTTGGGTTGTTGAGGGTCGTGAGCCTTTTTTGGATAAAGAATTCTTAGATGTAGCAATGAGTATAGATCCTGAATGGAAAATGGTGGGTAACTTTGACTCTGTCAATGTACTTTCCACATATTATTAGAGAAAGCTTGGAACTTATATGTGATTGGAATCAACCTTCTACTAGATACACTCCTAGCCTAGTCAACATATGTAAACCCCTCAATTTCAAGGTGACAATTCTTCAAAAAACGAATTCCTCTTCCTAGAGCCCCATTCAAGTAACAAAGTATTCTTATCACAACATCCATATGAACTTCATTAGGGGCATGCATGAGCTGACTAACAACACTGACAACATAAGCAATATCAGATTGAGTATACAACAAATAAATTAATTTTCCCTCCAACCTTTGATACCTTTCTTTGTTAGTTGATACTTGATCTGGATACTCCCCAAGTCTATGGTTGGAATATTTTACCCCTTTGGAATGTCCATATAAATTTCTTCTTCTAGAACACTGTGAAAGAATGCATTGTTGACATCAAACTAGTGCAATGGCCAGTCTAGGTTCGTTGCTAGAGACAATAAATCTGAACAATGTTTGAGCTTTGCAACAGGGTAAAACTTCTCTTGATGGTATACCCCATAAATCTGTGTGTATCCCTTCATTATTAACCTTGCTTTATATTTCTCACAAAATCATCCCCATTATACTTAACCATGAAGACTCATTTGCACTCTATCGTCTTTTTTCCTTCATGCAACTCCATCAACTTCCAAGTCATGTTCTTTTGCAATGTGTCACGCCCCGATCCTCGGGCAGGCGCCCATCCCTCACCTTGGTCGATTAATAACATGCGATATCCCAAGATTATGTATCGCCGACCCTTTCAATTTATTATGTGCATGCGGAAGCAGTTATAAATCCCCAGACAATAAAACAATGGGATAGAAAAGCATGCAATATTTTTCATATTGAAATTCACAACCACACTTTTATTTACAGCATATAGGTCTCACATTTATCTACACTAAGACAAGGTTCACAAAAGGGATGGGATCTCAATCCACATCCGAGTTGTACTCAATATCCCTCTCTAGATTATCTTCTCCTTCAAAGATCTTTCTCCTCCTCAGGTTCCTCCTCCTCAGCTTCTCCTCAGGGTCCTGAAATGGTTATTCAATAACCAATTAGACCACGTCTCAGCGAGTTCTACCCCTTAAGACTCGATTAGTAAGCCAATACACTATGGGCTGCCTAAACACGCACAGGTTAGAGGACTTACCTTGGCCTCAAATTCTACCTGCAAATCAGTACAATTCATCATAGGCACTCAACTACTCATAACAAATCGAACTAGTGGATTACATGTCACCGAGCACACGTGCATTCTCTAAGGCACTAGTTCATTAAAGTGATGCATCAAATCACCAAGCCCACGTGTCTCTCCCAAGATGCCTCACTTAATTCCTAGGCCCACGTGCATTCTCTAAGGCACTAGTTCGCCAAAGTGATGCATCAATTCACCGAGCCCACGTGCCCTTTTTACGATGCTTGAGGCCACGTGCATTCTCTAAGGCACTTGTTCACCAAAGTGATGCATCAATTCACCGAGCCCACGTGCCCTTTTAGATGCCACACCGATTCACCACTCCACTATCGATACTAACAATCGGTACCCAATCATTCCCCAATCACATAATTGAAATCAACCAATTAGAAATATATCCTAAAATTCACAATTTAAGTCAATTCCACATAAATTACAGCTCAATTAAATAAACGGACTGCACCATGACAATCAGCACGAAATTCCAGTCACTGTCCATCTCGGTTGAATTTCCGGAAAAATAATTAATTAAATAATTAATTTCGAAAATTAAATAAATAAATATTAAAAAAATCCAATTTAGGCCCGTAATGCCTGATTGGAAGCTGAGACAAGCCCGGAAAATTACCGAGACTCATTCAATAAATAACATGGCATATCTACTTGCTAATGTCTATTTCTAACCACCTAACATGCATCATTAATTCTTTAATTTAATTTATCTAAATTAATCTAACCACCTGATTGCATTTAATTAAATCTAACCAACCCTAAATATAATTAGCAGACTAAGAAAGCATTAGTGAGTAAAACTCACTTGGTAAAAGTGGAGATCGAATCACCGCAACAACGACGCGACGGTGACCAAAATCAAACTTTCGACGACACCGGCGGGCTTGGGCCGGGCTTTAGACTTGGGCCCAACAAATCTCAGCCCAATTGAGATTTGCTCTTGCACTGGAATGGGCTTGCTCTTGGGCTTGGGCCTAACTGAGATTGGGCTTCAAGTTGTGGCTAGGCTTGCGGAGAGTTGGGCCTCAAATGTAGTTGGGCTATTCAAGAAGAATCCACGTGGGTTGCTGTTACTGGATATGGATTCGCTGGGCTGAAGACACGGCCCAAAGGAGCTGCTAGCCATTGGTTTACGTGGGCTGGTGGGCCTAGTCTTCTCGGGCTGCTGGAGTTGACCGAATGATGAAGAGAGCCCGCGAAGAAGCAGCCGGCTGAGGGAAAATCCACGCTATCTTCGCTGGGCCTTCGCTGCTGGGGAACTCGGTGATGGTGGAAGGGAACGGCAGCTGGCGTCGTGGACGTGAAGATGGCATTGGCGTGATTTGCTTCGGTGGGATCTTCACTGGAGGAGCAACGAACGGCAGCAGCTTCAACAAACAAGAAATTTCGGTGAAGGGCTTCACCGTTTGCTGACTTCCGCTCATTGAATTGAAGACGCACGGCAGCAGCTTGGTCAATCTTCGCAGTCTTCAGCTGGGCTTTGACCGGTGAAATGGAAATTGATTTGCTGCTGACAAAGTCTAGTGGAGGATGTGGCTTCGGTCTTTAGTGTAGCTGATCGTGGAAGCGAAACGGTGGCGTGCTGGCGTGTGTGGGTGGCCGACCAAACTAAGTGGGGAAAGAGAAGGGCGTCCGCTGGCAAGGGCCTTCGGTGGTCTTGCGGCTGAGGAAATCGACTTCAAGGGAAAATGAAAGCAAATGCTGGCCGAGAGAGAGAAGTTGGCGTGAACGAAGGAAACTGAAGCAGTTGGTCTTCAGTGGGATTTGTCGCATGAAGAAGATCGGGGCAGCAGCATGCACGGCAAGCTTGAGGCCAAAAAGTCAAACAATTTAATCCATTGAATTAATTGCATGTCCCCTAGATCTTTATGCATAAATATCCCAATGTTTTCCCCTAATACTTTCTTGTAATAAAATCCACAAAATCATCCAAAATGATGCCAAAATATTGTTGCCCTTGCCAATTCCGAATTTCTCAATTTTTGGTCTTCAATTTCTTTAATAATTTCCCAACTTCGACGTCCGATTTTGATGTAGAAAAAGTCCATACCATTCCTACAAGTCCCATTTGTCATATAGCTCGGTTTGATAGTCAAAAATCTCTTTGATTCGGCCAATCCAAATTTCCGTTGATTCTCCGCGGCATTCGAACCGATTTTCCGTAAAAGTCTTGGAATCTTTGAAAAAAATTTTGAGACTAAGTCGACACTCCTAGAATTTATTGTGACATGACCAAAACTTCAATTTCTAAAATCGGACTCGAATTGACAGTTAATTTCAATTTGGCGTGTTTTTAGTATGACCTAGGCTACCAGGTAACTTTCAAATATTTTTAAGTGCAATTGACTCGTGATCGATTTTCTTCAAGCCACTATGAACCCACTCGACTCATTGGCGACCCTCGATTGTCGTGAAAATCCCTATGATCCAAATACGGACATAAGGTACCAAAACAATAAGAAAATCAATCTAGTGCCGATCGACATGAATTTTTCTAATTTAGTGGTGTCACCCACGATTAGCCACACATTTCTATCGATCTAGTCTATCTCTGATTTCAAATCGATTTTTAACTGTGCCGTAATGGCCTCTAAAGATGGACACGGTCGAGAAGCCGATTTTTGGTCGAATTCTCAAGTCTATTACCTTAAAATTCATAATAATTTCCCCAGATAATCTAGTTATCTCAAGAATGATCAATTCTGAGAATAGCCCTATAGACACATCAATGAAACGCCCGATTCATTCAGAAGAAAACAGAATTGAAAATTTGAGATATCACACGATGCCTCCATTTCCTCCTCCATTGCCTGAAACCACTTCGGGTCTTCCAAAGCCTCTTACATTCTACTCAGGATGTGAACTGAAGATCCATTCAACATAGATGCCTTCAATGATTTTGATAGTCTTCTTGTTGAAGTATAGTTTGTAATGGGGTACTTGGATCTCTTCCCCCTCGCATTCGGTGAGTACGGTCAGGAGGCTTGCCATTATCAAGCAAACAAGATGTAATAGTAGAAGAAGTTACCTCAAGGATATCCTAAGGAGATTAGTTAAATTCAGGTGCTGAAGAGAGAGGGAGTTGTTCTTGTATATTTGGTTCTTATGCATCCCCAACCGCCGGTTGCGGAGCTTGCTCATTTATCACCATTTTCCATTAGTTGCTTTTCATTTTCCAGTGGCATTCTCGCCAGTTGTTGTTCATTTTGGGCTGCACCTCCTACACTTCCTCTTGTCCTCCAAGCATGACACCATCAACTTGCCACCAATTCTCACTTTCTTCCTATATCTCCCCCTGAAAGGAAGAATTGATGCTCAGATAGAAAAATTCTAACTCAATAAACGTGACATCCATTATCACATAGGTTCTTCTGGTAGCTAGATGATAGCAACAATGACCCTTCCGATGTATACCATGTTCAAAGGAAACACATCGAGCTGCAGAAAGATAAAGTTTGGTTCGGTAAGTCTTTGAAAAATGGACATAAGAAACACACCCAAATACCCAAGGGGATATAAGCAAGATAGATGGTAAGGTAGCATGTGTAGATAGTTCTTATAGAGGTGTCTTGAAATCCAATACCTTGGATGGCATTTAGTTTAGGAGGTGAACAGCTATCATAACTTCATTGTCCCATAAGCTTTTAGGAACATGACCTTTTGTGAGAAGGGCATGAGTCATCTCCAAAATGTGTCTGTTCTTCCACTCCGCTACTCCATTATACTATTGTGTCAGAGAATATGATGTCTCTTGCAGTGGGCCACATTCTTGAAAATATTCTTTAAGTTGCACATTAATATATTCTCCACCATTATCACTTCTCAAAATTTGTTAACTTCCCACCAAACTGTGTTTCGAAAAATAAAGCCAAGTCATCTGGTGCAATCATCCACAAATATAACAAACCAATGATTTCCCGAAACTATAGTAATGGGAGAAGGCCCCCAAACATCAGAATGGACTAATGCAACACTACTCTTATTCAAATTGATTGGAAACGGCACACAATGGCTTTTAGGCAAAATACAAGTCTAACATTGAAAAACTGCCTTTACCAAAAAAAAAAACATTGAAAAACTGAATCTGGTAAATTGGAAAATAATTCAGGAAGTAAATGTCTCATATAGCCAAATGAAGGATGCCACAATTGGCGATGCCATAGCCAAATTTGTTTCTCCTTGCTACTAGATAAGCCTCGCACCTGGTGCACCCTCCAAAAAATGAAGTCATCTAAGTAAAAGAGTCCCCCCTCCCCTCTTAGTACCATGCCCAATTATCTCCTTCGTGAGGATATTCTAAAGAAGACAAAATTGTGGATACTAATAACATAATTCAAATCTTCAGCCGCCTACCAGGCTGATATCAATTTCGTGGACAAAGATGGCATAAGTAAAGTATTCAATAAATGTATAAAAAGTGAAATAGCAATAGTTCTAGCCCTCGTCACTGGATATGCAATCCCATTAGCATTTGAAATATTCTACCACCTTGGTTTGGTAAGACTAACAAAATCATTTATAATGAAGGTCATATGATATGTAGCACCTGAATCAATAATCCATTGATTGCATGTATCCTAAGAGTTACTAATGAAAGCATGACCATAATTACCTTCACCTCCGGTGGTTGACTTATTGTTCAGTTCTACCTATGGCATTAGTGATAGCTGAGCCTCTTCAGTCAGAAGTGATGCCTTCCCTTTTCCATCATTCACTGCCCTCTTTGCTTGTTTGTGTGCCTTCAGCTCCTTCCACCAATCAGGATACCCAATTAATTGGAAACATGTCTCCTAGGTATGCTTCACACTTAATTGGAGCAGCCACCAATTGCCATCGAGGAAGATTTACTTCGCAATGCTTTACCCTATCGATCTCCTCCTATCAAACTACCTGGCTTTGTCATTTGTAAAGCCAGCATTTCCCAAGTTTGATCAAAGGTTTGCGGTCTTATTTTGCCTCCTCGAGACACCATAGCTATAGACAGGTGTGCCGTATCTCCATGTACCAGCATCACACTTTGACGTATGTCCTCCTGTTGAACATGAGCATAAACCTACTCAACTATGGGAAAAGGCTGCATCTAAAGCACATCTACTCGGACTTTCCAAGCGATCATCCAACCCATCAAGGAAGATGTATACCCAATCTTCCTAAATAGCAAAATTATATCGCTTGATATCGACAAGGCAAATCATTGGATTCGAGCTGTAAAAGTCAATCTCTCTCCATAAATCCTGTAGACCGTTATAATAGGTCTCAATAGTTCCTCCAAATTGTCTCATTCCTAGTCACACACCATTTCAAATCATAAACCTGGGATGCATCAATTCCATAAAAAAAAGATGGTAGAGACCGAATCCCAAACTGCCTTCATGGTTGGGAACCAGATAAAATTCCCAATCAAGGTGGGTTCCATCGAGTTTATCAACCATCCATTTACCGTGGAGTGCGATGTTTTCAATTTGCAAAATTCAAGATCGGTAGGTTCAGGTTGAGGAAGGTCTCCATTGATGTACCCTAATTTATCTTTCCCGGAGATGTACATCTCCACAACCTGGGACATAAACCATAATTAGTCCCATCCAACTTTATTGAAATTTGTGGAGTAGATGACTAATTCAGTGGTGTCTGATTCTAGATTTGATTCTGGCTCACAATCTCCTTCATCCGATTCGTCAAATCCTCCAAAATAGTAGTTGCAAGATTGGAGGTCTCTCCCTGCCTCTATTGAGGCACCACATCATCTTGGCTTGACATAGCTTTAGATCACTCTCCTGGGCGGTTCTCCAATGGAATCAAGCTACTATCGTCGGCGTTGGTGAATGGGCAGCTTGCGGATGAGTTGGTAGCAATTCAAACGACAATACACAGAGCAGTTCCAATCTAGGTCGCAACGCATTGGACAGAGATGTTGCTGCTTGTGATAGGTTGGAGCAGCGTTAATCTAACATGGCATCAAGGCAAGGATTGGAGAGACGTCGAATTGACTTCCCTCAGATCAGGCGTTGGTTAGATTGTGGCACAGGAAACCTCCCAAGAGCGATGCGACTTAGAAGTAAGTCTAGTAAATCTTGTTAAGTGAATTGCGAGTGCACAATATCTACAAGTAATAAAGTGATTAGTGAGTATCCTTCCCATGAGGATTGTCTCTAATTATCAAATTACTTACCAAAAGTGACCAATGCAAAGATTTAGCTAACCAAGTCGAAAAGCAAATAAAAAATTAATTGAACCAATTAAAGGATTGAATATTAAAAGAGTCGAAATTTAAAGAATTCAAGAGCTAATTAAAATTGCAACATAAACCTAATCTAAAGAAAACCGAAAATTAACAAGGTAAATTTCAAGATTCTAACCAAGATCACAAAGTATTAGAGCATCCAACTTTACTTAACCGCTCATAATCAATTCTATTAACTTGTCATGCAATAAATTAATTTCCAATTGTGTTGGTGAAATTTCCCTAAATTAGATTACAAGCCAACCTCAGTCAAATAATCCCTAATTAGGTATGTTAACCCACACTAATCTTAGTGAATTTAAACTACTTAAAAGCATTAAGTTCTTGTGGAAATTTCCGGATTTAATCTAAGTAATCTCAACCTAGATCTATTACTGCAACCACACAAACAATCTAGTGTACCTTGACCTAGATTTAATTTATGGTTGAATATTACTAGTTATCATGCATACAATCTCCACCTGGTATCATGCATACATAAAAAAATCATTTAAAAGTTGGCCAAACTTCTAAAAGCATTAAGATCATGATAGCAAAAGCCACAATCAAAACAATTATATTGCATTAACAAGTCTTGAAAGTCAATCAATCATGGTTAAGATCCATTGTAGCTCTAACAAAAGAAATTTAGAACATAATTAAAGCTAAATTAACAACGAAAATTGAAGAACACATAATGCTAAATTAAAACAAATTCACCAATTTGAGTCGCAAATAGATTTGGGTTTGCCTCTTTCTTCTATCCTTGACATGCGCCAATTCCACTAAGAAACATAAAAGCTAATTAAGAAAACCTAAAATATGGTGGTGGCTCCAAGGCTCCTTCTCCCTCCCTCTAAAATATGTAGCACAAGAGGGGTTTATCTAGCCTCCAAAAATCTGCCCTAGGTCAGCCTCCCATTAGGTCTTGGATAGGACTCTTTGGCAAATTAGGTGTTTATTTTCTTAAGATTCATAATCTTGATTTTCTTTTAACCTAGCCTCAATTATGGTCAAATCCACTAGTCTTAGCTGGCTTTTTCTTCAAGATAAGATATTCTGAAAGATACTTAAATATTATTAAAGATATATAGACATCCTTAAAGATATTGAAATATCTTTATAGATTTTGGAATATTCTGGAAAATATTGAGGCTCAAGAACTGATTTGCAAATCCAGTACAGATATATGGAAAAATTAAGCATTGGTCCTCACGTTCTGCAAATGATGCACACGATCTCTTATAAGTCTAAAAGTCATGTTTCCTACAAAATTCAGTAAAATTACATGAGTAGCAAATAAATTCACCCAAAATTCATCCAAACTTAGTAAATGTCAAGCTTAAATTAGTAAAAGTACTCTATCTAAAATAGAGTTATCAAATCTAGTCGGTAACAAAGCGGCAACGGCACGGAAATCTGAACAACGTGGCGGCGGAAGTAACAACAATGAAACCCTAGTTGTTAGGTCTGGTTTATTCTGGTCTGTTTGATCAGATTTGGTTTGGGTCAATTTTGGAGTCCCTGATTCAACTTTGCTCTGATACCATATTAAAACATAAACTAAGAACAAGAATGAAGAAGAAAGGAAGTGAAAAACGAGGACAATGAATACATATTTTTAGGGCAAATCTTTTTCTTCTTCTTCTTTCCATCCTTGTACATGTATAAATTTATAATACAAAAGATACAAATAACGGAAAGAATAAATAGAATCACAATATGATAATAATTTCCTACTTTTTCTCCGAGTATCTTTGATTAAATCAATAAATATCAAGGTCAAGGATAAAATTGTATCTTTCTCCAACATGTCCGCACACTTAAGTCCTAAAACTTCTGCTCTATGCATATGAGTTCTAAAATTTGCAACTTCAATGCACTTTAGCCTTTAGTTAATTCTATGGATGGAAAGTGTCACGTGACGTTTTCATTATTTTTCTAATCTCAGGAGTCACATTAAAGTTATGGCGGAGGTCCTTCAACATAGAAAATGACATCCTTGGTGTCATATCTGTAAGAATTTTTTAAATATTAAATTAAATTGAACTAAAAAATTTTAAGAAAAATAAGTTTACAGATTTAAACGAATCAAGTATCAAAATTAAAAAAAAAAAAATGAATCTAAAAAAATCAAACTAATAGTTAAAAAGAAAAGAAAAGATCGTGTCGGCACCCCCTTTGCCAGCGAGCCTCGTTGTGGGGCAGTCCGCCCTTTCTAAAGCTTGACTAAAGCAAGCACCCTTGCTAGTGCATTGATGGTGCCAGGATAACCCCCCATTAAGTAAGGGTGGGTAGCCCCTCACAATCTAAGTAGAACCAAAATCAATTTACAACACGCGACATGACACAACATAATACCCGATACATTATTTCTCAAAACATAGATAATTCCGACACGTTGATATGCATTATATATTAATTATATATTTATATATATATATGATAAATTATCATTTTTATGATTATTTTAATCAAATTAATTTGATTTAAATTCATAAATAAATAATAATAAAAGAGTCTAGAATGAGTTTATATTAAAAAAATTAATCCATTATTTGTTAATATCATTCATTATTTCAATTTGACAAATTCAACTCTATTTCAATAAACCATAAAACTTGAAAATAAAATAAAATAAGCAATCTAGATTCTAGACTCATGTGACAAAGTGTATTGGAAGAGAAGACGAAAAAATAAACTTGGGAGTGAATTATGTGTCACAGAAAGTGAGAATCGGGAAAGAAGAGTATGTTTTTCTTATTTTCCCCTTTATTTTATTTATTTAATTATTTTTACATATTTACATTTTGAGCCCTTTTTTATTGAAAATTTTTAGACTTAACTTCGTGCGTGTCGAAATCACGTATCGGAATTTCAAACTCACGTGTTGAAATTCCCTACTTCATGTTGAAGAGTGAGAGTTGATCAGGTGTTGGATTTTTGACACATGTTAACCGAGTATTGGAAAGTGTCAAAAACTGTTAAAGAGTGTCGGACATGCGTCAAAGTGTCTCACACGACACAAAGGCTATTAGAGAGTGTCGATACTTCCTTTCTCACGATTGCTAGTTCACCTACCCATACCCATGGCGGGGCAGCTCTCGCCAGTGTTCAGGCGAGCATCGTCAACCCTCCTTGGCTAATCGCGGCACCCTGCAACCCCCCCACCACTCAGCCAATCCTTCAGCCATATCTCTCTCTACCATCCTTCTTTTTTCCTAACTTTTGGTTGGTTTTTAAATTTTGAGATAATATTTGCATTTTTATTTATTTAGTTTTGTTTATTCTTAGATTTTTTTTGGCAGCGTCACAAAACCATGTCATTTTGTGTCCGAGAACTGAAAAAACGATGGCTAAATCCATGCATAGATTGAAAAATTAATTTAATGGACGAATGACATTTTCCGCCAACTCAAAAATGGCAGGGTTAATAAAAGGATCATCGAATTTATGAATTTTAAACTCAAATGTACACATTCAACGAAAAAAGAAAAAAAAACTTAAACGTATGAGTAAAAGTTTTAAAATCCTAAGGCACTAATATGACAAGTTTTAAGACTTATCTAAATATTCTCATTTTGAAATCTTGGAGCGTGAAGCACGAAGATCGCCGATCACCAATGACATCGGTGACTCCAGACATGACTTTTTCTTTTTTTTCTCTTTTATAATCTCTGAAGGAGAGAAGCGCCAGCGGTCTGATAGCTTGACAGGCTGGTAATCTGTCTTTTACTTAAGGATAGTTCCTGTCTCTATGCTAAAAAGGCTTTGTCAAAGCAAACATAGGCTGTGGAAATATCCCCTTGTTACATACGATCAGGACATGTGGAGACAAAGATGCAGCGCATTTCTGAGCAAGTTCCCTATTCGAAGTAACTTTGAGTACAAGATTCTGAAAGATCGATCGGCGCAAGAAAAGATTTGGATAACAAAACACGATGATGAATTTAACTATTATGAAGGCCGGCCATACTAATTAAACTTTACTCTAAATCGTGTGAGGATCGGCAATGGAGAGTTCCATCAAGGCCTTTAATTAGCCTGCGAAACTCAGCTTTGGAGAGTAGCATGCTAAAGAAGAACAGGAGAAAGAACGACATATTACATGGCTAATTCGGCTAAAATCTTGGTTATATCTGTCATCGGGCTAAACTTCATCTGTCGTGCGGTAGGTGATCCAAACACGAGTGAGTGGACAAGATCTGCAATGGAGGACATTTCGGACCGGATGACGCATTTGGAACCGACTTAGTTTCGGTTCTCAATGACATAAGTAGGAACACGGTGAGCAAAGGTTATAGCTACTACAGCTCGCGAGGATTGTGCTACGGCTATGGAGCTTGCATGAAAGATTGAAATGCTTGAATTCCAGACAGAGCTGATAAACCTCGAGTGTTGGTTTAGCATTCAGCTCAATCATAAAATCAGATACGAGAACTAGCCATTCTCTGGGCGGTGAATCGGATAAAAGCGTTCAAAAAGGGTTATGAGTATGACTTCGTTTGGGTCTATCTTGTGGGACATGGATCTGAAATGAAAGATGATGTTGACGAATGCAGAGCGACGCAAATTGAGTCTATTGCAATATAAAATATACAATTTGAAGAATATGCAGTCAAGATTCATGTGAGGATATTCAGTTTATTGATCATAATAAAATGCATGATTTGGAGTATCTTGAGCTCTCTCATTTGTTGCTTTTACTTGAGCTAACCTCTTATTAGAGATTGTGACAATTCATTTATTCAATTTGACATGTAGAATATATCCAAAAGTCCTAAAATGGTCACCATATAATAGGATTAAAACTTTTTGGATGGTCGTCTTTAGAATCTACTAGTATCTATGATAGAACAAGGGGCATGGTAATAATAAAGGTTTATGACTATACCCGTTTAACCAATCACATATAAGATGATAATACGTGCCTTTGACTTTTGGAAATAATAAAAAAACATGTTGAGATCTAATGCCTTTGATATCGCTAACAAAAATAGATCGGTCCATGCATAAATATATAAATTGATAGATACATAGATGACGGTCCCTCTGCCTTCATAATGAAAAACTACAGATATGTTCTTTCAAAGCTTCGATCTCGTATGGTGGAGCAAGTCGGATGACCGGGCGGGGAGCTGCAGACAATTCCAATCATCATCATCCTCTAATGCTTTGAATACCATATCCACCGTCTCTGCTCGGACTAACTCTAACTTTCGCGGGTTCCACTGTTTTCATCAAACTAAAATCAGCCTCATACTCAACCACGCTAATTGATGCATCCAATTTGTTAGATAAATCATTTATCTTAAAACGGTTAAGTTATTACAAA
Source organism: Eucalyptus sp. ANBG9806169 (assembly GCA_014182395.1). Lineage (NCBI taxonomy): Eukaryota > Viridiplantae > Streptophyta > Magnoliopsida > Myrtales > Myrtaceae > Eucalyptus > Eucalyptus sp. ANBG9806169. Next base: position 14,427,730 of record CM024580.1, read on the forward strand.
ACGGATTAATAATATATTTATAGCATATGATTTCACATAATTCTAACTTGCTCGGTACTTACGGATGATTATAGGATGTCAAATCTATCAGTTAAGTGAAACAAATTATTTGGACCGTCTTAGTTTAGGCAACATACTACCAATGACACATAAAGCCAAGCATCAATCAAAGGATTTGGCATTAAAAAAAACAGATATCTAAAGCATGGTGTCTAAAGCATGATTTTATGACCATATTATATGTCAAATAAAGGGTTATGTCGTTGCTCTTACTGAATAAAGTTTCAAGATCCACCTCAACAAGTCAAATAGTAGGGTAAAAGCTCATATGTTTGCACCTTAGGCTTTTTGTCTTTATCGAATAACATTGCCCTTGAACCCTGCACCAAAACGGATTCAACAATGCATTACACAGATTGATAAGGAGAACAATAAGTGTGGAAAATGACAGAAATGCTCATCCGACTACTGTGGTTACATGGTTACATGAATATTATATGGCCTGTAGGTCATTTAGACCAAGGTCATCTCCACCGCCGATGATATAGGCCTCATAGTTGGACCCATATAATCAATGATTGAGATGATATTGATTTATGTGGTATATAGTCCATTTAATAACTTCTTGTGAAGTTGCCTGAAAAGGTCAAGTGATGAATTAAAACTCTCATTAGGTACTTGAGTATGTCTTTCGTATTGAGAAATGTCCATTTAGAGTTTGTGACATCATTTTATAAATGAAGTTTCACATGTTTTTGTATTTCATCGTATTAACTACTCTTTCTTGGTGTACCTCGTAGAAGTCATTGGTGATCTTCCTCCGGATAATGTTGCTGTGGATGGTGTACTCACGAGCGAGACATCGTTCAATCGTCTGACCACGCCCTTCTCTTATCTAATAATCAAAATCAACGAGCTCTTTTGGTTGTTCGAATGGAGTGCTCCTCGTAATGTTGCACACTAAAGACAGTCGATGTCATGCATGCAATCACGTGTACCATGTACTCTACAACTAAAGAAATAAACATATACATACGCATACGGTAATGTTACACACTAATTGCTGAATATTTTCTACTCTCAAGATCCCATCTTTGTTAAATTTCCCTATCGTTTAAAAGTGTTAATTAGTAATATTTTCGCAGATATATACTCATTCTTCTTGCATATTACCGATCTCAGAAAAATCTTTAGGCTGGTCGGACTAGCAGACTTCATGTTGTTCACTGCATCGGCGATCCATTTCTCTGTCAAGTTATCTACCAACTCCTTTTCCTGCACCGTATAACTTCTCAGGCATGCCGCTATTGCGATTGCTGCTTTGCAGATAAAATAGAAGAAAGAAAAAGGAAGAATCACCCTAATTTATGCTTACAAGAGAATGCAATATGCCCTCCACAGTCTGTCTTGAGAAGCATTTGTTTATGCTCTTCAATCTATTCCAACAATGAAGACTGGTTGGAATTTTTCTTTACTGGCTCTGGTGAAGAGATTATATTTGACAGGAAGAGAGTGAAATGCTAGAATGGAATATCAGTAACCTTTTGTGGAAATCTTCCTCCTTCGTATTGGTTTTGTGAGCAAATTTGTCGATGACAGATAAAATTTCTGATGCATTTGATGAATCCACCGAAGACAGAGCACGTTCTAAAGAAGGAAGATCCTATTGAGAAAATAGAGGGTCATGTCGATTAATAAATACATCTATTATGCCTTGATTTTTCCTTCTAGAATCTCTACTAACTAGTAGTTACCTTTGAAAAGACAAAATGAGTTGCGAGGCCACACGCAAGCATCGTTGCTCCATTCAAACGTGCTCCCGTTAGCCCTACATATTCACCTGCTCGACGTAATGCCACTCGTAAAATCGAAATGATGGTAAAATCTACTCCACACATAAGGCAAAAACACAGACAACGAATGGGAAAGTTTGATTCAACGTAATTCTCTGCCACTTTAAATCCATTCCCACAAAGGACAACATATGTTTTCCGTGTCATCGAGAAGGACAAGAAGAAGAAGAAAAGGCTGTAAAAAATTACCAAAATAACCGGGAAGCTTGGATAGGAAATGAGATGCACCCACATCCGGAAAAAGTCCGATTGATGCTTCAGGCATTGCAAATACCTGCAACAATCTTCGAAAGATCAATTTTCTGTGGTAAGAATAGAACTTTTATCAGACGTCTCGGCAGACACATTGTAATGAACAAAGATCATACGCAATCTGCATTCATGAACATTGAGTTCAGTTTTCGAATATCGAATAAAACCATAGACGGAGATCATTTACCGTGTTATCTGTCACGACTCGAAAGCGCCCATACATGGAGATTCCGGCTCCACTGCCCATTACAATTCCGTCGATGAGGCATACCTTTTGATAATGTTCAAGTTGATTTAGAAGGCGATGATTAACTTAATTACAGATGCTGAATCATTTGATTTTTCAGCCAGGTATGGTATTGTATAAGAAGAAAAGCCCGCAGATCTCACCAAAGGCTTTTTATAGGAAGCTATCAAGTAAGTCAAGGTGAGCAGTTTCTTGTAAGCGATTGCTCCGAAGCTCCAATGTCCTGAAGAGCTTAAGTAATACTAGAAATTACTTGGAAAATAAGATTAAGACTTCTAATCTTAATGAAATAGGTGGAAAATGTGAAAATAATACCTGAAAAATAATCAATTACAATGTCTACCTGAACTTAGGTATATGTAATTATAAAGGTTGATTCAACGGTTCTATTTAAAAACAAAAACATTTTTTTTTTCGAGTTGGTCAATTTTCAAAAAAGTTGCTACAAACAAAAAATTATAACATATTTTACCAGCTTTTATTTACCTTTCTTACCCTATAAATGTAACAACTATCATACAAAATTATTAGTTTTAATTTGAATTTCAGCTTTTCTCTAATTAACTCACAAATTAATCTTGGGTTATCAACTGCTATATGAGAAACCTAACAATATTTATTTGGTTATTTTAATTTACCAACATTTCTTATCATTTGCCATGCTAAGTGCTCACCAAATTTCTAAATCAACCAACTTTTTAAGAAGTTCCAAACTTTAAGTAAAGTAATTACCGACTTTTCTCCAATTAAGTTACCAACTAATTTTATGTTACCAACAATTATTTGATTAATTTATATCTTTGACAAAAGAATTATTTTATATTTTATCAACTTTTTTCCACCTTTTCTTACAACACCTTAGCTTTGCTAACTATTATATGAAATCACCGTCTCTATTTGTGCCTTCCCAACTTTTTTTCCAGCTAATTTACCAAGTAGTTGCGGCTTTCCATCTCTTATTTGAGTTACTTGACAACATTTATTATTTTCTAATATACCAAAATTTCCTATCGTTGATAATTTGTAATTATCATAGAACGTTGGCAATTTCACAAAAGTGTCGGTAGGCTTCCAACAAGTCACTTAGGGAAAAAAGTCACCAATCACTTATTTTTACCAATCGTCTTTCGACACTTGCTAACGTCTGCAGAAATTTACCGGCACAGAAAAAAAGTTCCACATTTTTTTTACCTGCGATAGTAGAATTTGGCATGAATATATGATTCTCCAGTTAAAAAATAAGTTATTGCATTTTTCAGGGGTTATAGTGATATGAAACACAATTAAAAGAGAGCAGATCTGGATTTGATCACCTGTTAACATGAAGCACATATTTCCAATAAGATCACCACCCGAACAAAATGCTTGGCCATTTCCCTAATGAACATGTGAGCAAGAGGCAAAGAATAACATAAATGACAAAAATCAGCTCACGTATATCTCAGAGAATGTATTATTCGATCAGACAGAGGATGATCTATTCATGTTGGGCGTACAAATGAAAACTCGTGAACTCAATTATCTACTTTGGAATCACAATACAAGGCCTCTCTTCATGTACACCCGCCAGTTTAAATATATATCAAAATTCACGCCCTTTATATGTGAAATAACACAACCTTTACTCATATTCTCCGTATCTGAGGCAACACGACTTTACAATCCTAATATATCTATCGATCTTGCCTTCAAAACAATTTTTTTTTTTCTTCAATGTATGGTTTTTATATTTTATAGAGGAAAAATCATTCATATTACTGCAAAAAGTTTGATGCCATCTTTCCAGTGTCGTGTTGATTGAGTTTAAGTGAAGTACTAGTCATCTAAATGTTTGATTAATTAACTCACAAATTAATTATATCTAGCTCGTAAACAAATTGGATTTGGAGATCAAATTTTAATCAGATATCTAAGGGAATCGAATCATTTTACATGTTATTTGCTGTGACCAACTTAGGATCTCATATTTATTTGCCATTTTATATGATGATTTGCACATTGAGCGCAAATCGTGACGGTTAAGACAGTGATTTTTTCTGTGGTCCCACTGTTGCTTTGTTCTTCGGATAAACACTGATTATTTTTCTAAAAAGTTATTTTGAGTTTTATATTTGTTGTATTGTTCAATAATTTCATATATGCCTGCTTTTTTTAAAATTTCTCAGCAATGTCCTGTTCGGTTTATTATATCAACATTTGCTTAATGAAAGGTATAATAAATTAGTTTTATAAATCTCGTTACTTCATTTATTTGGCTTTTTCTTCATCTCAATTATACACTTAGTGTTTTCCAATTGAAAGTACTCATGACATGGACAAATGTTTAATTTGTTGCCTGTACAAGTCATCCATATGTTGTATTAATTGCTTTAGCCGCGTACTTTTTTACTCTCACACTATGATGAAAATGAAACATCAAGCATAATTTATCATTTTAGACGAAAAGAAAAGGCAAAATTAACAAGTTAACTTTTAATGACCGGTAAATGAACCATCAACTAGTGTTATTTACTTAGATATGTACTGGCAACTAGGAAGAAGGGACATGCATAAGCACAATCTCTAATTACCTTCAAAATAACAAGGTTGGCGGTATGATCGTCCTCGTAGATTTGCAACTTCCTAATCATCTGAGAAGCCTGCGAACTCGGACGGGACGATTACAAGCATGAGCAATGGAGACATGTAAACAAGTGAAGAACGAAGCAGAGGGATGCTCTCACCATTTCGAAAGTGATGGAGTTCAACCTGGAAGGCCGGTTCAGGATCACCTTCCTCGCTCCTAAACTTTCTTCGAACAGTACCTGCGGGCCGGTGGTTAAACAGAGAGGCGAATGAGACCGTCGTCTATCGGGGCCACCGAGCATGCCTCACATCCGAATGGACGGAGACCGATGAGTAGAGAGGGCTCACCGGCGGCTCGTCTAAGCCTCTGCAGAACAACTCGGCGGTGCTCAGAGCCTGCATCCTCCGCTCTCTCGCTCTGATCTCTCCCTCCTGTTTTGGGCTGCACGGGGACCTGGAGGGATGCTCAAATTCCTACTTTTATGCAGATCAGAGTAATGATGTCATGAGAAGTGCATCCTACATAAGCATATGGAACCTCATTCATTCTAATTTATGATTCTACTATTCAAAAGCCACAACATACATATTTTACACCGTCCCAGGCTGATGCCTATGCATCATCAGGGAGCGCGCCTGCAAAGGCGTGAGTGGCTGACGACCTCGAAAAAGAATTCCTCACTCTTCCGAAATTTTTATCTCCCCACCTCAAACGGAACTCTCGTTTTCAACGATTTCCTTTCGTTCTGTAAATTAGTGCACGCAATCACCGGGACCTCTCGACCTTTCAAGAATAACTGGGACCTCTCGACCTTTCAAACAATCACTGGGGCCTCTCGACCTTTCAACCTCAATCGCAAACCTTGACTTTTCAAGTGCTCCTCCACGCTGGAATGGCTTGTTCTCCGAATTCATCAACTCGGCCCCCAAGCCGGCACAACACTAGGCCGATGAAGATAAGACTCGAACCGCAGGACGACTTCGAGACCAAATGCCTGAAAATGTCCCTACTCCATCCGAGCCATGTTCGAGCAAAAGAAGAGCATCCGGCGGGGGGCTGGACATTCGAACGCAAAGTTGTCCAGGGTAAGGAAGAATGGGTCGTCAATTGCACGCTTCGTGGAATGATTTTTCGTGCACTCATCGAAAGGATGGCCACCTTGGGATTGAATCAATTGTAAACTTTTTTTTGGAAAACTTTTTATAATGTATATTATATATATATACGTCCTTCGTACAATGACGGACAAAAAAATCCATGAGGAAACCGTTGACCGGGGCTGGGGCTGGGGCTGGGGCATGATATGACGTGAGGATGGGCGTAGCTTTACTCCCAAAATTAACTAAACTTGTGGGTGGGCCATTTTGTGCCGATGTCTTTAGCTCTTACTTCGAAATTTTCTTTTACAGTAATAACAGAAATCCATAATTATCACATAAAATTTACTTGGGAAGGTATATATATAAATTAAAACTATAAGAGTATCGAATTGTTTTCAAGCAATAAGATTTGGCACATATTTGTGAATATAAGTTAGGAAAGCACGAATTTAAAATGAAATAAATACACTTCTAATCCCAATCATATTTGTGTCAATGATATATATAATGGCTAAATTTGGACATTTGGATTTTTCTAACCAAGATAGGAACGTATATGATAATATATGAAATTCAAAGATTTTGCTGTATCATATCAATAATTTGATGATTGTAATAATAAATTCGAATATATTCATATCATATCAAATCAAAATTTTATAAATGGAGATGGTAAAAATCTCTCATGACACTTTTGTTTACTTTTTTTTTCCTTGTTTATTTTATTTCCCTCTCTATTTTTAATTAACTTATTTTTTATTTATTTCTTCCCCTTCCACAATTCTCTAATAAAATTTTATTAAGTAGTAAACTGTACAGAATACTTAAAATACTAAAACATCTAAAATATGTAATAAATATACATATATTTATATTTATATATTATAAAATAGAATTAAATTAGAATATATAAATAAAAATTAGATTAAATTAAAAAACTAAATTTTTATTTTTTGTTATATTGAATTTCTCATATTAAAATTCAAATATTATTTATATTGAAATATAATTTTAAAATTTTTACTTTAAGAATTTTTTATTCGAGAAAAATAATCCTCCTTTTATGAATATTAAAAAGAGTAAAAGTAACCAAAAATCCCAAATTTTGCCCACTATGACATATTTACATATAATATACTTAAAAATTCCCCATACTTCCAAATAAAAAATGATAATAATCATCGTCAATCCATTCTAGGACTAGAGAAAATTCATCTATTGCCTGGATTTGGACTCCCATCATCCCATTTACAGACGGTGGTCTGGATAAAATCTTTCGTTCTATTGATTATGTCTGTTGTGTATATCATGCCTCCACCTCTGCTATGCCATAAGGACATGCTGTCCTAGTCCCCTGATTCTGAATTTTTCTGGAATCCCATGCTTGATGACAACAATAGCTTAAAAAATGCATTTAGACAAATTTCATGGTCTGCAACTAAAAGATGGTAAACCTGTCTAGAACCCATGTTTGATAACGAAACTAGGTGGCACTTTGAAAATAACTACTAACGAGTACTGTAGTTTTTTTTTTTTTTTTTTTAATTTCGTTAACATCAAGAATACAGTGAAGAGACCATTGGCAAAATGGTTTTTCCCAACCCCAATGACTTGAAGCTCCAAATTATTTTGGATAAATATACCGTGAGTTCGGGAACTTGTCACATCCACACACTTAATGTTAAATATGCCTATAGGTTGACGCCACAAATTCCATCCCCAAAAACCATATTTGGACTGGGCCTCGAGTTTGAGTTCAATGTGAAATTCTGAATTTTCCAAATTGGATATGTTGCGGACGTTTGAAATCGAGCAAAGAAGATCCAAATATCAACTTCCAAAGTTTGAATCTGCGTTGGAGAAATTGGCTGCTGAAATAAGAAAGTTCAACTTTGTTGGATTTGGATTTTGTTTAAAACATATAGAGATATGTTTTGGATAAAATCATTTTAGATAGAAAACAAAATCCTATGAGAAGTTGGTAAAAGAATAAGGGTTTCACTTATATATAGACCCGTGGCCGTGGGTGGTAGGGGTGGATCACAAATTGTCTTGAAGCACCGTGTGAGTGCTTGGTGTTCCGCCGTTGATCATGAAGAGTTGGTCTTGAAGCGCCGTCTAGTCGTCGAATGCTTGGGAGGGATTTTTCTTTGTCATTCTTGTCCATGAATTACATCCAAGAAGATTGAGTGTTCAAGCCGATTAAATCTTGTGGTAAGATTTGTATGTAATTTTTTCGTGAGATTGAGAGATTATTTCTTGAAGAATTTCGGGGCTAAACAGTGCGTGCATTATTGGGTGTAATTGGGGCTTGGGAAACACCGAGAGAGTGTTTGAGTGACTTGAGTGTGTAATCTCCTTGTATCTCTTGATCTATAGTGAAATTCGCTACTGCTCTCCCCGTAGATGTAGGTCTTTACGATTGAACCACGTAAATCTGGTGTCTGATTTATTTTTTTCTTCTGTCTATATTATTGTTCAATCACTCGCTTTTCACAACACTTAAGTTTTATTCTATGCATATGAATTCTAAAATTTGCAACTTCAATGTGCTTTAGTCATTAATTAACTCTAAGGATGGAAACTGTCACGTGACTTTTTTCACTATATTCCTAATCTCAAGAGTCCGTTAAAGTTATGGCTGGAGGTCCCCCAACACAAAAAATGACATCCTTGGTGCCATATCTACAAGAATTTTTTAAACATTAAATTAAAATCAAACTAATTTTTTTTTTTAAAAAAAAAAAAAGTCTATAAATTTAAAAGAATTAAGTATTGAAATTAAAAAATGAATTTGAAAATGATCAAACTAATAGTAAAAAAACAAAAAGATAGTGCCGGCAACCCCTTCGTTGGTGAGCCTCGTTGTGGGGGCGGTCTGCCCTCGCTAAAGCTGGACTAAAGCATCCACCCTTGCCACTGCGATGATGGTGCCAGGATAAGCCCCATTAAGCAAGGGTGGGTAGCCCTCACGACTACCTGAGAGCAGGGGCGCACCTGCCCGCTTCGCCTAACCATGGGCCATGGTGAGGGCAGCCCTCGCCAGTGGCCAGGCGAGTATAATCAATCTTCGTTGGCTAACCACCGCACCCTGCAATCCCTCCACCCCTAGCCAATCCTTCAGCCATCTCTCCTTACTATCCCTTTTTTTTCCTTATTTTTGGTTGGTTTTTCAATTTTTCAAATTATATTTGTATTTTTAATTTTTCAGTTTTGTTTATTCTTAGGTCAGCGTCACAAATACATGTCTTTTGGCGTTCGAGAACTGAAAAAATGATGGCAAAGTCCATCCAAAGATCGAAAGATAATCTACTGAACACATGACATTTTCCGCCCACTTGAAAATGGCAGAGTCAATAAAAGGATTCAAATTCATCGAAATAATGAATTTTAAAGTTAAATATACGAGTAAAAATTCTAAAATTCATTTTACCAAAAAAAAATTCTAAAATTCTAATGCACTAATATAATATGATGAGTTTTAGGGCTTACCTAAATATTATCGTTTCGAAATCTTGAAACCGTAGCGTGAAGCACGAAGATCTCCGATTGTTGGCTATCGCGTCACCAATGACATTGGAAACTCCAGGCATGACTTTTTTATATCGAAGGAGAGAAGCGCCAGCGGTCTGATAACTTGACAGGCCGATAATCTGTCTTTTGCTTAAGGATAGATCCGTCTCTATGCTAAAACAAGCTGTGCTAAAGCAAACATGGGATGTGGAAATATCCCCTTCTTACATACGATCAGGACGTGTGGAGACAAAATTTCTGCGCATGTTGTGATCAAGTTCCCTATTCGGAAGTAAATCTGAGTACAAGATTCTGATAAGATTCATCGGCGCAAGAAAATATTTCTCGCGGATAACGAAACCCGATGATGAATTTAACTATTATAAAAGCCGGCCACACTTGTTGGAAGATATGCATGAATCTTCCGATATTATTTGGATTGAGATCGATACGTTGAATCAATCGAGATCAATTTAATATCATATCTAATTTGTAGATACCTTATTGCCTTTTCTTATATACACTTTGTATATAATATGGACACAATGATACATGGAGTGTCAAAACTTAGTACGAAGAGATATTTAAGTGTCAAAACTTGCCACGAATGGACACTTAGGTGTTAAAAGTTAGGAAAGTGACACTTACGTGTCAAAATTAAAGCAAATTGGATTAGTTAAGTGCCAACGACAAGAAAATCTAGCCAAAATGTTGACGTAGTGATTTTCTAGCGAGCCTAGTGCAAAATGACGTTGTTTTGCATGCTAATGTGACTAAACAGTGCCAAAACAACATCGTTTTGGGGCTGATGTGGTAAATAATTAATATAAAAATTAATTTAAATTTAAAATCAAAAAAAAAAAAAACAAAACAAAAAAGGGAAGGGAGGAGGAACATGAATAGGTGGCAGTGGTTGAGGGCTCACCCCTTGCCCTCAGCCGCCGCCGCCGCCCCGCCGTCACCGGGAAGGTGGGGGCAAGGTCGGTCAAGGTTGCCGAGCCCTGACTAGGAGCCGGCAACCCCAGCCGACCAACGGCAAGGGCCTGCGAGCCCCCACCCAGATCCGGGGCGAGGGTTGCGGCCTCCCCCAAATCCGATGACCCCAGTCGATCGATGACAATGGCCTGCAAATCCTCACCTAGATCTGGGGCGAAGGTCACGGCCCTTCCCCCAAATTCGGCAAGGGCCGTCGGCTGGGCCAAGGGCCACCACCCACTAGGGTGACTCCCAGCCAACGGTGACCCTTGGCCCAACCAGGTGAGGGCCAGCGACCCTCGCCAAATCTGGGGGAGGGCCACAACCCTCACCTTAGATCTAGGCAAGGGCTCGCAAGCCCTCGTCAAGCCCTTGCTGCCGGTCGACTAGGGTTGCCAGCCCCCGACTAGGGCAACCCTCAATCGTTGTCGCCTGTTCATCTTCCTTTTCTTTTTTTCTTTTTCTCAAAAAAAAAAATTATTTTTAAATTTAATTTAATTAATTTTTATATTAAATTCAAATTGTGTCAAAAGGACGTCGTTTTTGTGTTTATTTGTTGAGTTAGCCTTCCAACAAGCCACATAAGCGAGAAAAATTAATAAAAAATTGCCACGTAAGATTTCTAACGAGATTCGCCATATGTGGCATTCAAGTGTCCCATTTTTAAAAAAATGTCACTTTCCTAACTTTTGGCACTTAAATGTCCCATTGTGCCAAATTTTAGCACTTAGACCTTATAATATGAAGCTTGTACATTGAGACAATATGCAATAGAAAAAGAACATAAAATTTCCCTCACAAATTCTCTTATTCTCTTTTGCTTGTCTACGGTTTATCGTTTTCTTTCATGGTATCAGAGCACTGGTTGTCCTTCTCACTTAGCTTCCACACTCTTTGATTGTTTGCTAAAAGAGACACACTAACCTGCAAAACAACGTTAGCACTCCGATGTAGGAATCGGTCTCTTGAAGTTTAAATTATTAAAGCAAGTGAAGAAAGAATTTCTTTTTTACCACGACCATGGCCGACAAGCAAATCTCTAAATAGTGTATCCCACTAATGGAAGCGCCTACCTCAGAGATATAAGATCCCATATAGAATGCAGCTATTGAAGCCATTAGAGCGCAAAGCTAGCTCATTCTGGGCCAATTTCCCCAGTGACAACCTAATCTAAGGCAACCCATTCCGAGCCAACACATTATGGGCCAACCATGCTAGTGGATGCCCTATCCCATGTATTATGGGCGAAGCACAAAATTTTCCTTTCGAGGAATCCAGATTCAAGGGGAAAACATCCAGCCCAACGACGGCCCACTAACCACAAATGGGGCAAGCGCGTTTAATGGGTCTAGGTGAATCCGAGTCAGGGTGCAAATCCCGACCTAGGTTTCTCACTCGGTTTCTTGTCGTTTCCCATCGCGGCCGCCACAAGTCGCCAAAATCCAACGACATGCTATTCATCTCCACCGCCAATGGATCGGAGTTGCAGCTCATCAGCCACCTTCTTATAGGACCTAAGAGCTATTTGACTTGGGTGTGGGCTTTTTGGCAATTGTTACAAAGGATAAAGACGGTTTTATCAATAGAATTATTTCAATTCTGACCAACAAGAGAATGGCACGGCAATGGAAAAAATGAAATTAGTTAGTAAGAATCTAGATAGGAAACTGCATAAGCCCATAAATTACCATTGGTTTACCCCCCCCATAGAAGACTTGAAAACCATGTGGGATAGCATAAAAGAGATGTACTGGAAATTGGATCGGGCAAAAAAAATTTTGCTTCATCAAGCTCTTATAGAGTTGAAGCAAAGAAACATGATTGTTATAACATGCTTTAACAAGCTATCAACGATCTAGAATGAGTTGGAAGTGGCCAAAGAAAAACTCAAAGGGCCAGAGGCAACCCTACAATAATATAAAGCGATGAAAGATAGAAAGAAAGTTACACGCTTCCTCCCGATTTTAAATGATTCTTACCTGACCTTCAGGTCCCAAATCTCGGCTATGGAACTCGCGCCTTCACTCGGCTGCATGTTTGAACTAGCTATGCAGGAAGAGAGCCAGCGACTCACCTCGTCGGAGCACGCAAAAGCAGCCGAGAGTCTTGTGCTCGTAGCTCACAACGAGGGGCGAGAGGGGCCACAAAACCCTAGACCGAGAGAAAGAGCAACAAGAGAGGCTAGGGTTTGGGGGAGAACAGCACGCCTTTAAAATATCTGGAGCCAATGACCCATATCGAGCGCAGCGATCCGACGATTCTAGAGGTAGTGATTCCCATTAGATCTGGACAATGGACAAGTGTACGGGCTTAAGGGATCCAACGGTAACCAATTTTCCAGAAATTATGGGCCCAATTCAAAAATAGAGGAAAATTATTATGTGCATATTGCAAGTGGCCCTATCATAGAATTGATAATTGTTGGAAGTCACACGGTAAACCCAAAGAAAAGGAAACAAAGGGGAAGGAAATTTTAGAAGTGGCCTATCAACTTACTGGGTCGGCAGATCCAAATTTAGATCAGCCCATCACACATGGGCAATATTAACTAGGCAATTCCAACAAAGGAAGTAGCTTCTCATGTATTTCTCATTGCCTAATAAATTCCATTTCAAGAAATGCTTGGATCATTGATTTGGGAGCTAATGATCATATCATTTGTGATAATGGTTTATTTTCCACTTTCATGAGGAGTTGGATATTCCTATTTTTATGCAATTACCCAATGGAAACATTACTCGTGTCACTATGATATGGACAGTAAATTTTAGTTCCTAAATTACTTTTGAAAATATCCTTTATATGTTGGATTTTCAATTTAATCTCATTTTTGTGTCTAGAGCCTGTAAATAAAATTCCTATCAAGTTCTTTTTTATATTGATACTTGTTTCTTTCAAGCCCTTTTGACCGGCAAACTGATCGCTTTAGGTAATCTCTCTAAAGGATTATTTTTTTGGATCAGTTTTCCAAGAAGTCTTAATTTATCTCGTATTTCCTTTAGTAAACAATCATTGTGTAATGTGACTAACAATGATAAAAAATTTCCTTTTGCATTCCAGAATGGGCCATAGTTCTCTATTTCCTTATTCTCGATGTCATATTTGTCCGCTTGCAAAACAGTCGCGTTCCTCTTTTCCACTAAGCAAAAATTGTGCAAATACTATCCTTTCAATACTTCATATTGATACTGACCAAAAAAAAAAACATACTTCATATTGATGTTTGGGGATTCTATAACACTCCAAATCATAATGGGTCTCAACTTTTTCTCACTATTGTGGATGACTACTCTAGAGTCACGTGGGTCTTCCTTATGCAATCCAAGGGTCAAGTTTTCTCAAATTTGAAGACCCAATTTGGAAAATCTGTGCAACATGTCCGGACAAATAATGGAAGAGAATTTTTCAATCACGAGCATGCTGCTCTTTTCTCATCTCAAGGCATATTACACGAGAGTTCGTGCATATACACTCCGCAATAAAATGGAGTAGTGGAACAGAAATATCGTTTCCTATTGGAAGTTGCACGGGCTTTGAAATTTCAAGCCTTCATTTCAGACAATTTCTTGGGGGATTGTGTGATGACTATAGCTTACCTGGTTAGTCGCATGCCAATGAAGGTAATTGACGGATGAACTCCTTTCCAACTACTTTTTGGAAGAAAGCCAAAGCTAGATCGTCTTAATATCTTTAGGTGCTTATGTTACACCACTACAGTAGGCCCTTGGGACAAAATGGGTCCCCGTGCTCGGGGTTGTATATTTATGGGATATCCCAATCTACAAAAGGGATACCGTGTACTTGAACCATCCACAGGAGAGTTTTTTGTTAGCAAGGATGTCATGTTCTATGAAGATATCTTTCCATTCAATGAACAAAGGTCAGCAATAGCAGACATGGGGACTTCTCGCATTTCTCCCATTAAGGAAGCCTTCAACAATTCAGATTATATTTCGACTGCATCACCAGAGATTCCAAGCAACCCTTCGACGTCGAATCCAACTGCAAAAATAATTCCTTTGATGGCAATGTTGGACCTAACTTCTGATGAAATGGCTATTGAGGAAACATCTAATCCCACGATGGGACCAACTCCAGAGCTTCACCCCCAAAGCAAGATCCACCACGATGTTCTGGACGTGCCACACACCCACCAACTTGGACCAAAGACTACGTATGTGCTGCACAGAACTCACTAGGTATTCATTATCCCATCTCCTCCTTTGTTTCCTTTGATCAACTATCTCCGTAACATAGATGTTGTGTCATTTGCATATCTAAAGAGCAGGAAACATCAAGCTATGATGAAGTATACTCCAATCCAAGCTATGGAAGTAGAACTATGGGCCCTAGTAGATAATCAAACATGGGAGCTTGTGACTTTGCCCCCTCATCGCAAGCCAATTGGATGCAACTAGGTGTACAAAATTAAATGTTAGGCAAATGGATCCATTAACGATATGAGGCTCAGTTGGTGGTTAAAGGATTCACACGGCGAAAGGATTCGATTATCACAAAATCTTTTCTCCCGTAGCCAAAAATGTTACGGCCCCTTCGTTTCTTTCAGTTGCAGCTTTCCAAGATTGGGCATTACACCAAATGGACGTTCACAATGCCTTCCTTCACAGAGATTTAGATGAAAAAATTTACATGGAGGTGGACTGCCATTTCACTCAAGAGAAAATTCAAGAGAAAGTAATTGAGACAAGAGGGATTGGGACCAAGAACAACCTATGGACATCTTCATCAAACCTCTATGTCAGAGATAGCACGCATATCTATTGAGCAAGCTATGCGTATTGGACATCTATAAGCCATTAGCTTCAGTGGGAGGATTGGAAGATATGCATGAATCTTCCAATATCATTTGGATTGAGATCAATACATTGAATCAATCGAGATCAATTTAATATCGGATCTGATTTGTAGAACACCTTTTCTTGTATACACTTTGTACTATAATTTGAAGCTTGTACATTAAGACAATACACAATACATACAGAAAATTTCCCCCGCAAATTCTCTTATTCTCTTCTCCTTGTCGGTTCTTGCTTTCTTTCAATACTAATATGTTAAAAAATTATTTTTGGATATGTGCGTACGGAAGCATGGTTTTGGTATTAGTTATAGTTTTTGGTTAGTGACGTGTGCAAGTGTATGTATATTTTGTAGAGGATGGACAAGGGATGAGATAGGATAATTGAAGCATATAGGACATGAGATATGGAGGAAAATAGTTTCATTAGTTGAACAAAATAGTTTGATGAAGGTACAGTAAAGATCTATGACCTCTCATGGTGGAGGGTTCACCTCACACACAAGGTGGAGGGTTTACCTCTCACACACAAATGAATGAATTACAAGCCTATGTATAGGCATGAGTCACACCTTAGTACAACATTCTAGATTTCTATAGAATGTTGTTCATGTAGGCTTCATCTAGGTAATTCTAGATTGTAGTTCTTCTAGAGACTTCTCCTACATGGTGGACATTTTCCTCTTTCTTCCAGAAACTTCATCTAGGAAATTCTAGAAGTTTAGCAACTCTAGGAAATTCTAGAAAATGGATCACCATTTCCAACACACCCCCTTGATCCATTGTGTCATAAAGTTGCCAGCATACCTTGAAATCTCTCTTCTAATTTGTCCCATGCCTTTTGTGCTGTCTTCATTCCACGATCCCTTGCATTCTCTTATCGAACCACTTGCACTTGCCTTTGAACATGCATGACTTTTCTTCAACGATGTCCCATATGTCTCGGGGCATCAAATTGTTTTTAGTTGTAGTTAGCTCGGGCTCGGGCTCTGGCTCCGGCTTTGTTTCTGGCTCTGGCTCCAGCTCTGGCTCTGTTGGCTCTCGCTCGGGCTCTATTGGCTCTCGCTCGGGCTCGGCCTTTGATTCTGGCTCTGCTCCGCTCTAGCTCGTTGGCTCTCGCTCCGCTCGGCTCCGCTTTGTTTCGCTCGCTCCCTACGCTCTGTTGGCTCTCGCTCGGGCTCGTTGGCTCTCGCTCCGCTCGGCTCCGGCTTTGTTTCTGGCTCGGCTCCAGCTCTGGCTCGTTGGCTCTTGCTCGGCTCGCCTTTGATTCTCGGCTCCGCTCTAGCTCGTTGGCTCTCGCTCGCTTTTTAGTTGAGGATGGTGAGGACAAACGCCCATAACCATCGGATATGCCTGGCTCTGATGCCATGTTAAAAAATTATTTTTGGATATGTGCGTACGGAAGCATGGTTTTAGTATTAGTTATAGTTTTTGGTTAGTGACGTGTGCAAGTGTATGGTATATTTTGTAGAGGATGGACAAGGGATGAGATAGGATAATTGAAGCATATAGGACATGAGATATGGGGGAAAATAGTTTCATTAGTTGAACAAAATAATTTGATGGAGGTACAGTAAAGATCTATGACCTCTCATGGTGGATGGTTCACCTCACACACAAGGTGGAGGGTTTACCTCTCACACACAAATGAATGAATTACAAGCCTATTTATAGGCTTCATCTAGGTAATTTTAGATTGTAGTTCTTCTAGGTAATTCTAGACTTCTTCTAGAGACTTCTCCTACATGGTGGACATTTTCCTCTTTCTTCCATAAACTTCATCTAGGAAATTCTAAAAGTTTAGCAACTCTAGGAAATTCTAGAAAATGGATCACCATTTCACCATTTCCAACATAATAAAACTATACTCTAAATTGTGTGAGGAACCGGCAACGGAGAGAGAACTTCTGTACTATCAACGCCTTTAAATAGCCTGCGAAACTCAGCTTTAGAGAGCAGCATGCTAAAGAAGAACAGAAGGGAAAGAACGACATACATGGCTGCTTCTGCGAAAATCTTGGTTATATTCGTCATCCGGCTAACCTTCGTCTGCCGTGTTGCAGTAGGCGATCCAAACACGGGTGTGGTGAACAAAGTCTGCAACGGAGTAAAATTTGGGCTGGACGGCACCTTCGAGACCGACTTAGTTTCGGTTCTCGACGACATAAGTAGGAACACAGCGAGCAAAGGTTATAGCTACTACAGCTCGCGAGGTTCGTGCTATGGCTATGGACCTTGCAACGGGGTCCTCGACCATCCAGATTGTACGAAATGCTTGAACCCCGTGACAGAGCAGATAAACCTCAAGTGTCGGTTTAGCATCGGGGCTCAACTCGAGCTTCAGGACTGTAGAATCAGATGCGAGAACTATCCAGTCTCCGAGTGATGACTTGCTTTGTTTCCCTTTGCTGGAGGGGCTTGAACTGGTCTGCAAAGCGTTCAAAAACGGGCGAGACTATGGCTTTGTTTGTGTCTTTCTTGTGGGACATGGATCTACAATAAAAGATGATGTTGTTGAATGCCGGCTGAAGACAATTGAGTTTATTGCAATATAAAATATTTACTTTGAAGAATATGCAGTCTAGATTCATGTGAGGATATTCAGTTTATTGAGAATAATTAAATGCATGATTTGGAATCTCTCAACCTCTCTCTTTTGTCGCTTTTACTCGAACTAACCTTTTTTAGAGACTATAACAATTCATTTACCCGATTTGACATGTAGAATATATCCAAAAGCCCTAAAATTAGCCACCCTATAATAAATTTAAAAGTTTTTAAATTATTTTTTTAAAATATGCTGGTGCTGATGATAGAACAAGAGGGTCTGGTGATAATAAAGGTTTATGACCGTACCCATTTAACCAATCACATATATAAGATGGTAATATGTGCGTTTGACTTTTAGAAATATTAAAAAGGCGCATGTCGAGATCATACAGCTTTTGATATTGGTTGAGATATACCCGAAAAAGAGGGTTCCTGGTAGTTGACCTGCATGCTATATTCGAAGTTTTCCGTATTTTAATAGTCCATTTTATTGTGTCATATGTTTTTATCTAATAGATTTGAGGACATGAGCCACTAAAATTTATGGAAAAATAACCTAGGATAAACTTCAGCTGTATACTATGGATCAATAAAACATCTATTTCTATGGAAATTCATAGATCATATCGGCCGAATCATGTAAATTTTTTTAGGTTCTCATTCAATGAGGACATGCACATTGCCTTAAGCTCTTTTTCTTTTGTTTTTAACGTTTGTGAGGAGTAAATTGTTTAAATTTGGTGAATGTCCTGCAATCACTTGTTGATGTATCACACGAGAGAGAGCCTCCGCAAAATCTTCTCTTCCTCCCAGTCTCACCAACCCTCTCTCTCTCTCCCTCCCTCTCATCCTCTTCCTCCAAATATCAGTCAATCATTCCCCTCTTCTTCCTTAACCTCCTCTCGTAAGGACAACCTAAGAATGGCCACTACCGTTTCAATTAGCCTTCCAGAGATAATCCCTTATCCACTTACTCCAACCTTTAATGACTTTGGGACAGGATGGCCTATTGGAGCCCCCATTCCCTCCCACTCCTTGGCCTCCTGTCTCTCCTCCTCCTCCCATGCCACTCCTCCACCATCGCCGGCGGTGCCTCCCCAGGGATCCGCCTCGGCGTCATCCGGAAGCCGTCCCCTGCTGTTGCCGTCTTCCGGGAGGCCCCCGCCTTCCGCAATGCCGACGCATGCAACCAGGCCAATAGGATTCACGTGGCCATGACCCTTGACTCCAACTACCTCCGGGGCACCATGGCCGCGGTCCTGTCGATTCTCCAGCATTCCATGTGCCCGGAGAACTTCGAGTTCCACTTCCTGTGGGCACGGTTCGAGCCAGAGGTGTTCTCGAGCATCCGGTCCACCTTCCCGTACCTCCACTTCAAGGTCTACCGCTTCAACTCCGGCCGGGTGCGCGGCAAGATCTCCAAGTCGATCCGGCAGGCGCTTGACCAGCCCCTCAACTACGCGAGGATCTACCTGGCGGACATGATGCCAACCGACGTGAAGCGGGTCATCTACCTCGACTCAGACCTGGTCGTGGTCGACGACATTGCCAAGCTCTGGGGGGTGAGCCTGGAGGGCAAGGTCCTGGCGGCCCCGGAGTACTGCCACGCCAACTTCACCAAGTACTTCACGAACCTCTTCTGGTCGGACCTGGCCCTGTCAAGGACCTTCCAGGGGAGAAAACCTTGCTACTTCAACACGGGGGTGATGGTGGTGGATGTGGACAAGTGGAGGCAAGGAGGGTACACGCAGAAGGTGGAGTCCTGGATGGGGGTTCAGAAGCGCAAGAGGATCTATCACCTGGGCTCCCTGCCACCGTTCCTGCTCGTCCTGGGCGGCAACATCAAGGCCGTCGACCACAGGTGGAACCAGCACGGCCTCGGTGGGGACAACCTCGAAGGCAAGTGCAGGGCTCTCCACCCTGGCCCAATAAGCCTGCTGCACTGGAGCGGGAAGGGCAAGCCATGGCTGAGGCTGGACTCGAGGAGGCCATGCAGCGTGGACCATCTGTGGGCGCCTTACGATCTCTACCCTTCGTCCATGCATGCCATCGAGGAATAGCGGGGGAGGAAACCAGGGAAGAC
Organism: Eucalyptus sp. ANBG9806169; assembly: GCA_014182395.1. NCBI lineage: Eukaryota > Viridiplantae > Streptophyta > Magnoliopsida > Myrtales > Myrtaceae > Eucalyptus > Eucalyptus sp. ANBG9806169. Next base: position 14,447,685 of record CM024580.1, read on the forward strand.
GAAGGGATTACAGGACCCCCTGTGATCCCTTATTCTTCTATGAGAGCATGAAAAGATTTCTCTTATTCTATGATTTGAGAGAGATTCAGACTCCAGTGACATTTTGGAAATATATATAACAGCTATCGCGTTTAACGTTTGCTCTGGAGGGATTACAGAACCTCTTTTTCTCTTGTTTCTTTTTCTTCTTTTTTCTAGTTTTTTTAGACATGATTTTGTACATTTTTGGGGGATATTTAGGAGAGAAAAAAGGACTCTTAAGGCTTTGAACGATATCGATCATGGGTCAAACTTTAAAAGGCGAAAAAAGAAAGAGAAATGCATATTATTGGCCATGGGTACATAGGGACAACCCCGACAAAAGTAATTAGATGGAGTTGACTTTATCTTGGTGGATTTTAAATTGCAAATTGAAGCATCGTTATTCATTTTGTACAGTTCTTTCTCCCTTTTTATTGTGTTCTTGGCCATTTGCCCCTAGTAATTTTGGTCTTTGCCTGAGAGGTCTATGAAGCAGATGTAGCAGCACTTAGCAATGGAAGTGACATTTCCTTTCAATTTTGCATTGCTTTCATGGCTTAAGAAAAGCGTACATTTTGGTATAAACGAATGTATTTTCAAGCTGAAAAAAGATTGCATATCATCAGGCCTAAGTCTGGGAATGTCACCCCAAAAAATGTTGCGACAACAGTAAGCAAGCAATACATGCTTTTGATGTGATATACATTTTCGGATTTGATACATTTTCTTGGTCAAACAATCAAAATTGAAGTCTCGAATTAATTTTCCAATGAACATGTGAAACATTGAATTCTTCCTGTGGAAAGAACCTTCGATGTGAATCCGAATGCATTCATCCTTGTTGCATCAAGACTGGGGCACTGAGCGTTTGTGCACAATCTTCGGTCCAACTTGTAGCTCGATAAGGCCTCAAGTTTTGTATTGTGGCCTTCTTTTGGCGTTGTTCCAATCTTTCCTACGGACGAGCATTTCCGATGCTGCTGCAAAATTTGGAGGGGTTAACAAATCAAGCAATGAAGGGAAGAGCACCAGATAAGATGCTGGATTTCCTCTATCTCTGTACCTTGTTCTTCAAGCGACTGGAGGAAGATGATGATACCCTAGGTCTGGGAGCTAGCTCTCGTCCCTAAATCTGGGTATTACACATAATATGTATAGTAACATGGTTTCTCCATCGTTTGAGCAACATTCATTTCATCAGGTAAATTGTCATAGTAAGTTCGTAAGGGAGCTTCGACGACTTTTTACTTGAATCCAGTATTCATTTTAGTCACCAAAAAATACACAGTTGATGAAGTTTTCGTAAAAACTTACATAACTTTTCTACCATGACATCTACAACGGGTTTCAAGAAAGAATCATTTTACATATGTCCTCAATAAATCGCAGATTAAGAAAATGTGCCTCACCTGTTGCTCGTTTGAAAACGGCTGGAACATTGCTGGTACTGATTTTATTAGAGCAGTGCCAAATTTTTTCCCTCATTTTCTAAGCTCCTTGAAGCTATCAATGCTACGGCCATCCCTCCATACTGGAAGTCCCTAATCCTTCAAAGATGACACAGTATTAGACCATTATCATGCTGCAATGGTGGTCTACAAATGTGTAACTAAGATATTTTTTTCTGAGACTGAGGAGGATTCTGCCTTCTTTTATAGCTCCAAATGAGAGTTCTTTCATAGAAAACAGGGAAATTGCAGATGATGAACTGCTCCCTCATGAAACTGGGAAGTACCATCATAGAAGAAGACTATCAGCCAGATCCTATGTAAAGGCTGATATTGCGAAAGCATTTGACCCTGTCAATTGGGATTCTATTCTTGATCTTGTAATGGCTGCTGGAGTTCCAATGGGCTTTGTTGGTTAGATAAAGGCATGTTACAACAGCAACAGCCTTGGATATGTCATATAATTCGCTATCAGGTCAGGTACTAGAACATGTCTCCGGACTTGAAGATCTAACTGTGTTGGATATATCGTCCAACTGCTTCTCTGGATATATCTCTAAAAAACAGGGGTGCTGGAGATTTCCAGGAGCATTTGCTGCAAATCCAAACTTGTGTGTGGAGTCTTCAACTGGAGTTTGTGGCCAGGAAAGTGTGCTGGTCGTGCCCAGTAACACAATTCAGGAAGAGATGATTGAAGTACCGATATTCCTGTCGGTATTCTTGCTAAGTGCTGTCATCACTTTCTACCTTAGTATCATCTCTCCGTTTTGTTCGGCTCATGCTAGAAGAGACATTCTCTAGACCAAGTTTTAATCCAGTGTAAGAGAATGAACCTCAGAGCGTATATTCATGCTGCTTTAGTCACAAATCAGCCCGCATTTTCTCCTTAGAACTCTTTGCTCGGAATATTACTGTTCAGTTAGTATATATGCCTTCATTACCTCACTATCAGATATTATATACTAGTGGTTTGGATGCGGAAACTTAGAATTTGATCAACGTAGAGTCAGCATTTGATGGCTTTTACTTATGCTGCTGAATTTGAACTAGAATAGGGATTTGATAGCTTTTAGTTTCGCTGCTGGATTCTATCTGTCACACCCCGATTCACAAGAAAAAGGGGCATGACATGGCCGTCCTTTTTCCAAAGGACGCAGCCTCAACATAACCAAAATACAACATATATACATCCACATATATATGTATAACAAAAAGGGTATTTGGTTACAATATCAGAGTATATCTATAATCCACAAAAGATCAAAACATAAACCTTTTAACTATGCACAAGTCATACCCAAAAATTTCACCACAAAAGTCCTCCCGAACGAACGCTCACGCCTATTCGCGACTCGCTGAAGAACCTGAAAGACAAGTAGATGAGAGGAGTGAGCTACCACGGCTCAGTGAGTAACACATTTCTTCTAAGCGGATCGAGAAATCACTATGCACATTTTAAAACACAAACACAACTCAAATACCGAAAGTACCAATGGTCGAGTCCATTAGTCAATCTCGTAAAACACGCATCAATGGTCTATTCCATTGATTAATCTCATCAAATCACATCGATGGTCCATTCCATCGACTAAACTCAAATCACACGTCAATGGTCTACTCCATTAACCAATTCATGCTCAAATGTCTAACCATGGTCACGCGTAACGCCCGTGACGAGACGACCAAGATTCCCCCTTGGCAAGGTCTCCACCTATTATTAGCCGTGGCTCGGCCCACAAGGATATCCTAGATTAAGTATGCGCATACCAACACACCCCTCGGGGTTCACGGTGACATTGAGCACCAACCACAAATCACAATATCCGGTAATCCAACGTCGAAAGAAAGTCATATCATAACTCAAGATTTGATATATATAAATATCAAAGCATTCTCCAAACCATTTCAAGATCTTTTCATAAAGAATTCCACAAACCATTTTCAACAACCATTCGAATTAAATTCGAAATATAACTCGATCTTTCAAATAACGAAATAGCAAAAGTAATAACTCGATCCTATTTTATGCAACAAAAGATGCATTTTATCAACTCATAAAGCATATAATTCACCATGTTTCTCAAAACATGAGTTTAAAATACAAAGAAGAAATAGTGTCACTCACCAGGGAAAAGCCAAAAATCAAATACGACGCTCACTCGAACCACGCACTCGGATTCCTAACAATTAATGGAAAAACAATATCAAAAGGCCGAGTAAAAGGAATATTCTTACAACGACTCGCCTAAACTAGGCCTATTAGTCGATAAAAACGACACCTACGCGCCACAAAAGCACACAAAAAGCAGAAACCCAACAATTTCAGCTAGGCGCGGTCCATGCGCCAACTTCGTCACGCCATAACTCCCTCCACAAATTTCCGTTTCAAGCCATCTTGCAGTCTTTAGAAAGCTCTTCTAACGTACAACAACAACCCCAACTCAGCTGCCCCAAAACAGAACTGAAAACGACAAAAAAAAAAAGGCTCGAAGCTACTGCCGCTACAGTACCAGACTGCGTCCCCAACTTCAAAATTCCGTTCCGGACAAACCACAAGCTCAAATCACGATCCGTAAGATGTTATAGCTTCACAACGTCCCAAAGTACCATTTCTATAAAAATATACAGCTTAACGACTCAAAAATCGGGCTTCGGCACACAAATATCCAAGAAATCCGAATTTTGAGCCCTAATTGCGGCGATTGCTTGAAGTAGGTGATTAAAAGCTTCGATTCCTTACCGGTGTTGCAAAACACACTTGAGTCGGCTTGATGAGGCGTTCGGATCACGAGCGCGCCAAAATTTTTCCCTTTTTCCTTTTTCTTTTCTTTTCTTTCTCTCTTCTCCCCTGTTTTTCGTTTCTGCCCTGCTTCTGCCGATACTCTTCTGTTTCTCTCCCTCTTTCTCTCTTTTTAAAACCCACGAAGGTTCCACAGTTCTCTCCCTCAGCCTCCCTTTTTTGACTTTTCAACCCTTTCTTTTTCTTTTCTTTTATTAAAGAGCCCATATATTACACTATCTGCACCTTCTCCTCTCGTTTAGAGTTCACTCTCAGTCAAAATTGCCTAATTGACGATTCAAGTACCTTTGCAGCATTATTTTATTCCGAAATGTCCTTGAGGAATGATGGCTGATCGAAGTATGGTTTGCTAATTGATTTAGCTAATGTCAAGGCTAGTTCAATTAACTATCTCCAATTACAAATGAACAGGCCATACTGATACGGTCAGTTTTCGAGCATTTTCAACTTTAAGGGGGGAATTGTTCTGCTAAATTCAGAGTAAGCTTAAGATTCTTTGTTACAAGATTGAACAAATTCAGGATTTTGAGGCAACACCAACAACCTGGACACACAGATACACATGTGCCAGCATTTAGACATGACGCACGGTCGAGAGAGAGAGAGAATGTCAATGGTTTTAATGAAATATTTTCAAATAGCTATCGCTTCACTACAGAACACCATAACTAGAGTTGAAGTTCATCCATGCAATCATTAACAGAAATATGCTGCTGTAGGAAGATTACTCTTTAGTCTTCTCCTAAATGGCACCATTGTCCTGGATGAATTTGTCAAAAGAGGGAACGTCTTCCCCAAACCCAAGATCCTTGAAGATATTCTGCATTAAAGACAAAAATAATAGTCATTAGAATGAGTCGTCATTGCCAATCCCTATATCAAAATTAAACTAACCAACCAAATAAATCAACTAACCGGATCAAGCTTATCTGCAAACATGGCCTTGTCACCATATACTTGGCAGCCCTCAGCAATGGCATTATGGTAGTTCCGGTAAGAGAACTCTCCTTTGACTGCCACAATATTGCTGCTGCAGGATTCATTCACTTTAGCTCCGATGGTGCTGAGGGCTCCAGGCAGACCCTGCTCGGAAGTGGGATAGGGAGTACTTGAATTAAGGCTTCGACTGTCATGTGTTGAAATCTGACCATGCAATGGATGAGGGTGAGTAGTGGTGGAAAGATAGTGTCTTGCAGCTGCAGTCTCATCTAGGATTTGCATATTTGAAGGTGTTTGGGACATCTGCACGATGAGTGAGGTGTCACTCTGATTAGGAAGAACTGGGTGTGCGATGTTATTCATCGGTGAAGTGAACCCAACAGATGGCACAGAAGCATAGAAATGGCGTTGAGCTGATTCATTCCCTTGCTGTTGGCAACCGTAGTTTTGAAGAAGTGGATTCGATTGCTGCAACGGTGCAAGTGGCTGTGATTGGAGCCTTATTTGGTACCTTGGGAGCGCATCATTATTTGGGAACTCAACTGGATTAGGCATCCTCATGCTACAACCTGTGCACGGCCGTCGAGGGGCGATCCTCATAGCTTGTGATGGATATTGAGCTGAAGCAGCATCGTTTTGGGTACCGCTGCACCCAATTAATGACGATGATGGTGGAGGAGTGGAATGGGTTGGATTGGCAAAGCCAGGGCTGTTAACGAGAGAAGAATGTGCACTTTGATGCTTTGAGGCTTCTTCTGTCTTCTTGGAGTTCATGCGGTATTTCTGCACAATTAACAAGCTTGATTTGATAAGCATTTCTCACGGAAGTTCATGGAATTAAATACAATTGTTAGAGCACTGATATGTTCTTCCCAATTGTTTGCTCTTGATCTTTCTGAATGAGGTTGAATAAGGGACTCTTACCTGAAGGTGGCTGGAGACATTTTGCCGAGTGAGATGAGGAACACCCGTTATTTTCCTCATAATTTGCAGTATCTTCTTAGGTTTGGCATCTGCATCACGTCATATGGGAACCCATCGGTCAGATCAACTATTATCTCACTCAAAAAGGAGAAGCCATATAAGAAAGCTACTTGAAAAATCATCATGAAACAGGTTCTTAAACACATCACGTACCATCGCTTCCAAGACTGTCGACGACCATGATAAACACTCGGTTTAGCTCAGATGTCCAAACCATACGGGGCTTCTTCCCTCGCTTTTAGTCTGACTTTGATCACCTTCATCTTCGCTGCTCCTTTGCAAGGTTTTAGAATTCTCTTCCTCATTCTCTGCCTGAGGATGGGTATCGTTAGATGTCGATGTGATCAGAGCACGCGGCATCTCTAATTCTTTAGTAGAATTGTTCCTCGACGATGGGTTGCTCCGAAGAACATGTTGCCATAGAATCTTGAGAGTGCTGATTTGAATCGGCTTCACTAGAAAATCACAAGCCCCACTTTGCACTCCTTTCACGACAGTGTCCTTTTCATCATCACTTGAAAACACTGGCAAAATTGAACAGAAACGTGGATATATCGATCACGTTACATTCCATAAATTCTCTTAGTCTCGCTTGAATTAATTGGCGTATGAGAACTTACTGACTACAGGCAAGGTTATCTCCATGTTAGCGATCTCGGTGAGAAGCTGAAGTCCATCCATCCCAGGCATGTGAACATCTGTCAAGACGATGTCGAACCCGCTCCTGTTCTCTCGAATCAAGGACAACGCCTCCTCTCCTTGCCGGCACTTGGTCACTGTAAAAAATACACCACATATATACGCAGATTCTCGACTAACTATGATCACAAGACGCATCCCAGAATTAAACTCTGGCGATTTGAATATCAACCCGCGATCAAGAAAGCACGAAACTAATTCCTCGACTACTTCGAGTGCAAAAGCGAGATTTCTCTCTTCTGCAGTTCAGTCACGATGATTAATTACACGCACCGCCAGTGGACAGCAGCAATCGACTCAGGAAACAGCATACCAACACACTGTAATTGCAGACGCGAAGATGAAGCAAGAGAAAGAGAGAAACACAGAAGCAGCGCAGCGAAGTTACCTCGGTACGAACAATCTCGAAGCATCTTCTCCAGAACGTGGAGACAGGTGACATTGTCGTCCACCACAAGAACCCTTAAACCCTTTGGGAACCGATCATCCTCCTCACCCGAAACGCCACTATTCTTGTCAGGGCTCATCACCCCTTCCATCGCTCTGTTTTTCTCCGACTGCTCTGTTTTTCTCCGGCCGTCACGCACGCTCTCTCCCTCTCTCTCGACCTCGACCCTACTACTCGGGGTGATGAAAGGGACTCACGACAGGGGAGAGACACGACTCAACACTGCTGAACAATATTTATATACCATGGCAAGCCTTGAGCAGGCCTTGACCGCAGGAAGGATCGAGCCGGTTTATTCCCTGATGAAGGCGCTCTGTTCCGGGCACGTATGGAGGAGAACGAGATGATTCGAAATAGGAAATTAGTAACCAGGAAAGGTAATTAACACCGGAGAGAATTTATAATCTTTGCATCGGAAGATCTTGCATTCACCTAAAGTCAAAATTTTCCTTGGCCTACACAACCGTTCATAAGGAAACTTCTCGGTAGCTCTGCGCGGTTCGCTCGAGGGTTACTTTCTAGGCAAGAAAGGGTCGAGACAGAGGGGATCCCTCCTTCCTCCTTCCTCCTTCCTCCTTCCTTATTTGTTATGGTCGAGCTCGCTCACCTTTTGCTTCTGCAGATGATCTGCCTGTCTGGTTTTCTTGATACGAGGTCCGAACCTGTTTGATAAATTTTATCAATCTGTCTGGTCGACTGATTTTCTTAAACAATATTTGAATCATTGAATTTTCATTAAATGAAGGTACCCCAGCTCGGGATTCTTTCCGCGATCATGTACAATTAGGAGGATAATAAACAAGAGATTAAGCTTCTGTTGCCAAATTATATACATTTTCTTTCCCTATGACTATTGCAACTCAAGTTTCCTAACATGTCCAGATGTTTTTAAACATGGTTAAAAAAAAATTCTAAAAATACTTTTGTGGCATGGTCGTGCCATCGTGCTCTATCACTTGTTTTCCAAATAAAGTTTAAGAACATGTCGATACCATGAAAAATCTCAAATTAGTGCATTTGCGATATATTTAACCCAAATTAATTTTTGATTATTAGGAACTCCAAATTAATACATTTGCAATAATTAGGTGTACAAATTTGCCTCAAATTAATTTTTGAGTAACAAAAATCCTCAAACTAGTTCAATTGTGATAAATTCATCTAAACTGATATGAATTTTCACATAAACTTGTCATATCGATTGAGTCATTGCCACTCAATAATTTCATAGTAAAATTTGACAGAAATTAACGCAGAGTAAATATATCATGAGCTTACCCATTTAGGCTTTTTCATCATATTAACCCAATAAGAAATGAGAAAAATCTTTTTTATCAAAAACAGAATTACAATCTTAAAGATTGAATCATTGAACAGAAATTATGGAGTTTCACTAGATATGGCTGACTTGGCCGGTCCAGACTCACCGCTCGATCCGGTTCAGCCAACCGAAGCTTCTTCTTCTCTTCCTCTGTCTGCATCGATAACTTCCAATCGAATTCATCTTCTTCTCCGTTCCGTCACTCCACATCCACCGCCGCTCTCTCTCTCTCTCTCTCTTCTCTCTCTCTCGCTCTCCGCTCCTCCTGAAACTCACCATGAATTTCTTCAACTCCGTCTTCTCCGACGACTCGGATCCCCCAAAACCCGCCCGACCCGAATCGCCTCCGGAGGACCACGATCCGTCGCGAGGAGGAGGAGAAGAAGCCGCCGCCGCTCCGGAGCCGGACCGCTCGTTCAATTCCCGGTGGGGCGGCCTGGGCGGCCTCGTGAAGACCCTCACGACCAAGTCCGAGTCCGTGCTCGAGACGTACCGCCGCGACCTCCAGGAGTTCGGGCTGGGCCTGCGGAAGGAGATCCAGGAGGCGCACGGCTCGCTGGAGAACGTCGGCCAAGCCATCGACGGGCTCGGGTCCTCGGTCATCAAGGGGACGGCCCAGATCATCTCCCAGGGCAAGGAGGCCATCCTCGCCGCCGATCTCGGCCCGGACCCCTCCGATCAGGGCCACGGCAACGCCGGGAGCGGCGGCGGGCACCAGTCTTTCGCGAGGTACAGTCGGCTGGACGCGCAGGTTCGCGCGATCCGGGGCGATGCCGGCACCTTCAGCGAGGAGCCGGAGGATGCGGAGGACTACGGCGGGTGGAAGTCGGGGTTCGATCTGGGGGAGAAGAGGGAAGAGATCGAGAGGTTGAGGGAGGAGGATGGGCCCGTCAGGGGATTCTACTATAGGCTAGTGCCCGGTAGCATCGACGGCGATACGTTCTGGCTTAGGTACTTTTATAGGGTGCATAAGCTCGAGCAGGCTGAGAATGCGAGGGCTAGTCTGGTGAAGAGGGCGATCTCCGGCGAGGAGGAGGAGCTGAGTTGGGACGTTTATGATGAGGACGATGATGAGGATGTCGACAGCGAGAAGGAATTGAAGAAAGGAAGTAGATTGAGTAATGCAGTGTCTTCTGCAGAAGTGGTTCGAATGGGCAATGTTGAGGATGGAAATTTGGGGGAAGCTGTGAAGAAGGAGAAGGATGGTTCTTCTGGGGAGGAAATGGAGTCGGCTTCGGGGATGATGCACAGCGTGGAATCAAAGGATGCCTATGGAAGGAAACAGAGGATAGAGACGATGAGAAAATTGGGAAGTTGGGTAGTGATCTGCATCGGACGGAGGTAGACATTGAAGAATCAAAAGAACAGAAGGCAGAGAATCAGGGTGGGGAATCGCGAGTTAGTCCAACTCCTGAAGTTGTCGGTGAGAAGGTGGAGAATGTGGGCGGTAGCAGTGAGGGTGTCGCTCTTGTGCCAAATGAAGGAAATGCGCCCGAAGAGGATGTGCATTTGGAAAAGGTTTCTGATGTAAACAGCAGAAATTCTCCGTCAGGACCCCAAGAGAATTCAGCCTCAAACACGATGGCTGAGCCTGGGAAATCAAAAGAGAGTAACCCTACTGCTGCACTGAGCAATCCATCGGCAGCTGAGGAGGAGGACCTTGGTTGGGATGAGATTGAGGATCTTAGCGGCATCGACGATCAGAGAGTCACTCCAGGTGGGACTCCTAGTGCAAGTAGGGATGATCTGAGAAAGAGGCTGAGTGTTGCAGAGGAGGAAGAAGACTTGAGTTGGGACATCGAAGATGATGATGATGAGCCTGCTGCCAAAGCTTGATCGGATTTATCGTTGTGTCTCAATTCCTCCTGACGTATTAAGGTTATGCAAAGTATGTTCCCAGGAGATGTTTCATTTCCAACTTCAATTGTTAGAGATGCGTATGTTTCTATGGAATTGTGTCGCTGGTATGCCTTGTTCAACTGTCATAAAACAGTGTTCATAAAATGGTTCTCTTTATCAATATATGCAGACATTGTTGATATAAAGAAAAACTAGTGCTTCTACGATTATATGGCAATATTGCCAAAATGGTCTAAACACATAAGAATTCAAAATCCAAGTTTAATGGGATATGTACTATAGGAAACAGGTCTTTGTAGGTAAAGCTTGCGCGTGGTTGTGCCATGCACACATAATCATGCGTAAACGGTACCCATTTTGTATTGATATATACTGATCGAAATTTGATACATGCGCATATGGTTAAATGAATTACTAATCACTTTTTAGGATTTTTAATTATGTGCCTGCATAGTTTTGATGGATTTCTAACCTATATAATTTAGGTACACTGCACAATCTAGATACACTGCAGAACTTTTCCATTGATGTGTAGAAATAAAGTTCTATTGCTTGATTAATGAAATTACTCTATGAATTTCTCGTGTATATAGCTTTGTATCATCATGTTCCAAGAGATTATATACATTGCAAATTCTTTTCTACAATATAAAGGAAATAAGAATATATCTATACATCAATATCAAATAGAAACTACAATTTCTATGGGATATATCTAGTAAAACTTCAACAAATGCCTAACACCATTGCAATTCGAAGGGTAAAGACCAAAAACCTAAATGGGCAAGGCTTGACTGACAACTTCATTTCAATCTGAATATGTAGAAATAACCAAAGAAAGCCGAAGTAATCACTTAGAATCATCTCACGTTACCATCGTACAATACAGCATAACTTCACATTCAGAGTGAGATGAAAATTTTGCACTCCAGACCTCATATTCAATATTGAACAAGAAAAAAGCGATGATAACCAAAACCATTTTTAACTTAGAAAATTCCTACCACAAAGCTAATTCAACGCTCAGAAAATCCAAAACCGGAACTAACACCATGCCTCTACAATTCGTTGCATCCGGGAGAAGAAAGGAAAATACAAGGACCGACTACTAGAGCCTTGTACGATCATCACAGCGATCGCAGAGGGAAGGAAGATGGAACTGGACAAGAGAGAGAGAACGCTCTTCTAGCAGCACCTAGGCCCCGAGTTTGTACATCGAAGGGAGGACTCCTGAGAGCAGGCGTGAAGCTTATTAGGTGGAAACCAAATTCCCTTCACAGCCAACGCTGGAGGTAGAAGAGGACTCTGCTATGTGGTGCCGTCCCTTCTGTGCACGCGGCGGAAGATGCTTGGTGGGTTTTCGTGCTCCTAAAGCCCACGGCAAGAAAACACCAGTGCCGCCGTTCTGGATCTTTTTGGGGCTCAAAATCATGGGGCTTACCGGGGCCAGCATTACCACAGGTGCTCGGAGGACTCCCCATTTAGGCATCATGTCGACTGCCTCGTAAGCACCGAGACCTCCGCTTGGCATGGCGAAAGGGCTCGGGTTGGTCGCTTGCCACAGAGTCATGGAGCCAGAAAGAGGACTCGATGGTTGGCCTTGGTTGCTGTCTGGTCGGACCCTGAAGAATGTGATGGTGACCCTCTTATTTGGAGAAGGGCACGTTACATGCCTTGCCATGTCAGCACTGTTACCCCTCATCACCAAAAGAGACCTGCAGAAAATATGAAAATGAGCTACCTATTCATCTCACATGAAACTCAGATACACTATTGTCACAAGATTGTTTTTTCATCTAAGTCGAAAGTGATTACGAGTATAACTGAAAGAGGAGTGAAGAGTATTGACCAGCTATCCATGAAGTATGTCTACTAACTACTCACCCCTCTTTCAATGGAAGCATGAGTGGTCCTTTATAGTTGCCTTCATTGTCACTAACAAGAAACCGGCCAAAAACCATGGTTGAATCAGAGAGGAGAAGAGATGATATGGGCTGATCCAAATGAGGAGGCTTCAGGAAAGGCTGAGAATACTCTTCCTGCATGAGAGTTACGTTGGCATCACATGCTATTCTCTCAACGATTTGTAGGAAACACAGAACAGAGAACTTGAAAAAACCATACTCAGCATATATCCTCCCACCAATCTCGAACCATATCTTAGATGAACACGTTGGGGCAGCGAAACAAAGTGTACCTCATCAAAGAAATTAATGATGCAACTGTTCGGCTTTTTGTAAACAGGAATTAGCTGCCATTCAACCAGATGATCTATGACACGTTCCAGAAGTGCCGGAATTGGCTCTATGTTACCTTCGAATATAACAGATTCATCAGAATGAACGTTGGAGAGCACTCCTTTTCTATGGGATAAAATTTATCCGAGCATGGCGCAAGTTACCTGTTTTGCTGTTGCATGTTCCTTCCTCCTGTATGTGTCCGAAAATAGGGACCCCAAACTGGATTAACTCTCGTTTGTTCCCCTTCATCTGCTTGTTGAATAAAATATAGGTCTCACCTGTAGGAATCGAAGATTTACTCAGCACGTCATAAGCAGAAAACCTTTCAGAACAGAATTGTGGGAAAACATGCAGTAATCATGGTATGGCTTGTTCTCTAAGTAGGTTAAACAAAGAAATTGAACAATCGAAGCTGCATCAAGTCATGGTGAGGTTACTGTAGACAAGGTAAAACCATAGAAAAAGCAAAAGCATCATTAGACAAGTTTAGTTGTGAATTGCCAGATTGAAACTCCTATCTTAAAGAAGGATTTCACATGCAGTGGCAATACGAGATGAAACCAGTTTGAAAGAAAAATCCCATGCTTAAAGCATGAAGATTTCGCCTCAGTCTATTCATTTCTAAAATTGCCATCCATTTGCAGCCTCTGCGGCTGCATCTATCTGTCTTGCACATCTTTTATCCTTATGCATGATGTCCTCTATTGAAAGATGAAAGTAAACTATTCAAAATAACCTGAGAGTTCTCCATTTTGACCAGCTGCACGGAGGTCATTGACGAAATGTGTCAGCTTCGAGAGCTCTGAATCGGTGAAAACGTTCTCATATAGCTTCAACCCTTTCACGACATTGACCTGCCAGTCGAAGTTCGTTTCCATCAGGCATCGAAAGCCACACTATTTTTTTTAACATGTACTCCTTAGCCTAACCCATCTGAAATTCCTTTTCAACGAAAAGAATGTAATGTGCTTAAATTATGAAAGAAAATGGACTCGCCATATGCCCTTTCACTGGCTCCTTGGCAGTAAAACCTTTTGTCAGCTTGATTTGAGCTGCTCGGGCTTCGCAGAGTTCGTGGTTAGAGCATATCTCGAGGTTCTCCAGTGCAGGCTGCATCTCATGGGATCCTGCCATCAAATTAAAGGAACGTGGTCGATTAGCCATCGTTACCAAAGCACGCATTTTTTTTTTAATCTTCCGGGGTACATACAGAGTTTGCAGAAGCTATAGTGTTTCACAGCATTAGTATTTCACAGCATCGATACTAATGAATCAGTTTCAGGCATTTAGCAGTCGCAAAAGCAAAAATGCCTGCTAAAGACAGCAAGAAGATCCCTTTTTTCCACCTTTCAATCCAGTGCACAAAGTACAAAACGGCAGCAAGGAAAAAGATAAAAAGAATATTTTCCAAGAAGGGAAATTTAGTACATCGCAGGTTCACCTAACTCGGCACTCAATTCAAAAAACACCTGCAGGGGACGATAGAAGGTCAAACGGAGGTTGGTGGAGAAGGCTAGACGGTCAGATCTTTGGATGTTCGGTTGGGAGTTAGATCCGTGGGTGTTTTTCTATTATATTTTAAGTTATGCTGATATGAGATGCAAAATAAATATTTAAAAATATACCTTTGCATTTTTAAATATGCACATGCACATGCACATGCACTAAGTAATTAAGTTATACAGATATAAGTGCAGGCCACACTCTTTTTGTTCAAACACTTAACTTGTTAATATTTCTTCTTTTGGACTTATATTTAACCAATCAAAATAAATACAAATCTCGGCTAATCAACATCCACTCCAAAAAAAAAAGATATCCATTTGTCATTCGGCATGCATTATTCTAGCGAATGTAATTTACAATACAAATACCAAGAGGGATTAATTGAAAAAACCTCCCAAGGAAAAACGTTAGTGGGTAGAGTATATATATAAAAGCTAAGGAAGTACCCAAAAACATGAAAGTTGACGTTTGGGTGTCTGTCGGCGCGTCATTTCTAGTCCTACGCCAACATCCCTCTTTTTTCCCATTTCTAGGCGGGCCTTTCGCCAAATTTTCGGATTCGGGTTTGGGGCCCATTTTACATTCTAACCCGCTACCTACCCAACCACCCACCCACCCCACCCCACGACCAAAAGACCAAACCCTCGCCGGTCAACACACGGGACAAAAGGGCACCCCCAGACGGGTGGGAAAAACAGAGACGCCCCGCGGGCCCCAGCGAAAGGCCGAGAAACTCTCCCAGATCTAACCGAGATCAGACGGTCAACGATGCGCAGCCGCCCACCCCGAATCGACACCATCGCCGCACGCATCTCGACGACAGCATCCCCACCCGCTCGTGAAAACCTCGGGAACATAACCTAACCTTAACCTTAAATTTTTTTTACCTAGGACTTTTTGCCCCATTCCCACTCGCTGCGCTTTGTCTGTCGTTTCGCCGACCCCGGCCTCCTCTCCGGCGCCGTGCGGCCCCCGTCTCATATTTAAAGAGAAAAAATCTCGCCCCCGCAACGTCCCGTCGTTTCCGTTCCGTTTGATTTCTAAATTCATTTCGAAAAATTGTTTTTTTTAGCATCGGAATAATTTTGGAGTTGAGAATATTTAACTTTACTAGGGGAACGAAATTCCACCAAATTGCGAAAGTCCCCCACCCGAATCCAAGGACCGAACCATTTGCTAGACCAAAACAGATCATGACCCCGACCCACCACTGCCGGGCGACATGTTGAACACATGGTGGCTCCCGGGGTATCGAATCTTTGGATCCGGTTCCTCCTGGGAGCAACAACGTGTTCGATTTCTCCTCCTCGGTTTGCCCCCCAACACACATGAAAATTTGAAAGAAACGCACACTATTATTAATTTGCTGAAAAAGAGAAAATGACAGGTTATAGTTTAATGTCCCGTGGTCGCCGTATCATCGGCATGTGGCGGCCTTAATTTCTTCTCCCCTTTTTTAAATCCCAGAAAAAAAAAATGAAAAAATTGAAAAAAAAAAGGAAAATTGAAAATTGAATTAGCCCGATTCCCTTCTCGTTTCATTTCCGGTTTCTACCTTTCCTTTCCTTTCTCGGCGGCCGAACGGAACGGCGAGGACGGCCAGCTGAAAGCTTTTCTGGGAAAGGTAATTGGGAGATCTATGAACCGTTTTTCCATAAAGAGAGTCGAACCAAGATTCATGGAAAACGCTTGGCTCGATTGGTCAAAAGGCGAAGAGGATCGCTTTCTTCCGGACGTCGAATTTCGAAAACGGGAAGAGAGGATCACGGCTACGTCCGTGTTCATACGACTTTCAGGTGACGTGACGGCGACCGGAAAAAGTTGATCTCGTCCGTGAACGGCGGAGTTCTACCGACTAGCGCCGTCGGAAGGGGAGGGAGAATCGACTTACCTGAATCAGTAATGTCGCTGTCCGGCGAATCGTCCTCCTCCTCCTCCTGCTCCTCTTCCTCCACGTCGATGACCTCGCCGTTGGCGCTCCCGTCGCAATTGCTCTCGCTCCCCTTCTCGCCGTCGACGGCGGCCGCGGCTGTCTGTTTCTCGCCATCCGCGCGCGCCTCGTCCTCCTCCTTCGCGTCCTCCACCTCCTCCTCCTCCTCCTCGGCCGCCAGGCCCTCCTCCGGCTCCTCCTCGCCGCCGCCCGCCGCCTCCTCCTTCCTCCTCGACGCGACGCGGTCCAGCTCCACCGCCACGTCGGCGATCGAGTGGTACTTCTGCATCTGCAGCACGGGGATCCAGTTCATCCTCCGCCGGTGCACCGCCGCGAACACCACCTCGTACTCCGCCCGCCCCCGCCGAGCTGAGCCAGGTGGCCGCACAGCGCGTCGATGATCGCGTTGGCCGCCGCGAACTCGCCGCGGAACCACGCGACGACCGAGTCCCGCGCCAGCGCGTCCGCCGCCAGCATCGTCGGCGGCTGCTGCGGCAGCATTGGCACCAGTGGGGCCGCCGCCGCCGGGGCCCTGTCCGCCGTCGTGGGCGACGCGGGACCTACTACCGCCATCGGCATCGGGCTGCGCAGCTGGCTGCTACGGCTCCTTCCGCAGCTTCGCGTCTCCGTTATGGAAAGTTGAGATTTTGGGGTGGGTTTTCGGAGTGTTTCGTTGGGAATTTGACCGAAATATGGGGCGATTCCACTTTATATATCGCAGAAACAGGAGGGTTGAAGGAGAAGGTGGCGTGGAGCTCAAAGGAGGGTGGCCTTTTTCTTTATTTATTTTTTTCATTTCCATTTCTTTTTTTTTTCTTTTTTCTTTTTTTTTTAGGGGGGGCCGGAATTTATATTATGGAGGAGTTCAGGGGTGGGAGTGTGGTGTGGGGAGCTCCGTACGTGCCCGGGCGGGCCCCACGGGGATGACATGGCGGCCATTGAAAAGCCGGTGACGTGGCAAGGAAAAGGCATTGGGGGCGTGAAGGTTTGTTAGGCCGGGATCGAGCTGGAGACCGCCGTGCCGCCGGCGTTGAGAGGAAGGTGCGGGGGTGGGTGGGGAGCGAAATTACGGGAGTCGGGTGAGCGGAGCGTACAGATGTGGACCGGCGGGCACGTGGAAATTCGTCGTCTGGTGAGATTTATAAAAATCATTTTAAAAAAAAAAAAAAAAAAAAGAGGCGTGAATATTTTTCTTTAATCGGCTAAAGACACGGCGACGTCGAAAGATTCGAAGGACTCGAAAACACCATTTCTTTAATCGAACAGGAACGCGTCATTTCGAGCCCGGAAGTAAATGCAATCGCACCGGTGATCTAGTGTGCCATCAGCGTGCATTAATCTACGGTACGTCGCGTGTTGCTTGCTAAGAAAACCACGATGCTCGGAGGGAGCGACACTTCTTTTATCATCGGACGTACACATCACGCATGCCGAATGGTTTGACGCGCAATCCCCCTTCCGGGCTCCTTTTAATATTACATTTTCGACCGGCTTTCTTAAAACAGGACTTAGGAATATAATCACGCGCGACAATTCGGGCGGCCTCCTTCCGTTTTATTTTTTTATTTTTATTTTTGCGGTCGGTACGTGTATGATAGTCTGGAGTGTTTTCGCCGCTGGAAAGCGAGTCCAAAAAGAACTTCGGATTTTCCCACTTTCGCCAGGTCACGAATCTCGTACCGATGTCGCCGCCCCCTCGTAGGGTTTTTTTTGGCGTCGAGCTCTCGAGACGCGCATGAGGAAACCAGCCCCCTGTCCGTCCAATCATGATGCTTGTTACTTTGCGGGTAAATGAATGCCTTGACAAATAAGCAAAAATAAATAAATAAAAATAGATAAATATAGGGAGAGGGAAGGGAAAAAAAGGACATAATAATGGCTGCCAACGAATGGTCAGGAGGGGACTCCCCCCACTTATATTCTAACCACGAAATTACGACCTTTGCAAGATCGATTTAATGAAGCTTTCGCACGGAAAAAAAAGTCGTCATCGTGCACGTTTTTCAAACGGCGGAATTCAAAGGGGAGGAAATCCGACGCCTGATGAGGCACGACGAGTTCGAATGAAATTTGTCGAGGGCTTAAGCTGCTGTGTTAAGGCGTTAATTGATTTCCACATTGATGGGGACACTAAAAAAAGCCGTTGTCCTAAGGGGGGCGGCATTATTCCAATGGAATATTCCTCGAAGTGGGTGGTCGCTGCTTCGTATGGTGAAGCCTCGTCTTTTTTTTTTTTTTTTTAAATTCATTAAGAAATATACGTGAGATTTTTAAAGGGTGATCCCGCATACCTATTTCCCCTCTTTTCATATGTTTTTAGGAAGTGAGCGAAATCGTCGCGATTACTAAATTTTGACGTACGAACTCAATTCATAAGAATACAATTCGCATTTCCATTCTTTTCCTACGATCTGACGACAATCATAACTGAAGTTTGCAATCGCTAAGCCTCTATAGAATTGCCTATCACCATCTACGGAACTAGTGTATATGTCTGATTCCCCTCTTTTTTTCCCTTTTGGGCCACGATATTTTTATTTATTTATTCATTAATTAATTGTGGCAGGGAAAGAAATGCCGGCGAATGACGATCTGCGGAGGAAATGCCGAAAGAAAAGGATGTTTCGGTCAAATCGATATTTAAAAGAGAGAAAATAAAAAAATTAAATAAATAAAGGAGCCCCACGCCCAATTTGCGAAAAGGTAGGAGGAGAGGGGGGGAAAAGGAGAAAAGAACCAAGGGACGGCTGAGAAGGAGCCACGTCGCCAGGTGGGACCCATCATCACGTTCGATGGGAGGAGGAGGGGGGCGCGGCGGGTCCCACCGGTGGCTGTTGCGCCTTCCTCAATCGTTGGCTTATGGGCGATGGCGATGTTGGTGAGGAAGGGAAGGTGTTAAGAGGTGGGGCCCAGCGGGGTTGGCCACCGAGGAAGCGCATTTTCGCACATGCCGACGATGCCCCTCCCCCCACCACCCGCTAACGACGCGGCCCCAAAACCACCACGCCTCCCGGCTCCGGCTCCGGCGCCGGCCCCGGCTCCGGCTTCGGCTTCGGCTGAGCGCCCGACTATTTCGAGCTTTTTCTTTCCACAGTCGTCGTCGTCGTCTTGCTTTTCCCCGTGAATATTTTAAAATAAAATAAAATAACAAATTGAAAAAGGCATTTACTTTACTTTTCTCGTGCGTTTTATCTTTTATCTTTTTCCCTTTTTTATTTTCCTTTTTACGTCCCGCGAACTCTCCCGTGACTACTACAGCCGTCTTCATGACGTCCCCGCGCCCGCTGTCGGCCACCTAACCTTTCGCCGGCTGGGGGCAGCCGCGTCACCGCCGGCGTCGACCGTTTCTCCGCGTGCTCGCGCGCCATGACGGATGTTTGACCGTTCGGAGTCCTTTGCCGTTTTGCTCTGGAGTCTAGAGAGTAGCCATCGTTCTCCGTCTGGTCGATGATTTCGTTTCGCCTTGCCTCCCCCTTCCAGTAACTTCATCTCTGTGCGAGTGTGAACGCGACGGCGAGAGAAGGGCGGCGCGTGCTCTTTTTGAAAGCGAAATGGCGAAGTTCTAAATCGGCGCGCGCAACTGCATTAAAGTGAGATACGTAACGCGGTCATGATAAAATTTCTATAAATTATGAAAAATTCGATGAAAATTCATCTATCGACGTCTACGCATTGTCCAAATTTCAGATTTTTTAAGAGCTATAGAAAAGTTCGGAGTGTGTCACGCTGCCAAGTTAATATAAACGTGATGATCTCTTCGCGATTGATCGGGTATCCAAGAAAAATAAGATTCCCCTTCTCATTGAAAATAATTTCATTCTCTATACCATTGACGATTTCAGCTCACATCATACCTAAATGAGTTTGTCTTTAGTTTAGAAGTAATTTTATAGATTGCAAAAGGTACTTATATAGAAGAAAAGGTACCGAAGGGGTCTAGCGTCTTTATTCTGAATTTATGTACAAAGTTTGTTCCTTTTCTCATCGAGTTAATCTTTTTTTAAGTACTCTAGATGTCATAGGAATATGAAGAATAAGGCTGGCCATCGATTAAAAGAATTAATAGATACTTCTTTTCCACAGATAACGGCACCACTTAAAATGATCCGAATTTAAATAATGAGTTTAAATTGAGCGAATAGAGTTTGGGTCTTATAAGTTTCACTAATGACACGATTTAATCCTCTTATTTAGGCATGAGCATCAATCCGGGGTCAACCCAGGACCAACCCTGGATTGGCCCAACCCTGCCGGTCCTGATTCGATTCCTAAGGAGATTGGGTCGGTCTTTGGTCCTAGAATTCTTGGACCAGCACTATACGGATTAGTACTCGGTCTTAAGAGTTCTTGGTCAATCCAATCCAAACCAACCCTGACTATATATATATAATTTTTTTATATAGAGAAAACCTTAAAATAAACGACGTCAACAACTTTTTTTTTTTTTGTCGTCGCGTCAACAACATTAAACAACTCTTTAGTGAAGAGTTCAAGTAATTTTACATTGTTCTTTAATAACTTAGATTTTTAAAGTCTTTATGGCGTCAATAGTTATAATTTACGAAGAGGAAAATGTTTTTGTAAGGATTCATCACGTCATCCAAAAAGGCATAAATAGCTAATTATGGCATCATTCTCTAGTATTCGTTTTCTTTTGTCTTATTTGTCCTCTTAGTCTTCAATTTGCCAAACTCGAAAGAAATAACTTCTCTACTTGCCACTCGACACTTGCCTCGCTCGCTTTGGATCACTCGTGCCGCTTGGCACTCGATGTTTGCTTGACTTGTTACTCCCTGCTCGACATTCAATGTTCATTCTATTTGACGCTCACCCCACTTAACCCTCACCGCTTGCCTTTCTTAGCTGGCCTCACTCATCATCAAACCCAATAGGTTGGTACAATCCTTGGTTGCCCTTTAAAGGAGTACAAAAAATAAAATAAAAAATTATTGATTGGTCTTGGGTTGATAATGATACCGACCAAACCCATTGAGTTAGTCCGGTCCTCAATCATTTTTTTAAAGAGTACAAAAAGTGAAATAAAAAATTATATGTTGATCCCGAGTTGACTTTGGAACCGGACCGAACCCATTTGGTCAGTTCGGTTCTCGATCTTAAAAATCGAGTAACCCTAAAATCGAGAACCAAAGATTGTGGGTTGTTGATTAGGGTTAGGGGTGGACCGGCCTAACCCATACCATACTCACCCCTACTCTTATTTGTACAATCAAGTTCTTTATTTCTATAAATTTGTTCAATCATATCTTTCTGCCGATGACATTGCTTGGTCAAATTTGCGAAATGACATCATTGGTGGGGGCACATGAACGAAAAAGGACAAGAAGGAGAGACGAGCGGCAGCACATATGTAACTGTCTCGCATGACATGAATATAAGGAATCTTTACTTCGATCAAGAAGTTTACCCACAAGTAACAACCGTCCCGCGCCATCTCTTGACTCGCCGGATGGACCTATTTTAAGATTGTTCCGAACAAAAGAAAAAGAAGACCCTTTTCGAGTAACAAACATTAATCTACGGCTGTGCTACCTTAAAGTAAATCTTGCCTTCATCAGCACATCTACTCAGCGACGGATCGGTGACCAAAATGAGCTGGTCGGTGCTGGCCAATCATTGCAGGGTATAAGATACCCTCCTCCCAAAAGGGATCGAGCATCAATCAATCAACCAGCTGATCCAATTATTCTTTTAGAGAAGCCAGCTTTTTACTATCTAAAAACCCATTAATTCGGAAATCTGAAAAGGAACTCCGGCGAAAGCTGCTTTTTTTCCATTTCTTCCTCCGATCCATTTAAAATCAAACAAAATCTGATAAAAGGGCTCGATGCAATGCTTCCATCAGCCTCTTTTTCCTCGCATTTTTTTTTTTAATCATTCTGAAAGGGAAAATTAATCAAAAGGGGAGAGGAGGAATCGGCTTTGGATGCCAAAGGGAAGAAGAAGGCACGGACGAGGCCTTCGCCTGGAAAAGGAACCTTCTTCGCTTTCGATGTTAACTTTGACTTTAGCTTTTCGCCGCCAAGATTCCCCAAGGTGACAAGCAGAATCCACCTGCGAGAGAGGGAGGCCACGGCGAGGCCTCAGATTCTCATTCATGTGGGAAGCCCATCTCGAGCCGAGCCGAGCCGAGCCGAGCCGGCGGCTCGAGCGGGATTGGCTTTTTGACAGGGAAAGAGTCAAGTGGGGTGAGCGGGCATAGGAGAGGTGCTGTACTGTGCTGTGCTGTGCTCTGTTTCATCGATGTTTTTGCAGTCGAGGCTCGCCCGTTCCCACCATCAGTGGCGAACCATTTTCTGTTTCGCTTTTCGTCATTTGGGTTAAACATGATTTAGAGGATGTTTACGTGGCAAGTTGTTGCCGGTTAGGACACTGCTGCATCCGTTGACATCGGCGTCCGTGTCTGAACACGGACGCTTGAACGGGACATCATGGAGGGGAGGTTCTGCACGTGTGGCGCTGGAACCGGGCTCGAGTCATGCAGCAAAACGCTTGGTCTTCCTTCGTTTTTAGGGACATGAAAGCGTCTCCTTCTCTCTCTCTCTCTCTCTCTCCTTTTGGTTCCATTATCTTTGGCTGAAGGGGGCAAGGGGGGGAATCTCGGTCATCCACCATTGAAATTGCTGTTGATCTCCAAAGAATCTTAGCAGAAGCCAACCCCGCCTTTCTCTCTCGGTCTCTCTCCTACTCCCACAGCATCATCTCTCTCTCTCTCTCTCTCTCTGTGGTTCTTTTCAACTTTCTAGGATGACTTTTTATTCGTTGGACTAGATATCTTTTTAGGGTTTTGGGGAACGACACACGTAATAAATCTAAAACAGTAGAGGAAGTCCACACGACTCGTGGGACAGCGAAGGCTCGGTGATTTCCCCTTTTTGGAAAGGCAACCCCACTACATGCTCGAATATATCAAGTTGTGGAACCACCAAAGGGACAAGGGCATGGATAACAATAAATTTTTACGACTTTTTGATGCCATTTTGGGACTTGATCGCACTCGATGCTTAAAGTTTATGGCTTTCCATGCAATTTCTCCACTCGCAGATCCACGTCATTTTAAAATAGTCAGAAATAATCAAGAATTCATCGTTGCGTAATTTATTTTGGAGCATGATCATAGACTCAAGTAGTTGATATGAAACCTAATTCGAAACAAGAGGGTCGAACCATACTAGAAATATCTCTCTAGCGGTCATCATGAATGTAAATCTCTCAAGAACTTCTCGCATTTCTCGTGGGACCTGGGGCATTACCAAGCCGATCATTCTATTGCATTGTTCTTGGCGCATGGATCAGCATAAATCAAACAACCCCGTAGAGTAATGTGGTAACCAATTATCATTTATTTATTAGCTACACGAGATGAAGCCATCATCACTTCGGCATATCAATAGCAATTAGATGATGCCATCCCATGTACTTGTGCTCGAGGCGAGCCGAGTCAATGTCTAATACCATTTGTAATGGCT
The DNA here is from genome assembly GCA_014182395.1 of Eucalyptus sp. ANBG9806169. Lineage (NCBI taxonomy): Eukaryota > Viridiplantae > Streptophyta > Magnoliopsida > Myrtales > Myrtaceae > Eucalyptus > Eucalyptus sp. ANBG9806169. Next base: position 14,471,368 of record CM024580.1, read on the forward strand.
AAAACCCTAAAAAGAATACTCGAGTAAAAAGGGAGAATTATTTAAAAGTTATAAACATATCGCAATTGTATCAATTCAATCATAAACATTTTAAAATTATGTTAATTCAGTTCATTTGTCCAATTTTAGCAACGAATGATGAAGATATTTTTTAATAATATTTTATCTTTTTTTAATTTTTCTTTTTTGTCTTCTTTTTCCTGTTTTTCACACATAATGGCCGGCCACTGTTGGTGAAAAAAAGGAAAAATAAGAGAGAAAATAAAAATAAAAAGGAAAATACAAATAAAAAATTAAATATTAATAAATATTGTTTGTGGGTGAAAATAGGAAAAGAAGTGAGAAAATACAAATAGAAAAGGAAAATAAAAATAAAGTATTCATAAAAAGAAATATTATTAAAAATTATTCATGTCAACATCGGATAACTAGACAAAAATCGACTGGATGATGAATTTGCGCTATTGTAAAATGTTCATAACTTAATTAATAAAAAAAAATTAAAATTGAATCGGTACAATTTCAATAGATTTAAGATATTTTCTTGATATTTCTTCCCGTGTGAAAACCTTGGACCGACTGTTTGGGCATATGTCACTCAGCACTTGCTGTCGCGACTCCACGTGGAGGTGTGATGCATCATCACACAGCGGCAACAAAGACGACGAAAAGTTTAGCACACCAACGTTTGGTGCTTATTATAATATTGGGCGAAAAGAAATGCACGAAATCGTCAAGCGTCAACTCGCGACTTTCTTTTAAATTTTTCCCAGAGGTCGAGTTGGAATTCGTGTGTCCAAGCAAAAATAGTGGGGGCGACGATGATGTGGACGGATCGTCTGGACGTGAGGGGGGGCGCGGGAGGCTCTTTCTCGTGCCATCACGTTACATCAGTTGGCGTGAAAGTTAGGCTTCGGGGGATCAAGACTCGCGTGCCGTCGGATCCAATATTGAAAGAAAGGGAAGTTCTCTTTTCGATGACATCTTCTTCCGCTTTGCCTTTTCTATCGTCTTCGCCTACATCTTCCGTGCATTGGTGGCCGAATGGACTAGTGGATCTGATTCGTCCGGGAGCGCAAGGGTCGTCACCATCACCTTGATATTTAGACGAAAGCACCGCGAGCATTCGAGAAGTCGGTTTTGTCTTCACGTAGCTTTCGAAGCGAAACTTACGTGCGCATCTCGAAGTGACGGGCGAAAACCGGCCTACCGATCTTTGTGATTAACAAATGTTTTGTATGATCCGGCCAAACCCATTTGAGGGTTTCTTGCTTTTCCTTTCTTTTTTTGTCACGGAAAAGGATATGCAAAGGCGGCCCAATTGGTGATGCAAATCTCCACTCGTAATTATCTCGATGGATATGCTCGATGGATATTCCTAGAACGCGGTTTTAATAACTATTCTCGAGATAAAACATCGGAACATTTGAATAAGAAATGGTTCTACAAAAGTCTAATTAGGTCAGATGCATGAGCCCGATGTATTTCTGTCTGGCGGTGTCATTTATTTCTTCTCAACTTGGTGAGCATGATTAATGGCTATTGGTACGATGGTGTCTGAAGAAGGCGTGCAGGTCGGCTGACTTCCGGGTTTTTCCTTCCCCCACCACTTGTTTTCCCAGGAGAAAAATAAGATGTTCCATACGATAAACAAAATTTTACGAGCCGGATGACGTTATTTTTTCCTTTATCAAAAAAATATTTCGACTAACCCGCGAGCCATAGACAGAACGAGTCAGAAGGTACGGAAAATCCAGGAAACGATATCGAATTCGATCTAAACGAATGGGGTTGAGGTTGCAGCCAGTGCCGCTTGAAGAAAACTCTAGAGGAAGGGCGATCTGACTTTGGTGATCGAGGGCGGCCCTTTCCACAAGTGAGATGTCGCTGACGTTCGTGCGAGTAAATCTATTGCACACTAGCCAAACAACGCTTTCTTTAGTCAATTCATGCGTCGATCTGCAAGGCTTCCGCATAAGTACAAAAGCCAGCAAGCCGTCACGGAGAGAGCGACCGTCTGTACATTTGTTAATTCACCGACCCCAGAGAGCATTCCCGCGCGAGTCCCGGTCGCGGACAGACCGTCCACATTGACATTAGGAAACCCCGATGCGCTCATGATTCGTCGTCCTCAAGAGGTTAAAATATACTCGGCCGTGACGAAAGCTGACACAGAGATTGGGAGAGGGAGAGGAGGAGGGATCGCAATTGTAATACAGCGACCGTCATTTTTCAGTAAACAAACCGTCAACTATTGGCGTGCACGTTTTCGAGTGTCTCCCGGCATATAGAAATCTTCCTCGAGCTATAGTCCGGGTTTGTAGCAAATTTATGTCATGAGAATGCAACTTTTAGGTGATATAAGCAATGGCATTGCTTGTTTTCGCAGGACCTTTTGCGAATAGCGGTGCTAAAATGGGAGGTTCCTTCTCCAGACCCAAGCCAGTGATTTACGGGGAGAATCGTTGAAAAGTCCTAAATCTATTGTATTTGTGTAAGTTTACTACTAAACATTTAGACGATGCCAATTCAATCATAAATTTTTGACCTAATGTCAATTCAATCATTCTAACTAATTTTGGCCAAATATTACTAATGTGAATGCTAGCCAACTTATGTGATACCGTCAATATTGACGTGAATAATTTTAAATAATATTTTAAATTTAATTTTTTTTTTTTTTTTCTCTTCCTTCTTCTTCCTTTTGCCGATGACCGACCACCAGCCAAAGGCGATGGTCGGGTTGGCTTCGCCTGGGCAAGGCTTCCCGCCGCTTGCTATAGGCGAGGGCTCCCCTCGCTAGATCTAGTGAGGCCCAATGAGGTTCGACCTCGCACAAGCTAGATCTAGCGAGGCCGACCCTCAATGGGCGCCAGCCTTGCCTAGGCCAAATCTAGCGAGGGAAGCCTTCGTCGGGGCTCGCCTTCACCGGGGCTCACTCTTGCCCAATCAGGCCTTGCCTATGGCGGGCAACAACAAGCCTCACCCAAGCAAGGCCAACTCGGCCATGGCCAGCCATTGCCTTGGCAAGTCACCACCAAAAGGAAAAAGAAGAAATGAGAAAGAAAATATATATATATATATATATATATATATATATATATATATATATATATATATATATATATAAAAAAAAGTATCCATGTCAACATCGGCATATCACGTAAGTCGACTAGTATTCACGTCAGCAATATCCAACCAAAATTGGCAAAATTTAAATGTTTATGACTAAATAGACACTAATAAATAAATTTATGAATTTTTGGCACTTTTCCCACAATTTATGGGATGAGTGCCTTATGTAATTTAGATTGTGAGTAAATAAATGAAATTTTCTCGGTCGGCTGATTTTACAAAAATATTAACTGATAATCGTTTTAGGGAAAACCATTGACTTTAAGATTGTCAATGTTACTATTGATTAAGGATAATTAGGACATTTGAGTTGCTCACCGATAGGGCTTCTAAGTTTACGAACTGTGAAGGAATGTTACGATCATGAAGTTAAGTTACTAAGAAAGAAAAGGTTGAGGATAAATTCATGGGGATAATGATTATTGTGAAAAGTTACAAAGGTTAGGATATTCATTCGTACAACACTTTGTGGTAAATTATTACACATTAAGGATGGTTATTGTCTCGTCATTTACAAGTACTAATAGAAAAATTACAATTATTGAATCCAATTACTAAGCATGTTATCACCACTTACGATGCGTTTGTTTTGCAAAAAATGAATTATTTTGAAAATATTTTCCCAAAAATGATCTCTTATAAGTCTTACATTAACGAATAAATGGAAAATATTTGTATCATTCACAGAAATATTTAGACATAAATTATTGTTAATAATAAAAATATTTTTCATTGATTGATTATTTCAAGCGATATAAGTAATTATTTTTTCTATTGATTTGTGTATAGATTATATAACCAAAGTATGGCGTTTCATGAATTATTGTCCCCATAGCCAAACCAAGGGGAAAAGCGCCACAAAAGCTTTAGACCTATTGCAATGATGTCAATTTAGTTATAAACTTATTGTATTAATGTCAAGTTAGTCCTATACCTCATATTAATGCCAATTTAGTTCTAAACTTTTTGATCTAATGTAAATTCAATCATTTCGGCTAATTTCAGTCGAATATTGCTGACGTGCACACTGACTAGCTAACACGACACAATCGGTGCTGACAAAGATAATTTTTAATGATTTTTTTGGAATTTTTTTGTTTCTTATTTCTTGTCTCTTTCCTTTTTTTTTTTCTTTTTTTTTTTTTTCCCTTCTCCAAATGCCCCATTTGTTAGGGAAGGCACAAGTGACTAGAAATGCTGGAACAATTGCAATTAGAACAAGCTACTAGTGAAATCGCCTACCCTACTGAGCGAGCATTCACCATGCATGTAAGTCCCAAAAAATCAATGTTGATGGTACTAAGGCAACATAAGGAAGCAACAAAACAACAACGAAGACGTTGCGGAATGAAGTAGGGGAGAATGTCACGAACCAAAGTGACATGGATTCTCTCGTACTTTCGTAACTTGTGAGTGAAGTTTGGGGTTATTAGGTGAATAGTGATGATGTAGAAAGGATAAATACAACTAGCTCATGGGAGTAGCGCTAGGACAATTGGTGCTAGTAGTTCTGCGATAGAATAGTTATATCTCTATGGAACTCTGAATGCGGGGTTGGCCTCCCATGTACAAACTTATCAGGGCTGATACTACTCTCCTGAAAAGGCCATGGCAAGCTGAAACCAATTGTCATGTTTAAAGCATTTTGCTATATTGCTCGATGGACTAGACGTTTAAACTAAGCTAGGCATGGTACGATTCGATAAGAGGATGCGATTCGCCGTATTATTCTTAGGAACAACTAGAGAAGGAAAGTTGGGCCGGTGCTCTCGTCTCGCCAAGCGTTGCATGGGCTATTCCATAACTAAGGAATTGCCGCCCCGTGACACATGCAAAATAGTATGTATAATTGGCTAGTGGTCATGATAAATCCATGGATTCAAGTGATTTTCTTAGATGAAATTCTTTTAAAAACTTACATTTATAATAAATTTCTCTACTTTAAATGTTAGTAATAATGCCAATTTTCACTTTTAGATCCATAGTCTTTCGGGTGGTTGTACTTTTGCCCTCGAATTATGGAAGAATTGATTTTAAGAAAGACTCAAATTCCCATTCAATTTATGATGGTTATAGGCTTCACTCAAGCCTATCAACTAGGGGTATAAGGTGAACAGCCGATTGATAGGCTTGAGCGAAGCTCTGCTCACCTTGCAGTGGTTTTGAAGCCACTCTATCTCACCTGAAGCGCAAAAAACTATTATACTCCTCTACCCAATGGTAACTAGGACCTTAGCACTAACATGATGTATATCTTCACCACCAATAGGCCCCTCAATTCCCATCTAAGCTTTTCTTCCCTGGTGACTAAGAGTACAAGGGTGACATCGCGAGGTCTCCCACCTCAGGGCGGATCTCCCGCCTATTTCTTCTTCCTAATTTTTTTTTTTCACTTTTTAGGTTCATAATCTTTTGGGTGGCCATAATTTTGCCCTCAAATTATGAAATAATTTGATTTTAAGGAAAACTCAAATTCCTATTCAATTTATGATAGTTTAGAAGAATTGGTACATAGCTACGTGGTTTATAGGCTTCGCTCAAACCTATCAACCAAGGGTACAAGGTGAGTAGCCAGTTGATAGGCTTAAGCGAAGCTATGCTCACCTTGCAATGGTTTTGAAGCCACCCTACCTCACCCCAGGTGCAAAGAACTATTATACTTCCCTACCTAACTTTAGCCAGCACCTTAGCACTAGCATGCCTTCACCACTAAGAGGCCCTTCAATTTCTACTCAAGTTTTCTTCCTAGGTAAGTGGAAATATGGAAAGTAACATTACGAGATCTCTCACCCCAAAGTGGATATCTCACATGTTTCTTCTCCCTAAAACTTTTTCTTTTTTCACTTCTTAGGTCCATAGTCTTTCGGCTGGTTGTACTTTTGCCCTCAAATTATGAAAGAATTTGATAGAAAATAAAGACTCAAATTTCCATTCAATTTACGATGGTTCAGAAGAATAATTCGTAGCAACTGGTTTATTTCAACAAAATAGTACTGAAAATTCCCCATACTTAGAGCGAAAATCACACAAAGGCCGTCGAAATTGTCGAATGGAGAGAGCATATTCGATCGAATTGTCCATTAATTGCTAATTATCTTCAAAATTGTGCAAAATCTTTATTACTCCTCCAGGGTTTGATACAATTGATTGGGACATATTGCAATATTTCAAATTCCATCACTAGAAATTGCCCATTCAAATTTCACTAACTACGTTCACACTGCTCCGAATCAAGGTCATCTAGACAGGTGAAAGGTTGAGACTTAACTAGTTCATGAACTTGCCAGGGTATTTCACGAACACTAGATAACCACGTGGCAGCGCGCGTAACGTGAAAGTACGGCGCTATAACAGCGATTAAGAACTTTTAGCCACGTGAATCATACGTTTTTACTCCAGCCAACCAACGTAATAGCAACGTCAGCAAATCTTCCATCGCAGCCGTTAGATAATTGAAGACGACGATCCGGGCGGCGTAAACCAACGGCTACGATTATACGGATCGCTAACCCAGGAACTTGAACAGGAACAGGAACGGGAACGGGAAACGTCAACTCGACTCCGCGTGGGAAGCTTCTGAAGAAGCGTTTGACTCGAGTAATACCACGTTTTTCATTAACTTCAACGATCGGCCTCATTAATTTTTCGGAAACGATGGCGACGACGACCAAAGCATCCGGCAGCACTCGGTTGACTTCCCTAAGAAGGAAAGGCGGAAGAAAAAAAAAAGCCAAAGAAAAAGAAAGGAAAAGAAAATTCGAAAAAAATATGAAAATATCATTGAAAGCAATTTACATCAGCATTCGATCATACCACGTAGGCTAACCGGTATCCATATCAACCATGTCCAACTAAAATTAGTCGTAATGACTAAATTGGCACTAATATGATAGGTTTAACATTTTTATGACACTTTTCCCTAATTCCACATTTCGATATCGAATTTTATCAAAAATTGGTGTTCGCAAGTACTCCCGTGTTCCTCTCTATCTTCAATCCTCCGTACAAGCGCAAGCCACATTATCGCGCACGTCCTAAGACATCTCGCATGATGCGACACCGTGTACCGCACAAGCAACCCTTGGCACGCACAAGTCGATTACAACTTAGAATTGGCTCATTTTGCAAACCGCGTTGGCGTAGTTGCGTCGCGAGTCACGGTCCCTGCTCATGAGACCCGAATCATGGACCGAAACGTGCGCGAGGCTTTGTCTGGAAAGACTACTTACAGTAGCTCGGCCAACGCGAATCCGACTCCCGAACCAGAGGCTCGGTTGCGATTCGACGCCATTCGGGCAATCCAAACATTTCGCGTGTGCACGCGAGCGAGGTGTGAGGGTCGCGAAAAGGCCATTTCACTCGCGCCCGGCGATCGTGTTCCGCTACGTTGCCGTCGCCAGAAGCTCCGCCAATGATCAAGATGAATATATTAGGGCATCAAAAGTTTTGCTTCCAGCGTCCGGTACGGAGCTTCGTGAGACAAGGTTATAGAAAAATGCCTAGAGAACGGTATCGTCACCTTGTGAAGAGTGATGATTCCCTCCTCACCACTCATCTCCAAGTGCATTGTCCGGCAATAGTTTTTGTATGGTCTCGCAGTAGATTTTATTAACAATAAATTTGGAGATGTTTGGTGAGGATGGTACTATTTCTTTGTGGAAAGTGACGGTATTGTCCTCCAAGCGTTGCTCAAAGTTATATTATTATCTTCCTTGCTCTTTTTTCCTTTTAATATGTCCGTGGGAACTCAAGGTTTGCGTATATATGTGCACGGTCGATCACCAACTCAAGGGTCTCATCACCGAGTGAGCATCAAAGCATAGAGGACGAGAGTGAGGAGGGCGGCGCCGGGCCGATGAGGAGCTCTTCCATGGCGTTCCGGACTGGAGATTCGCACCCGACTGGAGAGGGAGGAGAAGGGGCCGCTCCGAAGACCCTCGGGAATTATCTCTCCGCCGTCGCGGCTTTCCTGAGAAGAGTGAACGGCGAGCATGACCTGAGAAGAGTGGTACACGGTATCAAAGTCGGGATCGCGCTCGTTTTGGCCTCGATTGTGGCCTTTATCACTCCAGAGTACAATATATTCGCAACAAATGCCGTGTGGGCCGTCATGACCGTCGTGGTCATGTTCGAGTTCTATGCAGGTTTGGTACCCCGTTGTTTTGCTATGGACTAATGAACTCCCGTGCTCGCGATGTTGTTTGGCGCGACTTTTAATGAGATTGATTGGACGATTATCAGGGGCGACATTGAGCAAGGGATTGAACCGTGCGGCGGGGACTTTATCGGGCGGTATGTTGGGGTGCATGTCGGCGGTCTTGGCTAAACTCATCGACAGCAACGTCGGGAAGGACATTGGCGTTGGCACCGCGGTATTCATCTTTGGTAAGACATTCAAAATACCGAAATAAACGCAATGACGAAACACTAAATATTAGCGAGGAAGTTTACATGAAAATGCCATCTTTAAGCGTGTCATGAATATAGTGTGCTCTTGCTTATATTGCATATGTCCTACGTGCTCTTACCGCAAGCATGCATTTGCGATATTTCGATAGTCGAAAACAATTTTGATCACGGTTCGATAAAATGCTAAATCTCAGGTGCCGCGGCTACATATGCTCGATCGATTCCTTGCATAAAGAGGCGGTACGACTATGGTGGCATGATCTTCATCCTCAGCTTCAGTCTGGTGGCCGTATCCGGCGCCCAATTCGGAAGCTCCAAAGAAATCTTGAAAACTGCCGGCGAGCGCCTCGGGACGGTCATGATAGGGTTTGCGGCCTCCGTTTTCACGAGCTTGTTCATCTTCCCTATTTGGGCTGGTGACGAACTTCACATGTCTATCGCCTCCAAATTCGAGCACCTTGCTAATTCAATGGAAGGTAATCAAATCGTAACTACGTCAGCAGAACATTTTTAGCACTGTTCATGACATGGGGCTTGTAATATCACGTATGGTTGACTTTAATCTGTTGACTTTAATGGCAGGACTATTGGATAGGTACTTTGATGCGGTGGCTGATAAGGAAAGCAAGGGTGACGGAAGCTTCAAAAGCTGCAGACCGATTCTGAATTCGAAAGCAAAGGACGAGTCCCTGGTAAGTCTTCTAGCATGCTCTCTCAAACTCGAGGATTTAGCGAATAATCTATGGGAAAATTTTTAAATAAGACTCTGAAATGTCATCATTTTCTTAAACAAAGACCCGAAATAAACATAGTTTCAAATAAGGGTCTGAAGTGACTAAATCATCTCAAATAAAGATATGTAGTGGAACTTATTTCAAATGAGGGCTTAACCTCTTAGATTGAAGGGCATTTTTGTCTTTTAATTTAATTTTTTCCGTTTATTTCTTGTTCTTTCCTTCTTCTTTTTTTCTTTTCTTTTTTCTTTTTTCTTTTTTCTTTTTCTTTCTTCCTTTTTTCCCCTTCCTTCCGCCGGCCATGGTGAAGGTCAATGGACTTAGGCAAGGGCCACGCTCGTTGGCGTTGGGCAAGGGACACGGCGAGGGCAACCCTCGCCCTCGCCAACACTGGCAAGGGCGACCCTCACTTGATGCCGAGCGACCCTCATCAACCAACTTGAGGGAGACCCTCACCCAACGCCAGTAAGGGCAAAGGCAGCCCTCACACAATGTTGGTGAAGGCGACCCTCACCAGCCCAAGCAAGGGCGGTGCTCGCTTGACACCGGCTAGGGCGATTGCGACCCTCACAGAATTGCCCTAGCCTAGATTGGCAAGGGTTGCCCTTGCCTGAGGCAGGCGACCTCCACTGACCATCGACGGCGATGGTTGGTGGAGGAAAGATAAGAAAAGAAAATTAAAAAATATGGTTATGATTTTTTTTTACCAAAATACCTTTTCTCCGATGACCGAAATAGTCACCGGGCAGCCAAAGGCCCTTATTCGAGACGATTTGGCCACTTCAGCCCTTAATTGAAATAAAGTCCATTTCGAATTCTTATTAGAGAAAACGAGGGTACTTTGAGCCCTTATTTGGAATTTTCCATAATCTATGAGATTTTATAATACCACTATCAACTATTTTAAAAATTTAAGTTGTTAGATGAATGCATAATTTAATATTTTACTATTCTAGCACTCTTCCTCTAAATTGTTAGATGAAAGTATAGTTCAATATTTTATTATTCTAGCAATCCCTCTCATGTTTAGTCTATTGATGGGTCTAGAAAGATTTGAATTTAGGATTTCCAACTCTAATATCATGTGAGGTTTTGCAATACCATTGTTAACTGTTCTAAAAGCTCAAACTATTATATTAAGACGTGATTTAATATGTTATTGCAGGCGAATTTTGCGAAATGGGAACCGTGGCACAGGAGGTTTGGGCTATCTTATCCATGGGACAAGTATCTAAAGGTCGGAGAGCTTCTTAGGGAGCTAGCAGCCACCATTGTTTCACTTGATGTTTGTGTTCAATCTTCTAGGCAGGTACAAAAAGCTCAAACCGTCACATATATATATACGCATGTAAATAAGAGAATAAGAAGATGTTTTCATTAGAAAGCAATTGAAAACGTGGAATATAAACGTGAAGTAATTCTAACTGAAAATGCGGCGATCCATATTTCTCAAGGCCGTAAACGTGGTGTGGAGTCAATTTTATCTCCTGCCGGCATTAAGACCCGAGAAGCGGACTCTGTCTTTCGCTTACAATTTTAGAAGTCCTTCCTCTGATTTCGAAAGTTTTTTTGTCTTATTATACCACCCCTCCATGTTATCAGCCGGCCGGTGACCTAAGACAATTGATCAAGGAACCTTGCGAACTGGTTGCGTCATCCCTCGCGACGACTCTCCGGGAGCTTGGGGAGAGCCTCATGAAGATGAGAAGGTGCCAATCGGATGCACTGGTCTTGCGAAAGCTCAGGTCGTCATGGCTTGTACTGAGGCTCTACATGTCTCCCACCAAGCTCGAGCATGCCTGCAACTCAGGCGAGGATCTCGCTGTCTCGACCTTCGTGTTCTTACTCACAGAGATTCTGGAGAAGCTGGAACAGCTGGCGAGTGAGGTGGAAGAGCTCGGTGAGCTCGCTAAATTCAAGATTAATGATGTGTAGTCGGAAATATTCGGGGGGAAGCACGCTAGAAGCGTCAGAAATTGTGTACAACGCTCACTTTAGTGCCAAAAATCTTCATCGATTCACATAAATGTCAAATTGATGCGAAAACAATCACCTAAGTGCCTCTGACAGAAAATTCCGGCCAAATGATTACATGGTTTTTATAATTAAAATTTTAATATAAGTTGACATATTTGTATTAAAACCAGTCCACGTGGACATGCAAAACCACGTCGCACAAGAAGACGTGGCTGGCTGCCTAAAAACAACGCCATTTCTTTCTTCTCTCTCATTCAATCACACATAGAGACAGCCTTCTTCCTTCTTCTGAGATTTCTGCCCATGGCAGTCATCGACGCATCCTCCCCGACGCAGAGGATGTTCCGCCACCCGATTTGAGATGCCCCCGGGTACGTCAAACACTACATCTATCGTATTTAATTTATATTTTATTAATTTATTCGCAAGCAGAAGCATATGATTAATCATGTCTTATCATTATTTCGCATACTTAATGACGTACATATGCATCACTTACATTAAAACATCACAAGACAAAACGCCTAGGAAGAGTTCAGTAACTCCTATCTCCACTATCATATCCCCGCTCTCAAAAGCCTACTTATACAACACCGATCTAACATCTAAGGATCGATAACATCCCCCAACGTCGGCTCATCGACAACGTCACCAGGAGGACCATCAAAGCCTTTAAGCGGTCCCATCCAGTTACCATCAAAAATCATGTACTAGGTTACATATCGATGGGGAACATACTTGGTAAATTGTACATTGACCCATACTGTGATAGTACAATTAGTATATATAAAAGCCAAATTGGGCAACACAACAACCTCATACATATACTCAATATGTGTCGGGGCTTCAAAAAGCGGCAACGGCAGAAGGGGTATCCTACTTGTCTAGGAAAATAAAGGAATGAGCCAAAGCTTAGCAAGTGAAATTTCTAAGACCCTATTTGGTAACAGGCTAAATAATAACTATTTCTATTATTTTGTTCCCAAAACAAAACAAAAAAAGAATAGAAATCCATTTAGTAACGTTTTTATTCCCTAATAAATTTGGAACATAATCAAGAAGTGAAAAAAAAAAAAGTTGCTTATTTATTCCTAAGAATAACTCAAGAATCAAGCAATTTTCATTTTTTTTCTTTCTTTTCTTCTTTTCCTTTTCTTCTTCGTCTAGCCGGTTGCCAACCTTGGCAATGGCCGACGACCGGCTAGACGAGAGTTGACGACCTCACTAGAGCTTCCTCCAATGAGGCTCAATCTTATTAGTGGCTAGGCAAGCTCGGCCTCGCCTTACCCCGAGGAGGCTCAACCTCACCTAGACACCGCAAGGTCGGCATCACTGGAGGCTGACCTCATAGTGGTTGGGTGAGGTCGAGCCTCGCTAGTGGTCGGGAAAGGCTCGAGGGCCACAATGAGTTTCCCCCGAGGCTCGCAACCTCGCCGGCTCTCATTTAACCAATCGCCAGCCATGGCTAAGGCTGGCAACCAGCTAGAGGAAGAAAAAAAAAAGGGAGAAAAATGTAATTAAATTATTAAAAATTGAAAAAATTCTAAGTCAAAAAAAAATTTGAGGATCGTACAAAATGCATTTTTATTTCAGGAATAAAAATTTTGTACAATTATAAATACCTTCGAATGCTCAGAAACTCATCAATGAAACATAACTAGAAAACTATTTTAAGCAAAAATTGTTCTTAGGAACAAGATAGTATTAAATGCACCATAAGTCCAAAGTAGGAGTTCACTTTTGCACCCACCCTAGCATAATAATCATAAACATTCGAAATAACATAATCAATGCATGAGCACACATCTTACCTTCTTTGCAAGTGCCTCACATGAATGCATAGTATTATCTACTCAATGCACATGTATGGCATATAATTTCTTAATGCATCGGTATCATTTGGTGCTTTATCAACATGTATATATGTATATTCATAAGAGTGCATAATCTTTTTCACTTCTTCTCCCGAACACTCCCAAGGCATCTCGACACACAGGACATCTTATCTAACATTCGCCCATGAGGTGTCCCGCCATACTCATACTTAATTTAAATGTGAGGCATCTCAACTTTGGAAACATTCCGAAATATTTCCTAGGGCATCCTGACATGAGGCAATGTCGCCACCCTCATGTGGACGGTTTTTTTATTTTTTTTTTATTTTTAATATTCAATGTTATCATGCAACATTAATGTACATGAACATGTTCAACATTAACATTCAATGCACAACATTATTTCACTTAATCATCATCGACTGAACATGTTTAACATCAACATTTTATGCATTGCATCATTTCACATAACCATCGTCAAATGAACATGTTCAGCATCAACATTCTATGCATATTTTTCTCAAATAAAATGAATATACATTTATTAAATAATGATGCTTAATAATACACGAAGAACTAAGATATCAAGAGAACATAAAGCATGTAAATTTTTTTTTTTAAATCGGTAACTTCCAAATATGGTAACCTGCTAAAATTGATAACCTTGATAATAACTTGCATAAAATCAAAGCTTTAGTTTTCCTTCAAAGTAAAGCAAAACCGGAATCAATGATTTTTTTCTTGAAAATGACAAATCCATTTATGAAGAGTAGAGGAAATTAATGGGTTTACCTCATCCACACAGTAACAAACTCAAATTTAATAAAATACAAACATGGACCTTTTTCCTTTTACTCCTGAAATTGAAAGCGAAAGTTGAAAGGAAAGTGGATAGTGATTAGTAAAGTAATGGAGTGGGGCCTTATCTTGGGAATTCTATCTCTTCAATTTTATACACGGCCATGACAAAGAATGAAAGAGGAGATGGGTTAACCATGGTTAGTGAATTTAATACTCAAAGGGTGAACCATTGAATCTAATAGTAGAGAGGGTAAGTGTTCCGATGGAATTTCTTCATGTGGCCTCTATATGAATAGTTTAGGCATGTGGCACATTCTTATAAGCTAAGAGAAGAGATATTTAGGAGAGATTCATATCCTTTGGCTAAGTAAAGAAGTAAGTCACCCATTGCATTACTGAAATAGAAGTTAATATAGATAAAGTAGGCACGACATCAACGAAGGCTAAATTCAATGTTTCACTTTGCTGATGGAGGAAAGCTAGATATATAAATTTCAAAGTCTCGTTTGCTAATGGAAAGAGAGAGCCCAAAGAATAACTTTCCAAAGTAATTTTTACGATTGAATAACTAAGGAATCAAGGAAATTAATACGTAAAAAGAAAAAGTGTCCATTCTAAATATCAATAAATCTGAAAAATATTTTGAACCTATCAAAACATTGGCACAACTTTCTAAACATAAGTAAATAATTAACTTAGGCCTGTTTGTTTGTGTTTGTGTTTTTTGTTTATAAACAAAATTTCTGTTTTTTTGTTCCAGGGAACAAAAAAAGAATAAAAACGCGTTTGTTTGCGTTTTTGTTCCAAATCTATTTTTTTGTGCCCAAGAACACATTTGTAATAGAAACAAGAAACAAGAAAAATGTGTTTTTTGTTTCCTGAACAATTTTTAAGAACAAATTTTCTCTCTCCTCTCTTTTTCTTCTCTTTTTTTTTTTTTTTCTTCTTTTCTTTTTCTTTTTTCTTTGGCCGATTGTCGGCCTTGGCCATGGTCGGCGACCAGCTGTCAAGGGCCGACCGACGACCTCATCGGAGCGCCGCCGGCCCCGCCGAGGCCGAGCGTTGCCGGCCCCTGGCGAGGCTCGCCCGCCAAGGCAAGGCCAAGCCTTGCCGGCGCGGGGCGAGGAGATCCGGCGAGCCAAAGCTCACCTAGCCAAGGCGAGGCCGAGCCTCGCCCAACCACGGCCGAGGCTCGGCTCGGCCGAGGGTCGGCGAGCCTCACCATGACCGGGCGAGGCCGCCAGCCCTTGTCAACCGGTTGCCAGCCATGGCCAAGGCCGGCGACCGACCAAAAGAAGAAAAAAATAAAAAATAAAAAGGAAAAATAAAATTAAAATATTAAAAAATTAAAAGAAACAAAAAAGAACACAAATTTACCAAACGTGTTTCGTTCATTTTTTATTCCCGCAACAAGTTTACCAAATGTGTTTTTCTTGTCAAAAATTATTCTCAACGAAATTTTTTTTCTATTTTTGTTTCCTGGAACAATTTTTGAACAGAAATACAAACAAACGCACCCTTAGTAAATTTCTAACCGATCGTTCACACATAATAGTCACATTAATCAATCGCATAAATTTCTCACACATGACATTGATAGCAACCAAATTCCTACATATTAATAAATGCAAGAATTTTCCCGATGTCACATGATCTCCCCGACCAAGTCCGATGTGAAGCCGTCACCACTCTCTTTCTTCACTACAAGGGAAACTAGGTCCTTGGCATGTGGCTTAATCCCCACCTTCATTGCCTATAACTTCCTCTTTTTCCTTCAACCTAACCACTTACTCCTCCTCTCCTTGGCTCACCAATTAGGGTTTCAATTTTGGGGACAAATCAAATTAGGGTTTTGATTGCACAACCGCATTGGTTTGGCTTTTTATAAAGTTTCATTAGGATTAGATACTGACATCGAAGAGCTACTAGTTCAAACTTCATTGCCACATGTAGAAAATAAAAAGCCCCCGAAACTTTGGGATGCTTGCCAATTCATTCGCCTAACTCATTTTTGCAAGTTTTTAAGGCTCTTGCTAGGTTAGTAAAAGTGTTATGTTTGTGGAAAATATCAACGTGATGCTAGAAAACAAATATGGGTTATGAGTTTTTTTTTTTTTTTTAGTCGGTCCTACGCTAATCCTACTCTAACACTCACTCTCAGACTTTTGTCCTACCTCCTTGCAGGGCATAAGAGTCGAAACCTACTCCTGAAATGAAATCGTTCCCACCTCAATCATTTTTAAGAAGGTGGGGATTTGAACCCCCAATCTCCCCCTTCCAAGATGGAAGGGTGGCCACTAGGGCGAACCCCAGTGGTTTGGGTTATGAGTTCAAATATTACAAATGTGAATTTGTTTCACAAATTGACATGACAAATTATCATTGGCTGCCTATACTTGCCTGGCTTGCTTTGGGAAACGAATCACCTCCCCTGATCCTCTCGTCGAAGAAGAAACCTAACCCAGCAACTTCGAGCATAATCTACTGGAACTTCAAAGAGGTCATTGTTTCAAGTTACTAAGTAATAAAACGGTCGAGTAGTAAAATTGAAGAACACTTGGTTAGTCTATTATGGAATCCGAAAGCGAGAAACTCACAGCTTGAAGTTATTTCTAACTAGTCAAACCTAACCTACTAGTAAAATATAAAGTAGTTTTTAGTCTATGATTGAATATGATAGTGATAAAATCAAGATTCCGTCAGCACCCATCTAAAACCAATTCGCACCTACTACAATAATCCTGGAAATCTACAGTAAAAACAAGCTATTGAACACAGCTTTAATAACCATTAAAATGGGATTTCCCTCAATGGCCACATTTCCATGTATAAAATTTAATAACCATTAAGGTTTAGAATTGAATTGGCACTAATACAATAAATTTAGGACTTTTATAACATTTTTCCCTAATTCCACATTTCGATAGCGAATACGAAAAATTCGATGCACACAGGTTCTCTCCAGTATTCCTCCCGTCTTCGATCCTTTGTATTGGCGCAAACCACATAATCGCATGTCTTAAGACATCTCGCATGACGTGACACCGTGTACCACTCATGCAACCCTTACCACGCGCAAGTGGATTACAACTTAGAACTGGCTGATTTTGCAAAAAAAACCCTAAAATGGTTGCGTCGAGTAGGGTCATGGGGGTGTTCGTGAGACCAAAATCATAGCTCGATGGACCGAAACGCGCGCGAGGTTCTATCTTCAAAAACCCTACTTGAAGTAGTAGCTCGGCAAACGCGAAATCCGACTCCCGAGCCAAACCCTCGATTGCGATTCGACGCCATCCGAGCAATCAAAATATTTTGCGTGTGCACACGGGCGACATGTAAGTGTCGCGAAAACGCCATTTCACTCGTGCCCCGCGATCATGTTCCGCTACGTTGCTGTCGCTAATAGCTCCGCCAATAATCAAGATGAATATATTAGGCATGAAATGGTTTTGCTTCCACGTCTCATGTTATTGGCCAGCGTCCATTACGGAGTTTCGCGATAAAAAGATATGTCATTATCTTCCTTGGTTTTTTTTTTTTCCTTTTAATATGTCCGCGGCTGCTCAAGTTTGTGTATATATGTGAACGGTCGATCACCTACTCAAGGGTCTCATCACCAAGTGAGCATCGAAGCATAGAGGAAGAGGGTGAAGAGGGCCGGGGCGCACCGATGACGAGGTCTTCTGTAGTGTTCCCGACTGGAAAGGGAGCAGAAGGGGCTGCTCGGAGTACCCTCGGGAATCGTCTCTCGGCCGTCCCGGCTCTCCTGAGAAGAGTGAACAGCGAGCATGACAATAGAAGAGTAGTCCATGGTATCAAGGTCGGGATCGCGCTCGTTTTGGCCTCGCTTATCTCCTTTATAGATCCGCTCTACAACGTATTTAAGAAGATGCCGCGTGGGCTGTCATGACCGTCGTGGTCATGTTCGAGTTCTATGCAGGTTCGGTACCCTGTTTGTTTTTTTGCTATGGACTAATGAACTCCCGTGCTCGTGATGTCGTTTGGTGCGAGTTCTAATGAGATTGATTGGACGATATATCAGGCGCGACATTGAGCAAGGGATTGAACCGTGCGGCGGGGACTTTATCGGGTGGCATGTTGGGGTGCCTGTCGGTGATCTTAGCTAAACTCATTCCCAACCAGGTCGGGAGCAGCATTGGCGTTGGCACCGCAGTATTCATCTTCGGTAAGGCATTCAAAATATCAAAATAAACGCGACGACGAAACACAATTTATTAGCAAGAAAGTTTACATGAAATTAGCCATCTTTAAGCGTGTCGAGAATATATGGTGCTCTTGCTTATATAGCATATGTTCTACATGCTCTTACTGCAGGCATGCATTTGCAATATATCGAGAGTTGAACAGTTTTGACCATGGTTCAAAAAAATGCTAAATCTCAGGTGCTGCGGCTACATATGCTCGGTCAATTCCTTGCATAAAGAGGAAGTACGACTACGGTGGCATGATCTTCATCCTCAGCTTTAGTCTGGTGGCCGTGTCCGGTGTCCGATCCGACGGCCCCAAGGCTATCCTGAAGATCGCCCTTCAGCGCCTCGGGACGGTCATGATAGGGTTTGCGGCCTGCATTTTCTCGAGCTTGTTCATTTTCCCTATTTGGGCTGGCGCTGAACTTCACGCATCTATGGCCCCAAAATTCGAGCTCCTTGCTTGTTCGATGGAAGGTAATCAAATCGTGACTACATCAGCAGTACGATTTTAAAACTTTTCATGACCCGGCGCTTGTAATGTCACGTATGATTGACTTTTATCAATTGACTTTGATTGTTTTGGTCGAATATTCGTTGACTTTAATGGCAGGAGTATTGGAGAGGTACTTTGAGGTGGGATTCGGTAAGGACAGCAAGGCTGAGGGAAGCTTCAAAAGCTGCAGACCGGTTCTGAATTCGAAAGCAAAGGACGATTCCCTGGTCAGTCTTCTTTCCCCTCTTTAATTTCCCAATGTGTTGTAGCCGAGTCGGTTCATCTCAAGCTTATCCTAGCATGCTGTCTCGAACTCGAGGATTTAGCAAATAATTTGTGAGATTTTATAATATCATTATCAACTATTTTAAAATTTTAAATTGTTAGATGGAGATAGTTTATATTTAATTATTCTTGCAATCTCTTCTCATATCTGGTCTGGCGATGGAGTTTAAAAAAATTTGAATTCAAAATCTCTAATTTTCATATCATATGAGATTTTATAGTGTTATTGTTAACTGTTTTAAAAACTTAAATAATTAAATTAAGGCATAATTTAATATGTTATTGCAGGCGCTTTTTGCGAAATGGGAAGTGTGGAACATGAAGTTTGGGCGATCTTATCCATGGGACAAGTATCTAAAGATTGGAGAGCTTCTTAGGGAGTTAGCAGCCACCATTGTTGCACTTGAAGTTTGTATTATGTCTTCTAGGCAGGTACTTCACCTGACCCTCAACTATTATGTTCTTCTTCTTCCACGAGCGTTTTTCCCCCTAATTTCAACTGGAGAAAAGGAAGAGAAAGCTCATATATATAATCTTTTCAAAAAGCTTAAACCGAATGAGATATTTTCATTATTAGAAAGCAATTAAAAACATAGCATATAGACGTGAAATAATTCATCTGAAAATGCAGTGATCCATATTTCTCGAGGCAGTAAATGTGGTGTGGAGTCAATTTTATCTTCTGCCGGCATTAAGACCCGAGAAGTGGACTCTGTCTTTCGCTTTCAAATTTAGAAGGCCTTCCTTTGATTTCGAAAGTTTTTTCGTCTTATTATACTAAACCGTCCACGTTATCAGCCGGCCGTAAACGTAAGACGGTTGATCAAGGAACCTTGCGAACTGGTTGCGTCATCCCTCACGACGACTCTCCGGGAGCTTGGGGAGAGCCTCGGGGATAGGAGAAGGTGCCAATCGAATGCGCGAGCCGTGCAAAAGCTCAGGACGTCATGGCTTGTACTGAGGCTCTACACGTCTCCCGCCAAGCTCGAGCATGTCTGCGACTCAGGCCAGGATCTCGCTGTCTCGTCCTTCGTGTTCTTGCTCACAGAGATGGTGGAGAAGCTGGAATGGCTGGTGAAGGAGGTGGAAGAGCTTGGTGAGCTCGCTCAATTCAAGATTAATGATATATGATTTAGAAATATTCGGGAAAGCACGTCGGAAGTGCCAGAAATAATGTACAGCATCAAAAATTATGTACAGCGCTCACTTTAGTGGCAAAAGTCTTTACTAGCCCGCATAGGTGCCAAATCAATAAATAAAAAAAACGATTACTCATGTACCTTTGATAGGAAATTTCGATCAAAATGATTGCACTGTTTTTATAATTAAAATTTTAATATAAGTTGACATATTTGTATTAAAAACCAATCCATGTCGACGTGCAAAATCACGTCGCATGAGCCGACGTGGCTGCCTAGCAACAACGCTGCTTCTTTCTTCTCTCTCACTTTGTCACGCACAGAGACAGCCTTCTTCCTTCTTCCAAGATTTCTACCCATGGCAATCATCGACGCAGCGGATGTTCCACCACATAATTTGAGACGCCCGAGTGCTTCAAACACTACATATGTCGTATTTAATTTCTATCTTATTGATATATTCCCTATCGAAAGCACAACATAATAATTAAACATGTCACGTCATTATTTCGCATACTTAATAATGTGCATATGGATCACTTACCTTAAAACATCACAAGATAAAATACCGGTAACTCATATTTCCACTACCATACCCCACTCATAAAAGCCTACCTATAGAACACCGATCCAATATCTAAGGATCGATAATATTCCCCAATGTCAACTCATTGACAACATAATCAGGAGGACCATCAAAGCCTCTAAGCGGTCCCATCTAGTTATCATCAAAATCGCGTACCAGGTTACATATCGAATATGACAATGGTAAAATCATTATTCTGTCAATACCCATCTAAAACCGATTCACACCTACCACAATGATCCTGGGAATTTGCAATAAAAATAAGCCATTAAACATAGCTTTAATAACCATCAGAGTTTGCCTCAATAGCCACCATTCCCACATAAAAAGGGGGAAGTGAAGGTTCGAATCCCCACTTTGTTATAAGAGATCGGGATGAGAATAATTTAGTTTCAAATGTAGATTTCGACTTTCACATGCCATACGAAAGCAACGCAAAAATCTATAAAATAGGAGTAGAGGTGGGGCCGACCTTAAAAAAAAAAAGGGAACGCGGCTTTAATGAATTAAAACTTCCGGGTTTTTTTTTTTTTTTTCTGTACACATGGCCACATTAAATATCATCTATACCAGCTGCGTAACGTCAACCTTTAGATGCTCCAATATTATTTACAAAAAAAAAAAAAAAAAAAAAAAAAAAGGTGATTCTGCCTCCATGAATACAAAACATCCGTCTCCATGACGGTGGTTCTGCCTGGGAAAATATAGATGGCCAAAAAGAATGCTTTCGTCGGTAAACATCGGTATCGGGTGTTGAACGTTCTACCTATATTTTCCCCAGGCAGAACAGAACCATTTAAACTGAAGCTTGAGAATCTGCAAAAATGAGAGACTCAAAAAAGCACCATGTCACATGCACGAGCTTCAACATATTATTACGATGGAAATTACAGAGGAGTGTCGGTAAGGGGATGAAGTCACTGGTGGGCACGAGGGCTTCGTTTTTTCTTCTTCTTTTTTTTGACCGCTCGTCTCGCCCTAGTTTACCCTTGTCACTGCTATGTCATTGATTAATCATTTGCGGGTTTAACCCGTGCCTGTCTACATGATCAGACCTGTATTAGCCACAGAAAAGGAGAGTAAATCCAAAACCCTAGAATCTTTCCTCTTAAATGGCGACGGAATTCAACGAAGAAGCAACTCAATCTGTAGACATTGTCAAGCCCTCAAAGATTACGCTAGCGTCTGTATTCCATTGTACTTATCGAAAGTGTATTAAATATAGTTTTTCATGATATTGATATATTAATACAACTCTCCCCTCAATCTTTTCGTTAGTTTCTATTTCTCTTTGGAAGGACTGTGCTTTTTATTTTATTTTATTTTTATTTATTTATCTCTCGGGTCTCCATCCATGCACGCATCATTCTACTCGTCATCGTATCAGATAATTTTTTTTATATTTTATTTTCAATTATTTTTGTTATTATGACGTGGCTATGCTCGAAGGTCGACGAGCAAAGCACGCCTCTCCCTCTGTGGTGTCCGCCGCATTCAAAACCATTTATTGTTGCTGAGTATCGTCGCTTTCTCGCTTTGTTTTCTTCACAGAAATTGAAAGGGACATTGGAGAGAAATTTTTTTTTTTTTTTTTAAGATGAGTTATAGTGTAAGAATGAAAGAAAAGATTAGGAAATAATATACGACGATTACAATTGCCTATTTACCAAACCAATTGCGAATTAACCGAATCGGTTAGTCCATAATCAAGACCGGTACTATAATCAGAATCTTTAATAATATCAAATCATATCTCCAACATGTCTTTCCGTCCGGTAGTTGTTTCATTTCGGATGATCTCTTGTTCTTCTCGGCAGATGAAAGATTCCCGTGCCCCTACTTCATGACCACACACGATTGATTTTAGTTTGATTCCGAAAGCAATTTGATTCGGTTTGGAGATTTTGAAGGGTTGTCTCTTCGATCCGATAGGGCTTTTTGCTAAGTTAGTTTCCTTATTTATTGT
The DNA here is from genome assembly GCA_014182395.1 of Eucalyptus sp. ANBG9806169. NCBI lineage: Eukaryota > Viridiplantae > Streptophyta > Magnoliopsida > Myrtales > Myrtaceae > Eucalyptus > Eucalyptus sp. ANBG9806169. Next base: position 14,493,939 of record CM024580.1, read on the forward strand.
CGTAAATTAGCTTCATTTCACGTTCTCTTTTCCTCACCACCTTTCCTGAGAAGCCCTCGAATCACAGATTCTTTTTATTAGTTTCCTCAGGCTATAAATCAATGGATGTATTTTTGCTTCATCTGTAAAGGTTTAGCTCCTAGAGTGTCATTTTCCCATCAAATACAAGTAGGGATGTTGAAAAAGCTCAACGCAACCTAACCCTACTGACCCAAAGGAAGACATACTTGAAAAAATATTTCAAAGGATAATGATTATTTTAAAGAATAGAGTACCGTTATAACGTCGTCTTAAGCGTCTATTTATATGGAGGTCACTATTTAGGAAACAATGGAATAATTAAAATCAAATAATAGACTTAAGGGAAAAATATTAGTAAAGGGGAAAGACTTTAAAACACATCCCGAAGACTTGCAAAGCACGTATGAAATCTTTTTAGAATTGAAAATTAAGGAAAACACATACAATTGGAGGTCAAGCATTGCTTAAACCAGAGCCTTTTATGCCTTTGAACATCTCACAATCTTCTTCGATTTGACATGTTGTACGCATCACAACTCTTCTTGTATCAAAAGTTATGATTGTTCGAAGTCAACTCATCATGCATGATGTGGATGGGGCTAGCCACTCTTCTGACACTCGAAGGTTTTTATATAAGTATGTGCAAGCTGTTCTACGTCACCTACCCAAAACAAGGATGATACCCAAATTTTACAGCTATTACCTGAACCAAAGAAACCTCGAATTTTCGGGCTGTCGGAAAAACCTGCACGGCATCCACAGCGACATATATTTTTGCTTGTTCCACTTATTATAGCCATCCGAGCAATTAATTCAAGACCAAATAAAAGTGTGAAAAATGTGAACAAGACTGTCGATTGCAAGTCTAGTAGCATGCTCGTCATTTAAGTCGATTAGCTTAAAGGAATTGCGGATTTGAATCACTGGAGGCTTTGTGGAGTTGAAGGATCATTTGGATGTTGATGTCTTTGCCCATTTGCTCAGAGCTTCAATGTCAAGCTGGAAACAACATATAAGAGTGCCACTTTTTTTTCACTCTAAGACTACGTTTAGTTGTCCGAATTTCTAACCAAAATAGGATTGAATAGGATACGATATTAAATCCAATAATTTTATTATATCATATCCATTGTTGGGTGATTATAGTAATAAAGTTGAATATATTTACATCATATCATATACATTATTTGGTATAAACAATATATTAGTATAAATGAACCAAAATATTACAAACGAAGATATTAAAAATCTCTTGTGACACTCTTACTTACTTTATTTTTATACGCTTCTTTATTTTATTTTCCTCTCTTTTTAATTAATTTCTTTTTTAATTTCTTTCTTCCCTTCCATCATTCTCTAATAAACTTTTATTAAATAGTAAATTTTACTAATATACCTAAAATATGTAATAAATATATTTATATTTGAATTTATAGTATAAATTATAATTAAATTCAAATATATAAATACAAATAAGATTAAATTAAAATAATTAAATTTTTTTTTTTTTTGTTATTCTAGATTTCTTATGCCATAATTCAAATATTACTTATATTGAATTATAATCTTAATTTTGTTAATTTCAGAAGTTCACTATTTGAGAAAAATAACTTTCATATTATGAATGTTATGAATTCTATCCAAATTTATCCCATCTCCTCCATGAAATAATTTTATCTAGCTTATATCTTAGTTATATCCGACTTTATTCTATCTTAAATAGATACCAAATGTAGTATAGAATAAATTTTATCATATCCTAAATTTTATCCCGATTGCCAAACGCATTATAATTGTTCTTATTGGATATATGTCCTTTGCGGGTAAAGAGTTTGTGTGGATCAAATTGCCCTTTCAATATTTGCACCTTGTGGATATTATGGAAGAGGTACATATATATGTTTTTTTTTTCTTGGCTAAGGATTAATATTGGCCCCAGTGAGATTCAGTTAAACTCGACGGTCCATACTTGTTACTTCTATTTCTAATGGAAAGTTTGATGGGTTTGGTAATGAAATAGACGGTTCATTGCAATACTTTTTGGTAATTTGGCAGGAAGTGCCATTATACTGAACTAAATTACATGATGTTTGACGTTTGTCTGTAGGCTTCATGAGACCCCCGATACTATACGAGCAAGTGCTTCTCACCGGTTGCGAGTTGCTGCTCTCATTGAAAACATTGAAAGAGAGGTAATTTTCTACCGTGCCGTTGTCATTTCTAGCATTAGCCCTTTTAATACAATCTAATAGGAAGACGCAAAGAGATTGAAATGGAGCATTCGGTTTGCTCATTCAGTAGTCTTTAGAAATTCGGACTCAAACTCTAGCACCGGGCGATTCTCTTCGCAGCATAAAGTAAGGCTAGAGATGTGCAGTGCATGGAAGGGGGAAAAAAAGAAGGAAAGAGGAAAAAACAAAACAAAAAAATTCTAAATATTATTAAAATTTATCAACGTCAAGTATATGGTGCTCCCCCAACGGAGTTGTTAAAGAGGTGGGTTTGTTTAGGATATCAGGTGCTCAATTAGAAGTATTAATATGTACTGCAATGGTTTGACGGTGACTCTTTCCCTGTAGGATGAGGATACACATGATGTAGCTATCAGAGAAGGAAACGACAGAACTGATGATATTAATTTAGTCTTAAATTTTTAATTGTGCTATTTTAGTGACAAACATTTTAATTTACTGCAAATTCGATCATTTCGGCTAAGTTTAGCCTAATATTGTTAATATGACGTTGTGAACAACTTTAGATAATATTTTAATATTTTTCAAATTATTTATTTATTTTCTATTTTCTTTTCTTCTTCCTTTTTTTTTTTTTATTTTGTTGCTTGTCTTTCTCTTTCCTTTTTTTTTTCCTTCCCCCAACAACTAGCCTCGACCTCACCACCTACGCCGAATGTAGTGAAGTTGGGGCCTCGCCCAACCCTTGGCAAGGGCAAGCCTTGCCAGCCCTCGCCTCTAGTCAGTTGTTGAGGTCCAACAACCGACTGGAGAAGGGAAGGGAAAAAAAAGGAAAGAGGAAAAAACAAAACAAAGAGACCTAGAAGCACCCGTACTCTTATATAGCAATTACTTGTTCGTGATCAACTCTACTTCTTTACAGAGGGGAATGGGGACGTTTAGTAATCCAATCATATGAAGCTCTAATTCAACTTTTGGACCATTGACCCTGTCTACTAATTCCACCAATCCTCTATTGATTTGTCATGGCGACAATGGCGATAATAGCAACACTTGCTACACATTGTATGCATGATCTTATTAAATTCGATTTAGATTGATGTGATATTAGAGTTGCATGCTAAAAGTATGTGAATTCTACCATTCCACGCGTAACAATCATTCAATCCCTTATTCTTGTTATCGTGTTGTCACGTAACATGACAGAAGCACAAAATAAATGCCAAAAAAAAAAAAAAAAAAAATCGAGCAAGAAATAAATGTGAAAAGAAATAAATATGAGATAGAGAATTTACATGATTTGGCGGTGTGCCAACTCCAAGGGATAAATCGATGGGATATTCCACGATAGTCAAGATGCCAAGATTGCAATTTGCTCGAATTCTCAAATACTCAAAGTGTTTCCCATATGCTAATTACACCTCAGCGGCCCACAATAATTAGTCAATGAAAAGCAAGTTATCCTCACAATCTCTCCCAAACAAGTTAGGCTTGGACGTTTTCGAGCAAGTTAAGTTATAATCTATGTTGGAACATCCAGCCCATCAAAATCTCTCCAACTTTTCTCGACATCAGGTCAGATGTCCGGCCGAGTCATGGCTGGCTTAGGTTTGACCGGACGTCCAATCCACCTCCTTGTACGTCCGAATCCTACATTCACGTGATATGTTTTACATGTAAAGGCGAGCTTATGCACGAGAGAGGGCGTGTTAAAGTATCTAATGTACGTCCGGATTTCATTCTCAAAACTTTTTGGACAAAGGATCATATTTAACCGTTACTGATCAGTTTTGTTGGGCCAGCAGAAGGAAATGATGGTCGGCCCGAATTTTTCAGACAAGGGTACCGTGACATACTACGATGCTGGTCCAAGTCACTGCCAATGTTGCCCTTCCGATGGTTTGGAATACGTTAACTTAAAGTGGTCGTCAACCAAAATTATTGTATATGCATCAATTACCTGGCTAATTTAGCTGTTAATTAGCTCAACTCATCTGAAAATCCCTCTAATTATGAGCTTACAGATTGGGTCATGCACGAGCAATCATGAACATTCTAATGACATGAGAATTGGTACGGCTGTTTCCAATCAATCATAAACTTTTTGATTTTTCCAATTTAATTCTAAACCTTTACGCAAAATTCAAGTATAGTCCTCCCGGTCAATTTTCATCGGAAATCACTAACGTGACGGTGTGCCACAATGTCACACAAGATGACCAACAATGACCGAACTACTACCCAAACGATCTCTGGCAAAAATTGATTGAAATGATTATATTCAAATTTCACACAAAGATTTAGGACTAAGTTGGAAAAGTTATAAAATTTAGGACTGAATTGATATCCATACAATAGATTTAGGACTGATGAGATAAGTGCAAGCTTGAAGGCGGTTTAATGTGTATCCCTTGGTGCGAAGGCAATCTCTTAATCCAACTTTCTTTTCGTTGTAACCACTGAATTTAATTTCATCGTGCCAGATGTTTTCACCGACAATTTTGTGGTTTTATTGGACGCCATGTATTTACGGAGAAAGCAAGCTAATTTGGCACAAATAGGCAATCTTTTCTGGCAAGTTGAAACTGAGACAAGCTACATCAGAAGAACCAAGCAGAAGCTTGTTCTTGCAGTACCTGTATCCAATACATATTTCTAGATCCTGAGGAGTAACCATGGCCGAGCATCGCGCGCTGAATTATTCAGTATCAAGTAAAGGCGCTATCAGTCAGATTTTTGCGGCCTCACTAAGACTGAGCATTTTTGCCGCCACCGATGCCAGACATCGTTCTGATCTTCATCTTAGTTTTTTGAATAAAGTTCTCAATATGGTCGCTCCCGCTGTCCTTTTGCTCGGCGCCCTTCGTCCCTCCGGCATTCGACATGGTTTCCATTCTTCTTTTGGCGCGATCAATGAAATTGGACACTCGGGTGTTGATGTCGTCTCCTTTCTCCTTCGCTTCCCTACTTCGATCTTTCCTCGGGGCATTTCCAGGTCCCCCAATAGTCTTCCTAATCGGGAATTTCTCGGGTGCGGGCTTAGCTTTCTCCTGATGAGTCTCCTCTTGAGTCAAGCCGTGAGGATGGGACTCAACTTTCCTAGCGCCAGTAGTTTGGCCAACAGCCCCTTTGAAGGAGATGCCATCTCTGTTCTAAACTTTGGTTTCTCTCCGACAATAGCAACAGATGCTCCTGGTTGGGGATTCGGTGCAAATCCGACTGCTTGGCCACGTCCCTGGTGAGAAACAACCGAATTGGCCTTCAACTTGGTTTCGGCCATTCCAGGAGACGATTGCCTCCCAGGCTCGACCGTGGTCGGCTTTGTTCCCACTTGATTGTTCTTGTGAACAGGGGCCTCAAAGTCGGACGTTGCCTCTGGCGGATTCGCATACTCAAACTCGACTGGAACTGCTTCAGGAGCAGCGACGGATCGCGGGTACATTGGGGCACGCCGAAGGGCTTAGAGATGGGAAGTCAAGTCGGAGTGGTTCCTTTTCCCTCTAGAGGCGTTTTAAGGGAATGAGGAAGGCCGAGTATGCAGTAAGTGCTTGTGCGGGTGTTATATACCGAGTCATGTGAGGGAAAAATGAGGCCGAGATTAAAGCAGCCTAGTGAGAATGGAACAAAGAGAGCGTGGTGGTGAAGACAGCATTTGGTTGCGTGGAAGATCGAGATGCCATGATCTAAAACGAGAATTAAACATAAGAATATCAGCCAGAAAACAGGCTTTTCCCAATTTATCCCAGTGAATTGGCAGTATAGGATCAAATTCCCACTTTACTTGCCCATAAACAATCCAGAAGAACTAGAAAGGGAATCTAACAAAAGCATCCTAACACATCAAACTCGGGATTGGCAAACCCGTCGCTACTGCTTTGGAAAAAATTGCCACAGCAATCTAATAGAAGAGTTGAACAGATGAAAGGAGTAAAAAGCGATTCCGATAATAATGACAAGCAAGAAAGAGAAATTCTTAGTGCGCACCACATGCCTCGTCAAAATTTAACGAATAAATCGTCTCTATTTTGTCCAACTACCAGAGGCATCCAACTCAAGAATCAGTGGATTAAACAGCTAGAGTAGCTTAACCCTTGCAAAAGTAAATATTTAGCAGGCGCAACTCTTACATCAGGAATGTACTTGAGTTCACTGCTGACATTAGTAATAAAGGCCAGGTTAAGCGCAGCCCATGAACGCCCACCAGAATGATAAAATTGCCAGACTATAAGCAAATTGTAGAGAATGGAATAGATGATCCCAAAATGGTAGAAGCAACAGAGACCCACATAATTGCTGCTGGTCCCTGTCAAATATACAAGGACAAGTGACAACTGACCTTGAACTTACAATAGTGGAGTATACCGATAGACTTGTTGTTGAGAGACATTATGTGGGAGTTGCTAATGACATCCAAGAAGTTGGCCTGTTAACCACCAGCATAATGCAAGAATTCTGTAGTATGAAAATTTTTACATGGCAAGATGAGAAGCAATGCAGCCAGAATGGAATTTAGCCTTCCCAACCTTTACATCCAAATTTATCAGATCCAAACTGCAATACAATTAATTCAATGGCGGAAGGTCTTCACAGCTTGCTCAATCCGCCGCCGACAAAGTGGACAATTTGTCAAGTGCAATGAGCATGCTGTACAGCAACACATATGCCCACACCTGTTGAAGAAATGCATGTAGCATGCTAAGTACAAGTTTAAAAGGCAATCAGAAGAAGCAAAGATGAACCATATTACAAGGTTCAATTCTACTCCAACAGGGATTTATTTCTTTTATATTTTTGATAGATACCTCCCACAGGGATTATAATGTTGAGTACCATTCATCCAATTATAATGAAGCAATTGCCATAGCATTTCACAATTAGGACCGCGGAAAGCTCAAACATCAGAGGCCAAAACTTAAAACACAAAAGTTGGCAGAATAAAGTGTAGCATCAGTGTATTCCAAAGCTACTAAATGTTAAAAGAGTACACGGTTATGTACATGCTATCTAACTAATATCGTGCACTGCAAAGCCTGCACATGGAAATTAACCATCTATCGTATAAAACTTCATCCAGGACAATGAAAATCAAATCAAAGCTTTCCATCTATTCACTGAACAACACTCTCTAGACACCCGAGGCTTGCAGTGACATGGAAGAGTGGAATTGGTAAAGATACAAAGGCACCATCGATAGCAAACTCTAATAACATTGTATCTAATAAAGAAAAGATTGCTTACGGGACAAAAACGGCATTGTACTCCTGCTCAAGGCATATGACACAGAGATCTGGCATTGAACGGTCTCTCTTAGCACTGTCTGGTGCATTCTTGGTCTTGTCATCTGTGCCTGAGAATAAATCGTAACCGTCACTATGCGAATAGATCATTTGTTTGAAGTAACAATTACGTAACACAAGTTACCTTCAGTATCTTGTCCAGATCTCCTAGCAGCAGCTGCAAGAACCCTGCATGGAGAAGACTTAACCAACATTATGCAGAAAGAGAGAACAATAACCGAGATATGCTACTGATAAACAATCAGTCTCCAGAAGGAAAAGCACCTGATCGATTACCAACAAAAAAGCAAACAAAAAATCTCAAGTAAAACTAGGAAATATATCAAGAAAACAAATAAAAGAGACGTTCTGAAAAGTAGAAGCATTTGAGGACAAATCAGAGACCACCAGCAAAGATAGCAATTTGAGCTAGATAAAGAAAAGGTCAAATATCTGAAAATCAATCAGTGTGAGGAAGAAACTTCAAAAGTTCTAGCAATTGTCTTGAATGATAATTTCTTCATCTCATCAGAAGGGTCCTGTCTGAACGGATTTAAGACAACGACAAGTGTGTAAGCTGACAAATATATGTAAGCCATATTAACATCGTATTTGACAGAAGCCCTGAAAAAACAAATCAAGACCGGAAAGTTGACACCTTCCGCTTCCTCAAACAATGAAGATAAAATCGTGTGTGTGACAACATAACTTTATCATTACAGCAAAATGTACTGTATCACCCCACTCTGGTTGCTCGATAAAGGTGTGTTTGACTCCAACACTCAGCCACCCAAAAACTTGACACCGATTTTGCTAGTTGATGATGCTCACAATCAAAGATGAGTCTCACAACGGAAGACATTCACAGTAGAGGTTGTTAAGATTTTAAAGGACCAAAACTGGGGCATTGTGCTAAAGACAAATGATGAAAAACGCTGAAATTAAACGGGATGTGCTTGTTAGAGACAAATGTGGAGGATGAGCTCATGGCCAGAAGGACAGCTTGCAATGATGATAATGGAAGGCTGACCAAGATGAAGAAGAACAATGGCCCGCAAGAGAGAAATTGTAGCTGATGGAGGAAGGTCGTCCAGTAGGGACTGGTCGCAGCGACCGTAGGAACACGCACTGCTCCCAGATCTGGATGACCTGGGTTGGCAACAAGCTCCTCCTGATGACGGGAAGAAATTGATGAAGAAAGAAGACAGCGAGGGACGAAGCTTGAGTCCTTGCCAGAGAAGAAGATTTTGATGTGTTACTGAAGACGGGCTTGAAAAAGTAACAGCGAGCAACTGAGTAGAGCTTGCAACAAAAGAACACAATACTTGGCTTGATGGAGAAGACAAAAACCCTTCTTTTTTTTTCTTATTATTAACAGCAAGAAAAAGTTGTGTATTGGCATTCTAGGGTCTCGATTTGGGTCCCTCTCTCTTGGTGACTCTAATACCATAGAATATTTTAGGATCTTCAAGAGGGAGCAAGAGAAATTCAGAGGGTAAAACTTTACAAAATAGATTGATGAAAGGGCACACAAGATAGCTCAATTTATAGAGCAAGAGAGATGCTAACAAAATCCCAATCTCCTCATTCCTGACTACCTAGTAACTCCTGACTAATATCCATTAAAATATACTTTGATGAAATCCTTGCAGTTAAGAACAACAAAAGTGGAGAAGAAGAGGAAGCAACAAAGAACAGTCATCAAATAAAACTCTGATGTTAACTAATAGAATGTAAAGTGCGAAGAGAAGGAAATAGCTAAATATATCTCCCCAAAAGTCCAGTTTTGAACAAAATAAATGACATAAGAATGCTAAGATTGGCCTAGGATTTTGAGAGATGCAAAAAATAGTCATCCAATTTTAGTCGCTGGCACAGAACTTATGGCTAATGGGTATTTATCTGTATGAGTATGGCAGATCCAGTCCATCAAATACTTCAGAGCATGTAGACAAATGAAGAAACAACAAAGAATGACAATTTCGACAAACCAGTGATCTCCATTCTAAAAATACAAGCTTCACCAAATGTACCTTCGCTGCAATACCCAGCGTCGCTTTCTCTCCATGATGTATTGGATAGCTCGTTTTGCAATCAAACAAATGCCGAATACTGTAAACCCATAGGAAGCATACCTATACCACCTGTTCAAACTTCTAGTTAGCTTGCATTTGAAAGAAACAGAGAAATTAATGAGGCCACAGTTGTCCCCCAATATATTTACCTAGCCCATTTGCCAAGATTTGAAATGAGCTGGTCAATAGTTTTAGGAGATACATAAAAGGGCCCCTTGTGTGGTCTCTGGATCCGCACCGTCCCAATATCATCTTTGACAGCCTGACTTCAAGGAAAGAAGCAAATATGGTAAATTCATAGAAGAAACAATATCAAATGGAGTTGGAGTGAGAAATGCCTCGACAAAGTAGACAAGTTAAATCCTGTACTCTGAAATTGTTTGCATATGTACAGGAAGAACACTGCAGTGCTCTTCCATGAAAGTTGCCCCAGTTCATCAATATATATATACGGGACGACTTTTTTTTTGTCTGATAGGTATATGAGTATAGAACTTGAAGTACTTGATTTACAATTTAAAGCATTCACGAGGACCAATTCAAACATACTAACTCAAGACAACCTAAACTCATAAAAGTGTTGCCATACCATACATGATGACTACACCTGATTCCATGAGTTGATTCTTCAGATGCTTAAAATGCTTATACACTAACAGAAGTGACATTTTTCTAGAGTGTGTTAGCGATCTCTCCATTGTTCCATTAGTTTGTGCTTTCTCAATTATTGGCTTTAGCTATTGAGATCAAGCCTTCCCATTGGAGGGGCTTAAAATGTAAGTCAACTTCACTGCATTGCTGATTGCACTTAATTTAGAGAAAAGTCACTGGCTGGTCATTAGCTAAGTAACACATCCTCTCGAAAATCTACAAACGTCATATTTCAATAAACTGCCGATTTTCCTGATAAGTGGCTATTTGTATCCTAATGAGGGTACAATCAATTGACAGTAACATTCCTTTCTAAGGCGGAGACAGGAGGATGTACATTAAATCTCTCAAAACTGCCAACTCCACAATTGGATGATTTAACTTACTATGAAATTGTGATTAGTCAGACTCAGTCAGAAATCAGCTCAAGAGGATAATAAATGTAAGATTTATAGGGGCCACTTTTTTTAGCAAAAACAAATCTACACAATCAGTGGCCCTTACTACCCATCATATTCATTTTGGAAAATAGCTCTTCTTTGTGGGGATAATGAAGAGCATTATGCAGACCACCATAGGCTCTAACTACCAACCTAAACAAGTTCAATAAATCAAATTAGCATAAATTTGCTGTTGGCTCCAGACAATGCTCATAAAATCACGTGCCCTGAAGTCCGAGAGATTGACGTCTTTTTCGTTGAAGAAAAAATCAGCATTATCAATAGAACAACACAGTGAAGAGCATAGTAGCACAATGTTAGTTACTAACTCACGGTTTGAATACTTCTAAGTCTACAAGTTGGTTTTTACATCATAGGCTTAACAAGATCTTTTTTTTTTTTTTTTTTTTGCTCTTGTTAATATTATGAATTCTTATTCAGCAGCAGCTACCAGTTATCGCACAGCATCCACGCTACAGATTATTGGCAACTTATTATTGACCCAGTCTTATTCAGCAGCAGACCCATTGAATTGCAGCTCATCCTAAAGCATTTTAGTTACAAATGATACAGTACTTCACAACACTGTCCTCAGTTGCTTGATTCTTACTCAACCACACCCAATATTTCACATCAATAATCATGTCCTAAGAAATGACACAAAGTACTACTTGAAAAGCCCAACAGAACTGCTTATCAAATGACAACACATTGGTCAATCCATCATTATCACACAAGTAGCTGTTAAGTTGCCAATGTTTCATTTTTCAGCATATAAGAGCACGGGCTCATTAAACAACACAAGATGGCAGAAACCTTACCTCACCAACAACAGTCAAGGAGGAACCAACAGGAAGAACGCGCTCAATCCTCTTGACCCCAAGCATCTGGAATAAAAACAGAAGGTGAATAGATGGAAAAAGAATCAAGTGAATCCTCAATGAGCCTGGCTTATGGTCCATCAACAAAGTCTTCGCTAAACAGGAAGCCATGAGACAGACAAACCTTGAGACCCTGAAGATAATCTAATGTTCCTCGTACAAGAGATCGTCCAGACTCTTCAAACACTTCACTTGCAATGTTTAGTTCAAAACCTGAGGCTCCTCGGGCCCCCAATACATGCACACGGCCACTACCATCATCCTACGCATATGAACAAGACATAATCAAGGCCTATATTCAGATCATCATTTGGACATAGAGCAGAAAACAAGATGTTCTCAAAAAGTAGAAGAGAAAGGCTCCAATCTTTCTAGACAAGACAAACTCGCAACTAGTCAGCTATGCAATCAGTATTAAGCAAACTTACTTGGACCACCAAATCAAAGTGAACAAGGAAGATAACAAAAGCATGAGAGAGCAGCCATTCCTCACCAGGTACCAAGGAACTTCTTTACTCATAGATAGCATCAACGCAGAGTCTTGAATCCAAGAACCAGCATCATTGTGCTTCAGAAAGTGTTGCTCTGCCTGAGAACAAGCCAACATATTAGTATCACAAAGGGTAGAGTATAACAAAAGACCAACTAAGCAAGTATTACAATCAAGTGAAAGGTTATTACCGTCTCCTCCACTATCACACCCCGTAGACGACTATACTCACAATTAATTGGCGTGTCAGAGCCAACTCTTCCAGAAAGTGTGACAACCAAAGGTAACACCTTACATTCCGTATCCAAAGCTGCGCTGTTTCAGGCAAAGGGAATGTAAAACCATTCTTCAGATAAGTTTAAGCAAACAGGCACTGAGTCATTTCAGCTATTATAGAAACGTATGCAGGTAAGCAAAATGGAATTGCACTCAGAAGTCACTACTCTTTCACTTCATGACAGGAATATATCCATATGATAGAGAAAGTACACAACGCCCCAACTAGAGGATGGTGAACATGGAAAATGAGGAATGTCGAATTCTCAGAGCTTTTTCCTGATTTCTTGATCCAAAATATGTTCAGAGCACTCCAATGACTACAACAGCAGCTACTAGAAAATGACAAAGCATTTCAAAAGCATGTAGGCTGGATGATGGAAGTTTCCCTCCTCCCTTTAGATCATGGCCAGCTGAGGGAGGGCTTACTGGGGCCTCCAACCCAACCCCAAAGCCGCCCCCCCTCCCCTTTTCCCCAAGGCAGCCCAATTGTGCACAAATTCACTTTTTATGCCTTGCCCCGTGTCAGGTAAATGCTAAATTTAACAATATCACCCTGCATAAATTCTTAGGCCTCAAATACTCCCATAAATTTAACAAAAGAGATCGCCATCTCCAAAATGCTGCAGTCATAAGATTACAAATTTCCAAATTTCTTCGCCGGAGCACACAGCAAGAATGCCAGAAAATGAACCGAAAAATGCCCACGTCAAATTCACGACAAGTCATAAACCACTCAGCCCAGGAGAGACAACAAGAGCAAGGAGGAACATTCTCCAAGACCTCGAAAGTGCGCTCACCTAATTCCTTCAATTGGTTCACCCGAAAGACACACTTCAAAGCCTCCGCATCCCTGCGACAAGATTCAAAATCCAAACTTTAGCCAAACCATCGAAAACCCTCGACGCCTCATCGACGCGTAGTCGCAGAACCTCTCACTCCACAACTTAGCTCAGCTCGACATCCGAGAAAGTCAAACGAAAAGCTCGAAACCCCGACTTCATCCGAAGCAATTCGGGCAGCACTCGAAGTACACATTACCTTCCGCTGCTCCTGCCGAGCACGTACAGAGCCGCCGCGCTCAAGCAGCAGCTCAGGCCGCCCCAGGGAATCATGTGTGGAAGCGACCGCGACCCGCCTCCTTACCATGAACAAGAAACCGAACCCCGGGGACCCCGTCCGAGATCAAGCCCCCCGAACAGAGCCCGGAAGGCCACGAGAGCGGGACCGGCGAGGACGAGCTCCCCGAACGCAGGGGCACCGAGGTCGCGGGGATCAAGGAAGAACAAGAACGAGAACGAGAACGAGAACAAGAAACGATCGAAGAACACGGCGGGGGAGAGGGATCGGATACGATGAGTGGGAGGTGGGAATGTGAGGAACCGGCCGTGTGGAGAGGGAGAGAGTATCTTTGGGACGCACGGCCGACGAGAGGACGCTTTGTAGCGACGACACGACGCCGTTGTCGTCGAAAGTTTTGAGGATTATTTTGTTGCGGGAAAAAGCTTAAAAAAACTCCTAACTTTCCGACTGAGATATATTTATCCCAATCTTTTTATGACTTCAAAAATTCTAAAAAAAAAAATTCTGTTACACTAAATTTTATATGGATAAAATTTGGGATTGTCATGTAAGTATAAGTTTTAAGTTTTTGGTATCACAAAATAAAATTTGAGGTTAATGTATCATGGTGGATATAGTTTAGGATTTTTTGTAACTTTTATCTTTTTGATGCCGATGGAGTCCATTTATAAGGACCCAAAATTACAAAGCAAATCAAACCATTAGATAATTCCTTAAATTTTCCCAAAATAAAAAAAAAAAAAATGCTTCTAATGAGGAGAACAAAAAGACGATATAACCAAGAATCACCTTTCGAGTATACCCACAGAGGTGATCGAAGGTAAGTTTAGTTTGCTAATATTAGTTTTCATCGCATACTTTCATTGTTCTTACTGTATATTTGAAGACGACATCAAGTATGTGCAAAGTAAGGTCTACATGGCAATATTCCACTGTTCTTTTGTTTCTTGAAATAGAGTAGAAATTTGTTTGGTAACGCAGTTAATATTTTTATTCCTTAAAAAGAAAAGTAGCCAAGAAATAAATTTGGAACAAAAATAAAAAGTATAAAAAATTAGCTTCATGTTCTCAACAATTTTTAGAAATAACAAATAAGTCATTTTCTTTCTTTTCTTTTCTTTTTTCTTTTCTTCTTTATCCTCTTCTCATCGGGTGGTGAGACTTATCGTTTGCTATTGCCGATCGCCGCCACCCACCACCACCTGGTGACCAGCTAGAGAAGGAAGAAGAATAAGAGAGGAAAAAAAGATAAAAAGAAAATCTAAAAAAAAAATACTAAAATATTGAAAGAAATTCTACATCATAAAAAAAATTTATGGGTTATATCAAACATATTCTTGTTCTTTTCTTATTCAGAGAGTAAAAATTTTATACAGTTACTAAACGCGTTATTTTACTAAAAAAACTGCTCCAGAGAATAAAAATAGAAAAAAATTATTTTTGAAAAGGAATTATTTTTTAGAATAAAAATATTACCAAACACGCCATTGACTTCTCATGTTAAAAGGGTGGTTCCCTTTGAGTGCAAGAGTTTTGTCAAGAAAATTAAAAATTTTCAATAGTATCTTTGAGATTAATATAATATTTATTATGTTTTGATTTGTATATGCCGCGAGATTGATTATATGCAATAGTTATGCAATAGATAAAAGTCCTTGACAAATATGCAAATCTTTCGTGATTCATGATATGATAATACACATAATAATACTTATTCCAATTTTCATAAAATCTCTCTTCGTTTTTCGATATCTTATAGATCCGAATCTCTACCGGATGATCAAGTAAGTTTTCTAGGACCAAATTGCCTTTATGTCCCATTTAATGCTTAGAAATGCATATTTTAGATTGTTGTGATGCTTGCTTTAATTATTATAGATTTTTACTTGATTTCTATGCCATCATTAAACTGAATTTAAAATAGCAATTATCCGTTCAAATGGACCATTGTAAAGTCGAAATGCTGCTACAAAATTTCTCAATGTAATATACTCTTGCGCTGCTTATTTGAATGCTTGAGTGTTCAATTAAATTACTTTGTCATAATATTGAACGGACGATATCAAAGAATCGTAGGGCGTCTTAACTGCGGTTCGCATTTAACTAAGGGCGGTTAACTAGTCCTCGAAAGTCGAAAGTACCCTTCCTTTAGAGTTGAAGCTCCAACTCTGACTTGCTTCTGTGCGGTGTCGATTGTTGCGAATGTGCGAGTAAAGGCCCCATGCTCGCGGTTCACATTTCCAAGATTCAAACTGTAAATGACTCCATGTTGTTTTTCCAATATACTGCATTCATGCATGTCAAATGCTACATCACATGCATTTATTCCAACACATTGTTATTTTGTGACTGCTTCATGTCCTCATTTTTTTTAAGGCACCCGTCATTAGAGGTGAGTATAGTCCAAATTGAGTCGATCCAGTACCTTGTCCAGAAACCAATCCCCACATTCTAGGTCCTCAATTTTTAAGATTGAGGATTGACCTTATGAGTTTGGTTCGGTTCCAAGGTCAATCCGAGATCAACCGAGTATTTTTTATTTCTTTTTTTTTTTAAAAGAACGAACATACTGTTTTGAATTATACATCCATCAATAATAACACATTGAGCAATCAAACTATAAGCATCAATACATATAAAAAATAACTATAAATAAGGTAACAACAAAAATTTACACTTGCTAAAAGTAACAAACCATAAAAACAAATATGCAAAGTGAGGGAATAGAAGCAAGCGGCTAGGCGAGCGAAGAGAGGCTGGTTGCGAGGTGAATGAATAAGGTTTCTTTCTTTTTTTGGTTGAATTAAGGCTGGAGTTCTGTCTACTTTTAAGCTACATGGCAAATTGAATTGTCAAGATAACAGGGGAAAAGACGCTAGGGTTTAGAGTAGACAAAAGTATAAAAAATATATATATAATATATAATATGTTTAAAACTAGTCCGGATTGAATCAATCATAAACTTTAATAACCAAGGATCAACTTATATAGTATGGGGTCTAGAGATCCTAGGAACAAGGACCAACTCAAAGGCCCTTGGAATCTTACTAGGATTGTCCGAATTGGGCCGTTTAAGGTTGATCCATGATCAACCCTGAACCGATACTCACCCCTACCTATTATGTCATTCGCATATGTCATTTTTAGTCGTTATGTCAACGTCATATGCCACGTCATTCGGGCTTTATTTGCTCAAGGGTTTTTCCCTTGATAGATTATTGGCATTGAATAATATTGTAGAATGCTTATTGAAAAATATTATGCTTTAAGTGGGTTTTTTTTCCCAATTAGATAGAATTCTACCGAGAATGATTGATTTACAAACATTGCGGATTCGTTTCCAAAGAGATTGAATTTTTCAACCCTCTTAAAAATGGTTGTCCATCATACTAACCCAAGCTTCTCGATGCTCTCTAACGTTCGTTCTCAATGTTATTATTTTGCTTGCTATCCCTTTGATTGACCGATTGACATGGCTATATTTACATTCAAACAATGATAATGTTCCTATCTCACCCATGCTAGGTTCACTTAACTAGAGGGAAAAAGCTACTAAATATGGTTTATGTTCATAGTTTTCATATGTAAGACTTGAAATTTACACATGAGAATGGGATAAAGCACCAAAAAAGTTATAAATACATGGCATTGGTACTAATTTAGTCATAAACCTTTTAATTAAATTAATTCAATCCCAAACCTTTTCATATTGATACTAATTCAGTCCATCTAGTTAATTTTGATCAGCCGATGCTAACGTGGAAGCTAGCAATCTGGCCAAGGCTGAGATGGCCATTTTCAATAATTTTTTTTTCATTTTTTTCATTTTTTTCATTTTCTTCATTTTCTTTTTCCTTTTCTTTTTTCTCTTCTTCTCCATTGTTTTCCTTTTAGTGGCCAACGAGGGCTTTGTGGCCCTCGCCCATTGGCTGGCAAGCCGTGAGAGGCTTGTTGGCCACTGCCAAAGAAGAAGGCCAGGTGGAAGAAGAGGAAAAGAAAAGGAAAAGAAGAAAAAGAAAAATGGAAAAAAAATAATGAAAAATTCAAAAATAAAAAATTATTTTACAAATTGTCACGCGTGTGTAATTTGGCTGGATGGACTGAATTGATATTAATGTGAAAATATTTATGACTAAATTGATTCAATTAAAATGTTTAAAGTTGAATTCATACTTATGTCTTAGATTTATGGTTTTTTTTTTTTTTTTTTTTTTGTACTTTTCCTCATGAGAATGTGTTAAGAAACATATGATTGGATAATATTGATATGTTTTTTCACAACCTAATCTTCATAAAAGTTTTGTCTAATGGAAAGTATAAAGCATATTGAGAAAACGGAAGCCCAAATGGCCAAACCAAGAAGCGCAATTCTATTACAAAAAGGAAATAAGAAATATGGAGAACAATCGTATAAACTATATCAAAATTTATTTGATAAATTGATGTACTAATTAATTTAAATTGGATCTATCAAAATCAATAATAATGTGCAAATCCATAGAAGCCCCATAAAAATCAACCTTGCAACTGCTAGTGATCAATTGACTATGATTTTAGGCTCCGTTTGTTTCATAGAAAATAACTTTTTGAAAATCGTTTTTCGATTTTTTGACATTTGTTTTACGAAAAATGAATTAGTCAAGGAAAACATTTTCTTTCACCTCACTTTCTTTCATCAAACTAATTCTCATTTTATTTTTATATTATCTTTTATTTTTTAAATTTTTTTTCCTTTTCTTTTTTTTCATTTCTTTCTTTCCTTTTGTTCTTCTTCATTGGCCTTGTCCATTTACTAGCCACGGCAAATGCTAGTGACCAGCCACAGGTGAGCTAGAGTCTTGCCATAGGCCGGTGATGCCAAGCTCGCTCGATGTTAGTGAACTTGAGCCTCGATCCGGCCACCTAGGCAAGGCTTCAACCTTGTTGGAGGTCGCTAGACGTTGGCAAGGCTCTGGTGACCTCCAACAATACTCAAGCCTCGCTCACCCCACCTCACCCAACCGGTCTCAAGCGAGCTTAGGCCTTGCTAGATCCAACCACTTGGGCAGGACTCAATCCTCGCCTGAGGTTGCCATATGTTGATAAGGCTCTAGCGACTTTTAGCGAGACTTGAGCCTTACCCAGGTGGTTGGATTTGGTCGGGCTCGAGCTCGCCGCCACGACCGGTCACCAACTATTGCCGTGACTAGAGATTGGCCAATGAAGGAGAAGAAAAAAAAGGAAAGAAAAGAAAAAAAAGTTAAAAAATCGATTTTTTATAAAAAAAACAAAATTATTAAGAGGTGCATGGAGGAAGAGATTTTTCTTACCAAATAATGAAAAATATTTTCTAGCCCATTTTCTAGGGTTTTAACAACAACAGAAAATATGATTATTTTCTTAGAAAATATTTTTCTAGAAAATCCATATTTTTCAGGAAATGAATGGAGCCTTACATAACTCTTTTTACTCGGAAGCTAATTATATCTTATGCAATGTTCATTTTAGTTGGAGAGAGAAAGAAAGAAAGAAGTTAGGGTCATTCACTTACCGTTAAAGAACAAATATAAAAAAAACATTTTTTTATAATATTTAAATAAGAAAAATACAATAGGCGAATTGACATTTTTATCAACATTATGAAAGTTTAGGGTATCCTTGAACAGAAAATGATGAAGTCGTAAAAATTTTCCTTATTAAGTCAACAATCAATGGCAATTCCGTAATTTTCTGGACAAACTCGCCAGATCCCCTCTCCCTCTCTCCTCCTCTCTCTCTCTCTCTCTCTCTCTCTCCTCCTTAAACCCTTCGGAGCAGCTAGCAAAGCAAAAACGAGAGGCGAGAGCAAAGCCCCCACCTAAAACCCCTCATTGCTCCGCCGCGCGCCGCCGCCCTCCGCCGCCGATTCCAAATGGCCGCCGTCGCCCTGACGCACCGCCACCCAAGCGCCTCCTGCCGCTCCCCTCGCGAATCTACTCCTGCTGCGGGGCTCGCCGCGGCGGCTCGATCGCCGATTCGCTCGCCGCCAATGACCACCGACCCGCCGGCGCGTCGCTCCCGTGGTGGAGATCCATGGCCACTTTCACCCGGACGTGAGTTTCGCGCTTTCTGATTGGCCGGTTCCGTCCGTGCTCTTTCGCATCCCGGCGGATGTCGATTTGTTGTGCATTTCTTTTTTTTTTTCTTCTTTCTATGATTAATTCGTCGTCGGCGTTTGCTTGTTCTGGAGCTTGTCCTTCTGGTTTTTCTCATGGCTTTGCGAGAGCAGTGAATTTGTGCTTTGTTTCCAGCGCGTTAGCTTCTGTTTCAATGGAGCTTAGAGTTTTCTCTCCTTGACATACGGCAAGTGACCGACCGTTGTTAAATGAGGGGGATCTTGACTTGGCATTGTTAAAAATGAAGCTTCTTTTGTTTAAGCTTTGCCAGACGGAAAAAAGTGATAGTACAGGGAAAAGAAAGGATGAATTTTTCAGAACATGGAAGCAATTGGTGGAAGTACTAAACTTTAGTCTTCTTCCCATTGCTTAAAGCTCGGGATTATGTGGGGGCGATGGAGTGTTTGGTGAATTCGTTTAGCTGAACGAGTACTGTAAAGGCGAGAATATCATTTCTACTGCATTGAACAGTGAACTTGAATGTGTACTGGGGTTTTTGAGTAGCAACTTGTGTGTGTGCTGTTATCATCTTTGAGGGAGAAATATGGCTGATCCCACCATGTAGAAATATTAATGGCAGGCATGATATTGGGATTTTAGGACATAAATTTGAATGCAGTGTGCCTATATTGTCTGCATGGTGTTTGTTCTTCTTTAGCTGATTCACTTGGCATAAATTGACTTCCCTACTGTGCTTTTTCATTATTTTTGTGACCTGCTATTAAATTCCTCAGAAATGTAACTCTTGCCCTGCTTAAAAGTAAAGTTGTTTCCATTACAATATTGTCTGTTTTCCTTTTCACTGTCTTAGCTATCGATATAAAAAACTGTTCTTTAAAAAATATGCTATAGGCAATTTCCAGTGGTGAGAGGAGAAAGATTAGTTGTGATATTTTTTTCCAGTACATCTTGAATTTACTTCTATAATTTTCTTTTCCTGCAGAAAACCTCATGTAAATGTGGGTACAATTGGCCACGTCGATCATGGAAAAACTACGCTTACTGCTGCAATTACGAGGGTGGGTTTTGGGTGGGATGGCTTATGCCATCCTTCGTCACTTTTCTTTTGTTTATTTAAAGATTGATTTTGAAAGCCTCGAATCATAAAGACAAGAAGTGGCTTAAGTTTTTCGTTTAATGGTATGTTTAGGTGCTGGCAGAAGAAGGAAAAGCAAAGGCTGTTGCCTTTGATGAAATCGACAAGGCTCCTGAAGAGAAGAAAAGAGGAATTACTATTGCAACTGTGAGATATCAACTGCTTGCTTAATTTATGGGCACGATTTAAGCTCTTTTATGCATCTTAATTCACTTTGTAGTTTGTTTAGTTATAAACTGCATGTTGTCTGTTTAACCTCAATTGGACATGATTTTGCAGGCTCATGTAGAGTACGAGACCACTAAGCGGCACTATGCACATGTAGATTGCCCAGGACATGCTGATTACGTTAAAGTAAGATGTGAATGGACCAATCTTTTCAGTTGGAACAATTTTGGGCAAGTGTGAGAGCTATGAGATGTTACATTATCAGCAAGGGATATATCTCATAAAAGTGCTATTGTGCTTTAATGTCAATATTTTTAAGTATTTGATATATTAATTTAGAGATGGGAATTTCGTGTATGCTATGATTCCTTGCAATTATCAACATGCTTTGTTCATCTTGTAGAACATGATAACTGGAGCTGCTCAAATGGATGGTGGTATTCTTGTTGTATCTGCCCCTGATGGTCCGATGCCCCAGACAAAGGAGCACATTCTTTTGGCACGTCAGGTCTGTATATTGCGTGTAAAAGCTGTATACATATCCAGCAGATTTTTAAGCATGTGTGTCATTTAATAATTCTTGAGTAGCAGTGTAAATAATAGGCATTTTTCATTGCATTGAGCAGGTTGGGGTGCCATCCCTTGTGTGTTTCTTAAATAAGGTTGATGCTGTTGATGATCCAGAGCTCTTGGAGCTTGTAGAAATGGAACTTAGGGGTATGGTGCTTATGGAAGTTCTCTTGTTGGATATCTTCTCTTTTTTGTTGTGAGGTTGAGCTAGAAAGGTTTTATCTGAACTTCAATGTTTTCCAGAGCTTCTTAGCTTCTACAAGTTCCCCGGGGATGAAATTCCTATTGTTCGCGGTTCGGCATTGTCCGCTTTACAGGGGACAAATGAAGACATAGGCAAGAAAGCTATTTTGAAGTTGATGGAGGCTGTTGATGAGTACATTCCTGATCCTGTGCGTCAACTTGATAAACCTTTCCTCATGCCAATTGAAGACGTTTTCTCAATCCAGGTGAAGTACAAGTTCACTTGTCAACGACACAATATCATTTGGTGTTGTCTTACATTTTTATAAGAGACTACATTTACAGATATTCTTAACCAAATCCCCACCATTAACTATGTTTGTGCACTTTGAACATTTGAAAGAGGATGCTCCTTTCTTTGGCCCATTTAGCTGACCGTTAAGATCACAGTACTTGCTCTTTTCCAAATAGATGCTTTTTGTCTTGAATTCCCTTTCCATGCCACCAAAAGGGGTAGTGTTACTGATTGCTAATCTCGCAACTCTGATTGTGTTTCAGGGACGTGGTACTGTTGCAACTGGCCGTGTTGAACAGGGAATTATTAAAGTTGGTGAAGAAGTTGAGATTTTGGGTTTAATGCAGGTGAAAATCAGAATAAATCTTCTCCTTTATCATCTATTCTGGAGCTATTTCATGTCAGCATGGCATATCATGGGTGATTTTACTTGGATTGACCTCATCTCATCAATCAGTAAGAGGAAGGTTTGAGCCTGATACCTAAGCTTTTGTGTAGGGTGCTCCTCTGAAAACTGTAGTGACTGGTGTTGAGATGTTTAAGAAGATCTTGGATCAGGGACAGGTAAGGCTCTGGTCCTTTCCAGACCTCCAGAACCTTATGCAGCGATGTTTCTGATACATCCTGTCAAACTCGTAGGCTGGTGACAATGTTGGCCTCCTTCTTCGCGGTTTGAAGCGGGATGATATACAGCGTGGTCAGGTAAGTAACCGGGCTTAAATTATATAAGCTGGAGTTTTTATTGATGAGTTAGTGATGTCGCATACATTCTTGTTATGCTCTAGTGATGGCTATTTATTTTCGCCATGATTGTACATGTGTGGCCTACTGATGGACGATGTAGAAACAATGTCAAGGCTTGTATACTTTTTGCTCTAAATGTGTAGAATTACTTACGTCAGAGTAGGATATAAACAATCAGATGTGACATTATCAACGATTGCTTTGGAGAGAATGTGATTAGTTTCCTCTTTTTGAGTAGGTCATCGCGAAACCTGGTACCGTCAAAACATACAAGAGATTTGAGGCAGAAATATACGTCCTAACAAAAGATGAAGGTGGACGCCACACTGCCTTCTTTCAAATTACAGGCCTCAGTTTTACATGAGAACTGCAGATATCACAGGAAAAGTTGAACTACCTGAAGAAGTTAAGATGGTTATGCCTGGAGACAACGTGACAGCAGTTTTCGAGCTTATTTCAGCAGTTCCACTTGAAGCAGGTATGTGGAACTCATGTTTCAAATTTGCTATTTGTTGTGATTTTCGTTGTAGCTGAGAACTCAGAATATGATTTCTCAATAAGCTTCTTGTTGATCCTTGTATGACAGGACAAAGATTTGCCTTGAGAGAGGGAGGTAGGACGGTTGGTGCAGGTGTGGTGTCAAAAGTGTTGAGCTGAGCTGAGATTTGTCAAATTTTTAATTTGTGAAAGCAAATCCTGAGTTTTGAGACGCAAAGTGCGGCAATTACTTTCATAGCCTGCGGGTTTACTCTTCATGTTTATGCAGAGCACTATTGTTAGCAATTGCTAGTGGTGTGATAAATTGAACTAGGAGGAGAAGGTCAACTGAAATGTTAGTTTTATTGCAAAGTTAGTGAGTTGCCCATGATTTGGCTCTTCTAATAATTTATAACTGCATTGGTCCTCTGTAAACGTCTTTCTTGAGCTGTAGCATGGATATGTATCACTCCAAAACTACATTCGTTGGTTAGTCCTTAGATTGAATTTGAGCGTTTTATGCTGATACGAACAAAGTCACAATAACAGTCAAGTAAACATTGCATTTAGTATGTACAAGTGATGATGCATCCAGATGTTTACTATGTACCTGATTTATTTAGAATCAAATTATTCAGCGTATCAAAATTAGGGGTGATTAGTTCCATCGAGAACTGCCCATTAAGGGCTGGTGCCATAAAATGGGAACTCAAAACTGCTCAGTAGTTTTAGGGACTCATCTAAGAATCAGATCATTGGTCCGGTCTGGTCCCCCGTGAATCCATGAAACTGGTCTGCTTTCGATAATTCTTGTTGGGAGAAGCATCGACCAACTTTTGATTCGGACAAATCCCTCGTGCATGAATTTGAATAAAATACTTCATAGCTCTGTCCCTCCCTCCCCGCTGCCGATTCCAAATGGCTGCTGTCGCCCTGAGGCACCGCAACTCGAAGCGCCTCCTGCCGCTTCCCTCCCGAATCTACCCCTGCTGCAGGGGGCTCGTTGCTGGCCGCTCGATCACCAATTTGCTCGCTGCCAATGACCGGCAACCTGGTGCATCGCTCCCATGGTGGAGATCCATGGCCACCTTCACCTGGACGTGAGTTTCTCGCGCCCTCCGATTGGCCCGTTCCGTCCATGCTCTTTCGCATCCTAGAGGATGTCAATTTGCTGTGCATTTTTTTTTTCCTAGATTTAATCGTCATCGCCGTTTGCTTGTTCTGGAGCTTGTCCTGCTGGTTTATTTTTGGCTTTGTGAGAGCGGAGAATTTGTGCTTTGTTTCCAGCGCGTTAGCTTTTGTTTCAATGGAGCTTAGAGTTTTCTCTCCTTGACATTCTGCAAGTGACTTGACTGTTGTTAAGCAATGGGGATCTTAACCTGGCCTGGTAAAAAAAGAAGGTTCTTTTGATTAAGCTTTGCCAGACGGAAAAAAAGGACGAATTTTTCAGAACATGGAAGCAATTGGTGGAAGTACTAAGCTCTAGTCTTCTTGCCCTTGCTTGAAGCTCGGGATGATGTGGGGCGACAGAGTGTTTGGTGAGTTCATTTAGCTGAACGAGTACCATTTCTAATGCATTGAACAGTGAACTCGAACGTGTAATGAGCTTTTTGTGTAGGGTGCTCCTGTAAAAACTACAGTGACTGGTGTTGAGTGTTTAAGATGATATTGGATTAGAGGCAGGTGAGGCTCTGGTTCTTTCCAGACCTCTCAGAACCTTATGCAGCAATGTTTCCGATACATCCTTCGTGGTTTGAAGCGGGATGATGTGCAACGTGGTCTGGTAAGTAGCGGGCTTAAATTATATAACCTGGATTTTTTATCAATAAGTTAAGTGACGTCGCACACATTCTTGTTATGCTCTAGTGATGGCTATTTATTGGTGCTGTGATTATACGTGTGACCTACAGATGGAACATTTAGAAACGATGTCAAGGCTCGTATATTTTGCTCTAAATGGGTAGAATTACTTACGTCAGACTAGGATATAAACAATCAGATATGACGATATCGAGGATATGCTTTGAGAGAATGTAATTAGTCTCCTCTCTTTGAATAGGTCATTGCGAAACCTGGTACCGTCAAAACATACAAGAGATTCGAGGCAGAAATATACGTCCTAACAAAAGATGAAGGTGGACGCCACACTGCCTTCTTTTCAAATTATAGGCCTCAGTTTTACATGAGAACTGCAGATGTCACGGGAAAAGTTGAACTCGATGGTTATGCCTGGAGACAACGTGGCAGCAGTTTTCGAGCTGATTTAACCAGTTCCACTTGAAGCAGGTACGTGGACTCATGTTTCAATTTCACTATCCATTGTGACTTCATTGTAGCCGAGAACTTGGAAATGATTTCTCAATAAGCTTCTTGTTAATCCTCGTATGATAGGACAAAAATTTGCCTCGATAGAGGGAGGTAGGACGGTCGTTGCAGGTGTCGTGTCAAAAGTATTGAGCTGAGCTGAGGCTCGTCAATTTTTTAACTCGTGAAAGCAAATCCTAAGTTTTGAGACGCGACGTGTGGCGATTACTTTCATAGCCTGCGGGTTTACTTCTGGTGTTTATGGATAGCACTATTGGTACCGATTGCTAGTGGTGTGATAAAGTGAACTAGGAAGAAGCTTTGCAAACTTAGTTTCCCATGATTTTTGCTCTGCTAATAATTATTGCTAGTGGTGTAAACAAAGTTTTTCTTTAAAGCTGCAGCATGGATATTTATCTCTCTAAGCCACATTCGTTGGTTAGTGGAGTCTTTAAATAGAATTGAACAATAATGTTGATATGAATAAAGTCGAGATAGGAGTGTCCAGTTATGCTGACACAAATAAAGTCGCAATAGGAGTCTACTAGTAATGTTGCATTTAGTATGTACAAGTGATGATGCATCCAAATGACTACTGTAAACAAGATTTTAAGTTAGAATCAAACTATTCAGTCCTCGAAATGAGTACTATGTACATAATTTAGTTAATATCAAACTATCTAAGTGACTACTGTGTACATGGTATGATAAGAACTGGAAATTTTTCTCGAGTAAATGACTTATAGCCTAAGATTACAATTAAGAATCCAAAAGACTCCTTGATGATTTACTCCTAAAGCAGCCTGACCCATCCTCGTCTTAACAAATAGGATCCCTTTTCTTGTCTGCCATGGCCAATCTCTTCGGTTGGTCCTGCAATTAGCGTTAAAAGAAATGACGCAATTAATTGAATTCAGGTAACTACGAGCAATACATTTCTAAGAGTAATAGACTCATTTCATTTACATGTTCCTTTGGTATCTACCATAAAGAGATTTTCATTCGGTCATTGGGTTTTCTTGGCCTTTTTATGAATATTTTCCGCAAAAATACTAAGAGAAGCGTTCAATTTCCCCCACATCTAATATTCATTTTTTCATGTCATAAGACCTTAGAAACTTTGAATATATAATTAAACTCAAACGACAAGAATCTGATGAAGGATATTGACTACACAATTCCGGTTAGTAAATTACCAACTTCTTTAACTTTCACCGACGGAAATTGATTAGCAAGTTACAAGCTTCTTAATTTTTATAACTACCTCTGAGTAGAGATTAGTAGATTATCAACATTGTAAGTAATTTGCTTACGTAGACAGGATAAGAGGATAGGAAGCTGACGATATTGAAATGGATTTGCCGACTTCAAATTTGATTAGTCGGTTAACAATTTTACCAGAGGGCACGATTAAAGGTTAGAAATTTGCTGACATTCTATTTAACTCACCGACATCAAGTTGATTCATAAATTACCATCTTCTATTAGATT
Organism: Eucalyptus sp. ANBG9806169; assembly: GCA_014182395.1. NCBI lineage: Eukaryota > Viridiplantae > Streptophyta > Magnoliopsida > Myrtales > Myrtaceae > Eucalyptus > Eucalyptus sp. ANBG9806169. Next base: position 14,520,786 of record CM024580.1, read on the forward strand.
GTACGAATAAGTCCAGTTAGAGGTCTGTAAGTTACCAATTATGTAAGACTTACCACCATCAAATTAATTAGTAAGCTACCAATTTAAAAAAAAAAAAAAAAAACTAAAATGAGCCCCGTTAGAGGACCATTTTAATGAACTTACCATGACGTTACCAACGTTGTATGAGAAACAAGTGGTAAGATTTTTTAAATTTTACCTAATGAGTCATAAACCTATTATATTTTTGTCAATGTCCTAAATCTTTAAATTTTACCTAATGAGTCATAAATATTTTCATGTATATTCCTTACCAAAAAAATAAAAAATATATATATTTTCATGTATATTAATTGAGTTTATTTGGCCAAATTTAACTGGAAATTACTTATTTAGACGTTGACTGTCTTATATGACACCATCAACGCCAACATGAACAATTTTTAATAATATTTTAATATTTTAATATTTTTAAGTATTTTTTTTTTTTTTTTTTTCTAACCCCAGGCCGGCAATTGGCCACATATATTGGTGTAAAGAAATGTTAGTTTTATTTACAAATTTTTTAATTTATTTTTCTATATTGTCCTCATGATTGTGAATTTTTTTTATTTTGATTCTTTGTATAAATTTATGAGAGTTTACTCAAGGATTGGATATTGTGGTTGATGTATGCATTATCCACAATTTATTGAAAGAATATCCTCTTACTTGTGCTTAAGTTATTTTTTGAATAATAGTTTCCTAGTACAAAAAAATATATAATTTATAAACAAAATAATTAGTTTTGTTTTGTGAGAAGCACAATAATTAGTTAGCTATCTACCAAGTAAGTATCTTTTTTTTTTTTAAAAAACTATTCTTTTTTGGAAAAGAGGTACACCAACTTTGTTCCAAATGGAGAAAGAAAAGGAAAAAAAACCCAAAAGGAAAGAAAGAAGACAAGCATTAATTGGGTTAATACATTGAAAAATCATAAACCTGGCATTTTACACCCGTGACAAATTTGCCCAAAACTATTTTTTTGATCACCAAAAATCCCAAACTGGTATACCTTCGACAAATTTACTCCAAACTGATACACTTATGACAAATTTACTCAATGTTAATTTTTTTTTTAAATTTTATTGTCAAATTATTAAGTTAAATGACACGTGACAGTTGATTAGTATACCAATTTGAGATTTTACGCTCTGTTTGTCACAGTTTACAATTTTTGTGATTTTTTTGTGGTATTAATCAAATTTAGTAAAGGGTATATTTATCACAAATTTACCAATTTTGGGTTTTTTGCGGTCGTATAAATTAGTTTTGGATAAATTTGTCATAAATATACCAGTTTAGGTTTTTTTATGGTCAATCGAGGTAAATTTGTCACGAGTGTACTAGTTTGGGGTTTTTTATGGTCAAAAAAATAGTTTGTAGGTAAATTTGTTACATGTGTATCGGTTTTGGGGTTTTCAGAGTATTAACCTGCATTAATTTGAATCAAGAGTGGGTCCCACTTTACCTTTAGTAAACTATTGTTTCAAGGAGCATGGGTAGTTTCATCTCTAGTAAAATCGAAACAAAAAAATAAGAAAAAAAAGTAATAAATGGTCAATCGGGGTAAATTAAGGCTTGCGCTAATTTTACCCTCTTATTGGCTCTTAATACCATATTTTACATTAAATTGGTTAATTCTCCCATGTAGGTCCCACTTTACCATTATGTAAGGGCCTGTTTGGAACATAATCGTGTTTGGTAAAATTTTTGTTCCTGAGAATAAATTTCTACTTTTTTTGTTCTTGGAAGTGGATTTGGAACTTAATCAAGAATAAAAAAAAAAAAGTTGATTATTGTTTTCGGGAACAAATCTAAGAATCAAGCCCATATTTTCTCTTTTTCTTCCATTTTCTTTTTCTTCATCTATTGCCGTCGCCGTGGTCCGCCGCCCACCGCCGGTTGTTGGCAACCTGTCCTAGCGAGCTCATTGAAGGCTTACCGAGGCCGGGGCGAGGTCCGACGAGCTCACCGGGAGGCAAGCCTAACCACCGGCGAGGCTTGCCCGGACTCGCTAGTGGCCAGCGAGCCTCGCCCGCCTCCCCGTAGAGGCCCACCTTTTTGGCCACCGGCGAGGCCGAGCCTCGATAGGGTTGGGCAAGCCTCGCGATCCGGCAAGGCCAAGCCTCGCCCGGTGGCTAGGTAGGCCTTGCCTAGCCTCGGCGAGGCCTACCGGCCACTAGCGAGGCTCGGGCTGATGAGGGGCTGGCCTCGCCGAGGGCCGGCAACGCTCTAGTGAGGTCGTCGGCCCTCATCCGGCGATCGCGGAGAAAGGAAAAAAAAGAAAGAAAGAAAAGTAAAAAAAGTAAAAAATTATTTAAAATTTTAAAAAAATGATTTGAAGTAGAAATTTTGAGCATGGTATCAAACACAATTCTATTCTAGAATTAGAAATTCTGGATAATTACTAAATGGCTTTAAAACAGGTTAAATTTGTTTCTTCAATCCTCACTCATCTCCGTGTAAACTGGCTTGAAACCAATCGAGTAAGGCCGATTCAATTTTGCTCCCAAATTAAACCGGTTCAGATGTTCACCCATAGCTAAAAAAGCAAGCACCTGGCTAGTCCAAAAAACAAAAGACCGAAGTTCGTTCCATTTTACCGTGCACGAACTTTTTTTGTCTATCTTTTTTTTTTTTCGAAATATGCGTTATTTCCTCACTTTGTTGCATGCAAATGCAAGGCATATTAAAATGCATGTTTTGTAGTTATAAGGCGCCTAAGTCCCCAAAGAAACACTTTGAACTTTTGCCTATAATACAAAAATAATCCCGACTTTCCAAATGATCACCCTTATATTTTCTATGGGAGCAACTAAAATGGTAGATGACGATATCGAATGCCTCTACCATTGTAAATTCAACCAAATGAGTTCGAGAGAGAGACAGCGTGAGATCGAGAAAGAGCAAAGAATGAGGTAAAGCAGCTCAGTGGAAGGAGAGGCGAGGGAGTATGTGCTGGGAAAATATGATTAACGATTGGAAGAACAATGGAATCAAACTTTAAGATGCGATATCACTTTCCTTAATAAATTATTTGCCACCAAGTTGCTAATGAATATCAACAAATTTCCTCCAAAATATAATAATAATTAAGAATACTAGATGGCAATTTTAATATTTTTCAAGATCTCTCAAGGAAAACAATTGAAATGATAATTGTATTTTTGGAAAGAAAACTCAAAAAGACTTGATTCTCATTCATTTTAAAATTGGTGTATTTATCTTAGTCTTAATAAACAAAGACAATCCTTCAAGAAATGTTGCAAAGTGAATAGGTATGTATACAAAGGTTACTTTGAAAAGACATATAAAAAATCAAAATAAAATAATAATTAATATTTTTAATTAAATAATAATTTAGAATTTTAGAACTTTTGAAAGTACTGATTGAACAAATACAACCGATTGAACATGTACAACGTACATTATATAATACGAAAAAAGAATGACAAAAGGAAAGAATATCTCCTACAAATACAAAAGGAAAGAATATATCCTACAAATATCTCCTACGTGAATCAATTCTATCCCAAGATTGATTTATCCAATCAATCATAATATCAGGATGATTAATCATGATCTGGAGATGATCAATTACAATCGGGACTGATGAAGCATATCCTCCAACATGCGATATAAGTAAAACAATTTGAAACTTTAATACTGCAGATACCTGCCCATCCCGCGGCCCCGGCCTACGATGCCGGTACAAAAAGCATTAAGTTCCATAGGATTTTGCCGTTGAACCACACTCTACAATATCAAAAAAGGAGAAAAATCGTATTTCCAAGTGAAGATCGTGATTTTTTTTTTTTTTCAATTTATAACATTTTCCAAACATAATTCAAATCGTTTTTATACTTGGTAAGTTATAAACTTTCTTATTGCATAAAATTAAACAAGATCTTTGAATTAATTTTTTTTTTCTATTTGCCTGTCCATTTTTATTGCAACCAAATTAAGAATATAAAAGAAAAGGAAATCAATTCACCACGCGGGCAGAATCGATACATTCACTTTGAAATTTGTCTGATACAATGTCTAAGAATATATACAGTCATAGATACGACCACAAACAAATATATATGAAAGTATTATCCAATTTCTAATTCCTTCATTACATTTCCTTTATTTGCCTTCATTCGTTGAACTATATTATAATGACGATGATGACGACGACGATGACGCATGGGGGTGGTGTATATATATACACACGCGCGTTAAAATCACTGAGAAGAGCCCTTGGAGATTCGAAATTCGAAGTTGTTCAATGGATTCCAAAAGTAAGGGATCGGAGGAGGAAAGCAAATCGGATGAGAAAAGCAAATCGGATGAGAAGTACACGGCCTTTGTGGTGCAATTTGAAGAAACATGGAAGAAGTACAAGGAAGAGCAATCGAGGCAAGGTTCTTCCTCGGCAAGTGAAAAAGGATCTCAAGGTGGGTCGAGCGGCCAGGCGAACGATTGATTTCTATTTCCGTTCTGATGATGAATCAAATCATGCATATTCTCTAAGTTTTAGTTTCTTCATGAATGTGGTACTTTCTCGTGTTATTCCTAAATAATATCATAGGGAATAAAGTGATGTAATGCATTCACGAGCCATGTCTTCGTGCTTACAAAAAGAGTTCTTCGAATTGAGGGTTCGGAATTTGGACCTAGCGACGATTATGTCCAATTGTTAATTATATATAAATGTTTCTTCTTCCTATTAAGCATTCGACTAATTTTGGCTGAACGGTGTTAATGTGGACGTCGACTAGTGGCCATTGCTGATTGTCGGCAAGGGTCGCGGCCCTCACTTGGGCTCATCTAGGGCTGTAGGCGAGGCGGCGATTTGTGCAAGGCCGGCCTCGCCTATGGCTAGTGAGGCCATGACAACCATCGCTAAGGCCTGGGCGAAGGCTGCCATGGCCTCACCAACTGCGGGCAAGGTTGCCTTCGCCAACGGCCTGGCTAGGTTGGGAGAGGGTATTGCGGCCCTCATCGGCCATTGCAACGAAAGTGCAACAAGGAAGAAGAGAGAAAAGAAAAGGAAAAAGAAAAATTAATAAAAAATTCGAAATTTTTTTAAAATTGCCATATCAGCATTCGGCCATTGGTCCACGTCGGCACCAGTCGGCCAAAATTAGCTGGATAGATTGATTTGATACCAATGTTTAGGACTAAATTGATTTAATTGATGACTGAATTAGTATCAATAAATGTTGCGACTAAACTTTCGGGTACACCACCTAAAATTAAACTAATGGATTATTAAGTTCTAACTTAGCTCGGGCTCTACCAAGCCTATACCAATTCGTGACTTAGGTTCTTCCAAGCTCATACCAATTCGCGACTTAGGTTCTAAATATCTAGCATGCAATACCATGCCACTAATCAGTTTATGTTAGATCGATTAGACACTAAGTAAAATAATGGGAGGATTATTTTACTTCCACGAACTAGAGATTTTGAGTACGGGGACTTAATTACATTAGACTTTTCTAATGCCTTTTCAATACCTTTCTCTTTTTATTGTAAAAAATATTTTTGCGGGCAGTTTAAATTGATTTTAAATATATTTCCTAACATGTGAGGCAACCATGCGAGTGTGCAAACCACTAATTTAACATCCAGATAAAAGCAATGAATAAATTACAGGATTTACCTCATAATATCGAAAGCATCTGCGTTGTTAGATCAGAATTCACATCAACGGTCCTAAATATGATTTCTAATTAACACGCAATTTCTTTTTGTCTTGTTTTCACTTATTTAATGAAATCATGCAATATGCAATGTAATATAACTAAATGACCTAATTCTAATGACATGCAATTTCTAATTAAATAGACCTAATAACAATCTCTAAATGACATGCATTTCATGAATCTAATCCTATATGACATTTGCATGACATTTTTTATTTTTCCTAAAAATGCAATCTATCCTAGAGAATGGAACTAATTTATTCTAAGACAATTTTTTTTTTTTTTTTGGTATTTTTCATGAAATTTGGAATTAGGAAAAATGTAAAATTATCTAACTAGATTAAGATTCTATTCAATTTGCATTAGGAATTAGGTTGAGCCAAATCCTAATTTAAACTAAAATATTATCTTAACCTAAATAATCCTAAAATGCAATTTATCTAAGAAAATACCTAAACTTATAATAAATTAAGAAAAAAAATATTATTTGGATTAAGCTAAGTGCAATTTTACCCTAATATGCAATGACCTACAAAAGATGCCCTAATCCTACATGACATATGCATGATGATTTTTTGTCGTTTTTATTAATTTCGAAATTAATAATTGCCAAATAATTAAACATGCAATCCAAATTAAAAATCTAGCAACCTAAATTGATTAATTTGATTTTTTTTTTTTTTTATTTTTGATTTTTTTTTTTTTTTAAATTCGAAATAAAATTCCTATTCTAAATATGTAAACCCTAAAGCAAGAAATAAATCTAATTCTAACTTACATTTTTGGATTTTTTTTTTTTTACGAAAACAAAATTGATTCAACCAACACCACGGCAAATCGGACAATATAGGATTGATATCCAAAGATTGGCGAACCATATCTCGCGCATGAGATCAGGTTGACCAATTTTAAAGTTAAATCGCGAATCGAATCCCGGGCGTGAGATCGGATTGGCGATTTTTCCGTGCAATTGCGAGTCGTATTCCGAGCGTGAAATCGGACTATCAATCATATGCACGTTGTGAAATTAGGGAGATTTCCTAATTTATAAGGCTACTCGAGGTTACGGATATAATAGCATATCGGAAATTTCAATCACGTGCATCAACGAATATTTCAAATAACAGAATTTTCGGGAATCAAAATAGATAAGATTTTTACCTAATTTCGAATATTGGCTTCCGAATTCCAATCCTCGAATAGTTACTCATGAGTCGCGACACAATGTGGGGCTCGGCTCGTGGTTGATGCTTTCCAACAAAGGCTTGGGGAGGACTAGCTAGGCAACGACACCGGGAGTTGTTGGACAATTGTTGCAAGTCTAGCGATGAAGGCTTGATGGTGCTGTAGTGTCCTCTTTGATTGTCAAACTTTGACCATGAGGGTGTGCTGTTGAAGACAACAGGAACACCACCATTCACGTTTCTCTCTCTATATCTTCACGTATAACTCATGGGCGGTTGCGACAGAAGTTGCTTGATAGTCTTCATTGAGGCAGCAACCTCTTAGGGCCTATTTGGTAACCATTCCAACAGTGCCAGATTCTGATTTTTTGTTCTCAGAATCAATTTTGGACGAGAATCGCGTTTGGTAAAATTTTTGTTCCCGGGAACAAATTTGTTCTCGAAATTAGTTTGTGATGAGAATTAAGAATAAAAAAAAGTTAATTCTTGTTCCTGAAACAAAATTGAGAATCAAAACTCGTCTTCTTCTCTTTTCTTCTTCTTCATCGACTTGCCATCCCGCGATCGCTGCCCACCGCCGCCACCATTCGTCGCCGCCGGTCGCCGTCGTTCGCCACCGCCGGTCACCGCCGCCCGCCGCTGTCCGCGGTCGCCGTCGTTCGCCACCGCCGGTCGCCGCCGCCCGCCGCTGTCCGCCGATCGCCATCCGGCCGCTGCTGCCGCTCGCCGCCGTCCGACGCCCGCCGCGATTGTCGCCGTCCGACACCGTTGGTCACCGGTGACCGGTTCGACGAGCTCGCCGAGGCTAGGGCGAGGTTCGGCGAGCTCGCCGGGCGGGCTCGCGGGAGCAAGCCTAGCCACCAGCAAGACTCGCCCAACCTCGCCGGTGGCCGGGGCGGGCCTCATCGAGTTGCCGGCGAGGCCGAGTCGATGAGGGCGGCAACCGGCCCGAAGAAGAATTAGAATAGGAGAAAAAAAGAAAGAAAATTAGAATGGGAGAAAAAGAAAAAAATGGAAAAAATTATTTAAAAATTAAAATAAATTGATTTGGAACGAATCAATGAACACGGTACCAAACACAATTCTATTCCAGAATAAAAAATTTTGTACAGTTATCAAACGCGTTCTTTTACTTAGAATCAGTTCCCGGGAACAGAATAAAAAATAATTATTTCTGATCAGAATTTGTTTCCGAGAACAGAATCGTTACCAAACGCGCCCTTAACTTCGTGGGACAGCAGAGTGGCTAGCACCGTCATGGGTCATGGGCACCGTAACGAGAAGAACAATGGTGAGGCCACAGCAGCTGGCGTCGGAGGTAGAGATAGCCGAGGGCAGCGAGCTCAGCTACGGCTTGGCGAAAGAGTAGCAAAGGCAGCACAAGGCAGCGTGGCAAGGGAAGTCTTGCGATTTGGCCGAGAGAGAACTCTCTTTCTCTCTATGCCCTCACTTATGATTTTTCTGTCGTGGCCCCCCTCTACAGTTCTCGCGATTTGCTCGTTGGAGATCCACGACCTCTGTTCATCGACAATTTTGTATCCAAACTCAACTCTTCAGAAGTTGGGTTGTGCGTGGGCTGATGCTAAACCTGTCTCTGGTTAATAAGCCAACTTGAGGCTACTAATGGCGATCAAATCACCTAGTGAGCTCCAATGGCCGATTGGAATCCGATGCCAGTGATGAGTTTTGCACGCGACTTCAATCACTCGGAACCTCCCACCTTGGAAGTGTAGTCGTTGGCTTGAAAGACTGATTTCCTCCTGGAGTGACAAAGATTTCCAAGATTTCGTGGATTGAAGCTCGAACTTGCTGGAGATGGACCTCGAATTCGTCAAATTAGAGCTATGGAGAAGAGCCTCCACAGAGAATTGCTGACGTTAATGTGGTGTGGTGGCGCAAGGAACAGCCGCAACTTCTTGAAGGAAAACCCGCCCTACGATCCCAAAGAAAATTTTCTTTGGTCTTCTTGCTTTGACCAATAACAAGCTTTGCTGCCTCCTCAGCTTTTTGACCGTGGACTTCAAGGCAGTGAGAGGCGCGGCTCGGACGGTTAATGATTCTCGGCCAGGCGCGTCACGGACAGATACGGTTGCAGTGAGGCTCGGCGCAGTGGCTTCATAGATCATAGGTGATGACTTGGCCTCAGGGACGTCGCTGGGGGTGGCAACAAATGCAGGCTCGATGGCGAGACCTCGGACATGACTGAAAAAACCTGCTAGAAAGTGAAGCAAAATTGACAGAGCAAGGGCTGCGAATAAAGAACAAACGATTGGCCGGCGACTTGATTTGGGACTGAGGCTCGTCGGTTAATTGATCTCGCTTGACTTTCTTTTCGGATGGTGTGCTTTCTTATTCGCTGACCGTCCCTTCCTCGGACTGCCTCCGATTATCATATTTAAATACCACCTCCACTAAAGCTCCTTTGACCGCCGTTTGGAGTTATCCTCTTAACCTGCAGGGGCACAGAACAGTTTACTGCGAAGAGCACCGAAGCGCGTTTGTTGTGACTCAACACCAGCAGCGTTGTTGAGAGTGGGATGGCGATGAACTCGAAGTCGCTGGCGTGGTTGAGTTGAGCGGCCGGGTGACGTTGACGGCGGAACGGCAACCAACCGCGTCGCTGTTGGCGATCGAGCAACTGCAGGCGGAAGCTTTGGGCTGCAAGATTCACGACTTGTAGAGGGAGCCTGAGGCACCGTGTCTGGGACAACAAGATTCACAAGGAGTCGCAAGGTGTAGCTGCGGAGAAGGCCCGTCGCTCGCTAGAATAGGCAGGCACGATCATCGGGTGTGAACTGGAAAGAAACAAAATCACATATTGCATGGTCAAGACACGATTTCTTTTTTTCAATTTCCTTCTACCTTTGACCATGCAAAAATTGTAACCCATCTGCATCCTTTTCTTTCCTACAAACAATAGAATCGGCCGCCGCACATTTACATTCATAGGATCAGCCAAAAAAATTCCTTTCATTTTGGCTCACACACGAAATCCCCTTTGATTATGTAATATTTCTTATTTTGAGTAAAAAAATATATTACTCAATATATGACCCCACGTGCAATATTCTCTTTATATTTTTCTAATATTTCACTTGAAACTTTCCTTTCCACCAAAAAATATATCATTTGGTGTATATTGCCTGAATATGTGAAAAATCCCCCATTGTAAAAGAAAAAAAAAATCAACGCTCACCGTCGGTCCAATGCGAAAATGTAATAAAATAAAATGGATGCTCCTAAAGCTATATGCTGCAATTTTAATTCTATATTTCTTTCTTTGATGCAAAAATTTAGGTGTCAACAATACAATAGATTTATAACTTTTTTTTTTATACTTTTCCTAATTGTTAATTATAAATAAATGCTTCTTCTTCCTATTAAGCATTCGAGGAACTTTTATTCGTCCGTGATTTTTTTGCTCAGACTTTCCTGTTCGATATATATTAGAAGAATACATTTTAAAACATTACTGATATATAATTAAAATTTCGTGCACCGCATCGAGTAAAGAATCTAATGATAGAAGCACTCATCAAAAGTACCATCGCGGGGTCCACATTCCTATTTGGGGACTTTGGTGAGAGTAGAATTTCCAAAGTCTGCTCCATCTAAATTTATTAAATTAGGTCAATATTCCGATTTGCACGTTTCTAATTTTCTTCAAGCGAATCATTATTAGGTTCACAAATACACACACACACATGTATGTATGCAATCTATCTATCTCTCCCAATGTAAAGTGATATGGATACATCCACAAAGAAATATATGACCGTATTATCTCATTTCCAATTTGGCACACAAAAATAATGGTATAGACCTATTCCTTCATTATCTAACTTTCCCTTTACTTTAAATATGGAATATTGTATTATGGTTAGATATTATCTATTGCCTTGTCCATGTGCCATCCAGAAACTTAATATTTCAACAATCTCCTAATTATTTCACACACAAATGTGTGTGTGTTACAACACTTGACTCAAGTTGGCACTCTCTATGTCACTATTTACCTAAGTTTTTTGGAGATTCGAAGGGTGCTATAATGGCGTCCAACAGCAATAAATCGGACAAGAAGCTGAGCCAACTGGGACGGAGGTCTAAGTCTCATACTCCGAGTCAAAGTCTCTCCTCCTCCTCCTCAGGCACATCGTGGCAACGTCATCGCGCGCCGTCTCGCCTTGTCGAATAGTCGCAAATCATTGTCAAGGGAGGACCGGGTGGCATCGTACATGAATCGAAGGAAGATCCCACTCCCGAAGTCTCGGCTGAGTGTCTCGAGCGGCGGCGGTAGCGGGAGCATCATCATCTCTCTTTGCCCTTTATCTGGTGATGACTATTTATTGTCGTCGTGATTGTACGTCTTTGGCCTACTGATGGACGATTTAGAGACGATGTCAAGGCTTGTATACTTTTGCTCTGAATGTGTAGAATTAGGTACGTCAGAGTAGGATATAAACAATCAGATGTGACATTATCAAGGACTGCTTTGGAGAGAATGTGATTAGTTTCCTCTCTTTGAGTAGGTCATCGCGAAACCTGGTACCGTCAAAACATACAAGAGATTTGAGGCAGAAATATACGTCCTAACAAAAGATGAAGGTGGACGCCACACTGCCTTCTTTTCAAATTACAGGCCTCAGTTTTACATGAGAACTGCAGATATCACGGGAAAAGTTGAACTACCTGAAGACGTTAAGATGGTTATGCCTGGAGACAACGTGACGGCAGTTTTCGAGCTTATTTCAGCAGTTCCACTTGAAGCAGGTATATGGAACTCATGTTTCAATTTTGCTATTTGTTGTGATTTTCACCGTAGCTGAGAACTCAGAATATGATTTCTCAATAAGCTTCTTGTTGATCCTTGTATGACAGGACAAAGATTTGCCTTGAGAGAGGGAGGTAGGACGGTTGGTGCAGGTGTGGTGTCAAAACGAAAGGGAGGGGTGAAGGAGAAGGAGAGAG